>VZSC01019262.1:66337-81034 GCA_013398225.1 Steatornis caripensis | reverse complement strand
GGCTGTGAATAAGTCACATCACAGCCAGGCTGGGGAGCAGCCCCGTCCCCAGCACGAAANCGGGGAGTGGATGTGTCACTCGCTGTCGTCTTGGCAGGGAACAAACGATGGTAGAAAAGCCATGGCTGTGCCTGGCCTCCCACTGCCTCCGCACCGGTGCTGCCGGCTGCTGCCACCCCTGCTCGCGCTGCCCCGCCTGGGATAGGGGCAGTGGGAAGAGCTGGGACCTGGGGAAACTGGCTGTGAATAAGTCACATCACAGCCAGGCTGGGGAGCAGCCCCGTCCCCAGCACGAAACATGGCCCCGCCACGTGCCCCATGGCTGGGAGAGGGGTCCTGCTGCCGGGGCAGCAGCGGTCCTGCTCCCCTGGCTGGGCAGCAGAGCTGTGGTCAGGCCGAGACGCCTCAGGCCCGGAGGCTTTCGGTTCCTCTGTCTGCTGCTGTCATGAGCCGCTGTGCAGTGGAGACCCCCCCGGGCCTCAGGGGATAACGGGGAGGGAGCGGTGGCCGATGGGCCCTTCCCCATCCTCGAGCTTGGGAGCAGGTTGCTTGGCTGGGTAACGGGGGGGTCGTGTGGTGGCTGAGATTGGGGCTGCCGTGTCTGCCAGGACACTCACGGGAGGTAACTGGCTGAAGAAGTGCTTAGCACACGCTGCAGAGCGGGGCAGAGTGCGAGCGGCTGGGTTCGGACGTGTCCTCCATGCCCAGCCAGATGCCCGTGGTTGCCACCGGCATTGTGGTCGGCATCAGCATCGCGGTTGGTGTGTGTTGCCTCCACAGAGCCGGGCTATGTGGGTGCCATGTGTGTGGCAGCACTGGCAAGAGCCCTGCCTGCTCGCTGCCAGCTTGGTGGCACAACGTTCGGGCTGCCCTGCTCCGGCCGGAGCCCTGCCCCGTGGCCGGGTACGCTCCACACTCCTGTGGCCATGGGTGCCGTTGTTGTCCTGCCTCCGCTGCTGGCCTACTTGTCACCTTATGGAGCTCTGCAGCCCTGGCTGCCTGCGCTGCTCCTGCCTGCACCGCTCCTGCCTGCGCCTCGCAGAGCACTTGGTAGGAGCGGGGCGTCCCCAGGGTGCCTGCCTGGGAAGCGCCTGTGCAATGGGCGGCCGGGCAGCAGCGGCCTTTCCCCAGCAGTCCCCGGGCTGGGCTGTGAAGCCGGGGGTGGCTGCGGGCAGGAAGCCCCACATGGGTGCTGCCACGCGGAGAGCGNGGAGCCCGGAGCTGGCTGTGCTGGGCGACCGCGGAGCTGCCCCTGGGCAGCTGGCATCCCCCGTGCCCTGGCTGGAGGAGCGCTCCCTGCTTTCTGGCCAGGCTGGAAGCGGAGGCTGCTGGAGGTCCGGTGGGCTGGGAGGATGCTGGAGTGGGACTGGGAGGTGCTGGATCTGTTCCTCCCTGCTGCTGGAGGTGACCCTTCCCCAGCGCCCTGCTGTCCTGTCCCCTGGGTGGAGCCCCTGCCTGTCCCACGCCAGCCCCGGGAGCTGTGCTGTGCCTCTGCGCGGGGCTCCGGCTCCACAGCCCCTCGCTGCGTAGCGGCAGCTGGTGCGGCGGGGAGTGGATGTGTCACTCGCTGTCGTCTTGGCAGGGAACAAACGATGGTAGAAAAGCCATGGCTGTGCCTGGCCTCCCACTGCCTCCGCACCGGTGCTGCCGGCTGCTGCCACCCCTGCTCGCGCTGCCCCGCCTGGGATAGGGGCAGTGGGAAGAGCTGGGACCTGGGGAAACTGGCTGTGAATAAGTCACATCACAGCCAGGCTGGGGAGCAGCCCCGTCCCCAGCACGAAACATGGCCCCGCCACGTGCCCCATGGCTGGGAGAGGGGTCCTGCTGCCGGGGCAGCAGCGGTCCTGCTCCCCTGGCTGGGCAGCAGAGCTGTGGTCAGGCCGAGACGCCTCAGGCCCGGAGGCTTTCGGTTCCTCTGTCTGCTGCTGTCATGAGCCGCTGTGCAGTGGAGACCCCCCCGGGCCTCAGGGGATAACGGGGAGGGAGCGGTGGCCGATGGGCCCTTCCCCATCCTCGAGCTTGGGAGCAGGTTGCTTGGCTGGGTAACGGGGGGGTCGTGTGGTGGCTGAGATTGGGGCTGCCGTGTCTGCCAGGACACTCACGGGAGGTAACTGGCTGAAGAAGTGCTTAGCACACGCTGCAGAGCGGGGCAGAGTGCGAGCGGCTGGGTTCGGACGTGTCCTCCATGCCCAGCCAGATGCCCGTGGTTGCCACCGGCATTGTGGTCGGCATCAGCATCGCGGTTGGTGTGTGTTGCCTCCACAGAGCCGGGCTATGTGGGTGCCATGTGTGTGGCAGCACTGGCAAGAGCCCTGCCTGCTCGCTGCCAGCTTGGTGGCACAACGTTCGGGCTGCCCTGCTCCGGCCGGAGCCCTGCCCCGTGGCCGGGTACGCTCCACACTCCTGTGGCCATGGGTGCCGTTGTTGTCCTGCCTCCGCTGCTGGCCTACTTGTCACCTTATGGAGCTCTGCAGCCCTGGCTGCCTGCGCTGCTCCTGCCTGCACCGCTCCTGCCTGCGCCTCGCAGAGCACTTGGTAGGAGCGGGGCGTCCCCAGGGTGCCTGCCTGGGAAGCGCCTGTGCAATGGGCGGCCGGGCAGCAGCGGCCTTTCCCCAGCAGTCCCCGGGCTGGGCTGTGAAGCCGGGGGTGGCTGCGGGCAGGAAGCCCCACATGGGTGCTGCCACGCGGAGAGCGGGGCCCGTCTGCTGTGGGGCACGCTCAGGTCTGTGCCGCGCATCTGCACGCCAAAGCGCTGCAGCAGGCACCCGCTCCCCTTGCCCAAGCCCAGGGGACGGGGGGCTGCAGGGAGGGCGTTTGGGTTTTCGCCCTCAGCCAGGGGTGGCACGGGGGCTTGGCGGGGCTGATGCGGGGGGGTGGGTCTGGCTGCCTGCGGGGTGCGCGGCTGGAGGCAGGTCCCCGGGCGCTGGGTGCCCGCAGGCCCCCCACCCGTGTTTCCTTTCCGGATGGATTTCCTGTTTTCGGCTGTGGGGCGCGGTGCGGAGCCGCCCGGGGTGGGGTGCGCTGGGGCGAGGAGCGGGTCTGCAGAGGTGTGGGGGTCCTGCCCGGCGCAAGGCGAGGGCGCTCCCCGGTGCTGGGCGCTGCTCCCCAGGGGAGCGAGGGCAGGGGCTGCCCGTCGGTGGGGCACACAGATTGCTGCTCGCAGGAAGCGTCCCGGCAGCGCTGCCGGTGGCGAGTCCTTCCCCGACGGGGTGGGCTGATGGTGTGACCTGCCGCTGAGCCCTGCGCCGACCAGGGCTGGCTGGGGTCCTGCGCCCCGGCATGGCAGCCCCCAGCAGCTGGATCCGTGGCTCAGCGCTGGGGGGGGTGGTCCCGGGTGGTTGGTGGGGCTCCAGGGGACGCCGTGCACTGCCACCCCATCCCAGCCCTGCCCGCTGCCCCTCTCCGCCGCCCGGGGAGGCTGCAGAGGGGAGGCGGCAGCTGCTGGTGGCCGGGGGGCCTGGGAGCTGGCTGAGCAGGGGACCCCCCCCCGGGAGCGGCTGGCACAGAGGCAGGGTGCTGGCGCTTGGCCGGCTCCCCGGAGCAATCTGGCAGCGAGAGGATGCTGACAGCTCCTGCATCCGAGCTGGGGGGAGTAGCCCCCGCGTGAGGCTGAGTGGGGTCTGCCGTCGCCAGCGGGCAGCCAGGCTGCAGAGGACACGTGCCCCTGCCCGGGAAGGCATCTCCCTCCGGCTCTGATGCGGGGCCGACGGCTGGGGCCGGTTCCCCCTTCCCTGGCGCGCTGTGTCCCGCGCACCCCCGGGGAGCTCGGCGGCCGCCTGCGTGACCCGTCCCGATTGCCCTGAGCTGGGGCTGCGTGGCCCCGCGGGGGCAGATCCAGACCCTCGGGGGTGAGGCACGGGGATGTGCTCCCCAGGCTGCCTGGCCGCTCTGCGGCAGCCCCGCATGGGACATGTGGAAGCTCTTGGGGCACCGGAGGGGGACACCCCCTCGCCCCCAACCCGGGCAGCTGGGCAGGGCCTGCCTGTGCCAGAGACACCGCCAGATTAGGGGTGACTCACCATAATCTTGAAGTGGATTAAATCTTCTCCTGCTGCACTACTTAATGAAATCCATCCCGTAATATGCTCCCAACCCCGCTGTTCCCCCTCATCCCCCGCCCCCTCCAGCCCCTTGGCAGCAAGGTCCCATTCCCTGCCAAGCGGCAGGGCTGGCGGGCAGAGCGCGGGCACGGGGTGCAGGCAGCAGACAGCCCGTATGCTCCGTGGCCCCGTACAGGCAGCAGCAGCCGCGGGCTCTGCGGGACGGGGCCGTGGGCCGCGCTCGTTCCTGGCGTGTGGCGCTTGCAGGGGCTGGTTCTGTGGTGGTTGCAGTGGTTCTGCCGTGGTTGCAGTGGTTCTGCACTGCTCCCTGGCAGATGGGGCTGGGAGCCTGGCTGGGGCTCCCCGGCAGCCGCTCTGCCCGTGCATCACCTCGGGGCGCTCCAGGCATCCTTGCACCCCATTGCTGTGGTGCTCGGGGTGGGTGCCCAGGGTGCTGCCACCTCCCGAGGGTGCAGGAGAAGGCTTGGGGGGCTGTGGCATGTGCCCCTCCGCGGGGATGGGGCTGCTGTGGGCACAGGCTGGTCCTGCTGGGAGCCTCTTTTCCTCCAGTGTCTCCAGGCTGGGGAGACGGTAACCATGCCGGGCTGGCNCGAGGGTGCAGGAGAAGGCTTGGGGGGCTGTGGCATGTGCCCCTCCGCGGGGATGGGGCTGCTGTGGGCACAGGCTGGTCCTGCTGGGAGCCTCTTTTCCTCCAGTGTCTCCAGGCTGGGGAGACGGGAACCATGCCGGGCTGGCTGTGCATGGCTGTGCCTCCGAAGGCAAGTGAGAAGCGAGCCGTGGGGAAGGATCCGGCTCAGGGCTGGGAGCAGGAAGGAAGGAAGGAAAGCAGAGTTAAAATAAGCCAGGCAGTGAGCAGTAGGGGAGGCCGGGGCTGCAGCCGGCTCCCAGCCTCCGGGGAGAGGGTCAGACTGGGGCGGACTGGGCCTTCCGTGGCGCTGGGGCACCCTGGGGTGCATCGGGGCTGAGGTGGGGAGGGCGTGCAGCACGAGGTTGCTGGGAGCTGGTGGGGGGCGTGCTGCCTGCCCCATCCCTGACGGCTCTGCCCCCTTCTCCCACCCCGGCAGGACGGCTCCCGGCAGCGGCCGCCGCAGAAGAAGAAGACGGTGTCCTTCAGCACCATGCCCAACGACCGCAAGATCAACAGCACGGCCGCCTGCATCTCCTTCATGCTGGAGGGCTGCGAGCTGAAGAAGGTGCGCTCCAACTCCCGCATGTACAGCCGCTTCTTTGTGCTGGACGCCGACATGCGCTCCGTGCGCTGGGAGCCCTCCAAGNGGCAGGACGGCTCCCGGCAGCGGCCGCCGCAGAAGAAGAAGACGGTGTCCTTCAGCACCATGCCCAACGACCGCAAGATCAACAGCACGGCCGCCTGCATCTCCTTCATGCTGGAGGGCTGCGAGCTGAAGAAGGTGCGCTCCAACTCCCGCATGTACAGCCGCTTCTTTGTGCTGGACGCCGACATGCGCTCTGTGCGCTGGGAGCCCTCCAAGAAGGACTCGGAGAAGGCCAAGATCGAGATCAAGTCAGTCAAAGAGGTGCGCATGGGCAAGAAGACGCCTGTCCTGCGCAACAATGGCCTCTCCGACCAGTTCCCGGATGAGTGCGCTTTCTCCATCATCTACGGAAACAACTACGAGTCCCTGGACCTGGTGGCCAGCTCGGCCGACGTGGTGAGTGCTTGGGTGATGGGGCTCCGGTACCTGGTGTCCTATGGGAAGCACACGCCCGAGGCACCCGGGACCGGCCACCCCAGCCTCCGGACCTCCTGGGTCTCCTCCGTCTTCGACCTTGCCGACCTGGAGAAGTCTGGCCGCATCCCCGTGTCCCGGGCCGTGCAGCTGGTCAAAGCGCTGAACCCAGGCATGAAGACCTCCACCATCGAGCTGAAGTTCAAGGAGCTGCAGAAGGCTAGCGAGCGTCCCGGTGCAGAGGTGGCCTGTGACCTCTTCGTGGAGGCGTACTGCGAGCTCTGCACCCGCCCCNCCTCAGCCGGGAGCTCTCGGAGCTGGTGAGCCTCTGCCAGGCCGTCCCCTTCCAGGACTTCGAGAGCTCGCGGCGTGGGCAGCGCTACTGGGAGATGTGNCCATCATCTACGGAAACAACTACGAGTCCCTGGACCTGGTGGCCAGCTCGGCCGACGTGGTGAGTGCTTGGGTGATGGGGCTCCGGTACCTGGTGTCCTATGGGAAGCACACGCCCGAGGCACCCGGGACCGGCCACCCCAGCCTCCGGACCTCCTGGATCTCCTCCGTCTTCGACCTTGCCGACCTGGAGAAGTCTGGCCGCATCCCCGTGTCCCGGGCCGTGCAGCTGGTCAAAGCGCTAAACCCAGGCATGAAGACCTCCACCATCGAGCTGAAGTTCAAGGAGCTGCAGAAGGCTAGCGAGCGTCCCGGTGCAGAGGTGGCCTGTGACCTCTTCGTGGAGGCGTACTGCGAGCTCTGCACCCGCCCCGAGATCTTCTTCCTGCTGGTGCAGTTCTCCAGCAACAAGGAGTACCTGGGGCTGAAGGACCTGCTCATGTTCCTGGAGGTGGAGCANTTCGCCAACGAGTGCCCGGCTGAGCTGGTGAGCTACAACAAGCGGTTCCTCTCCCGTGTCTACCCCAGCCCCATGCGCATCGATGCCAGCAACATGAACCCCCAGGACTTCTGGAAGTGCGGCTGCCAGATGGTGGCCATGAACTACCAGACACCAGGGCTCATGATGGACCTGAACACAGGCTGGTTCCGGCAGAACGGCGCCTGCGGCTACGTCCTCCGCCCAGCCATCATGCGGGANAAGTTCAAGGAGCTGCAGAAGGCTAGCGAGCGTCCCGGTGCAGAGGTGGCCTGTGACCTCTTCGTGGAGGCGTACTGCGAGCTCTGCACCCGCCCCGAGATCTTCTTCCTGCTGGTGCAGTTCTCCAGCAACAAGGAGTACCTGGGGCTGAAGGACCTGCTCATGTTCCTGGAGGTGGAGCAGGGCATGGAGGGGGTGACGGAGGAGAAGTGCTTGGAGATCATCGGCAAGTACGAGCCCTCCAAGGAGGNACTTCAGTGCCAATGCCAAGGACTCCTTGCCGGGGGTGCCCGCGCAGCTCCTGCACCTCAAGGTCATCAGTGGGCAGAACCTGCCCAAGCCCAAGGGCTCGGGAGCCAAGGGGGAGGTGGTGGAGCCCTACGTCTGCGCCGAGATCCACGGCATCCCGGCTGACTGTGCCGAGCACCGCACCAAGACAGCCCTGCAGAGCGGGGACAACCCCGTCTTTGACGAGAGCCTGGAGTTCCAGATCAACCTGCCGGAGCTGGCTGTGCTGCGCTTCGTCGTGCTGGACGACGACTACATTGGGGACGAGTTCATCGCCCAGTACACCATCCCCTTCGAGTGCCTGCAGCCCGGCTACCGCCACGTCCCCCTCCAGTCCCTGGCTGGGGAGCCCCTGCCGCACGCCACCCTCTTCGTGCACGTGGCCATCACCGACCGCCGCGGCGGGGGCAAGGGGCACCGCCGGGGGCTGGCGGGGCGCCGGGGCCGCCGGGTGCGGGAGTACACTTCCACCAAGGCCACCGGCATCAAGGCCATAGATGAGGTCTTCCGGACGGCCACCCAGCCACTGCGGGAGGCCACCGACCTGCGGGAGAATGTGCAGGTACGGACCCCGCGGAGGCACTGGGGGACCTGGTGTCTGTGGGGGAGGATGGGGCTGGACCATGAGCAGCGGCGAGCCCGGGCGTCCCCCTCTTCCTGGGGGACGCAGGCAAGGAGCCTCGTCTGGAGCAGAGCCGGGGGAAACAGGGACGTTCCCGGCAGGGGGGCTCTTGGGGACCCTCCCAGGCTGAGCCCCTGACGCCGGTCTCTGCCCACAGAACGCACTGGTCTCCTTCAAGGAGCTGTGCGGGCTGACGCCCGCCGCCAACATGAAGCAATGCATCCTGACAGTGGCCGCGTGGCTGCTGCACAGTGACAGCGCGCCCAGCGTCACCCTCAACCTGGCAGAGCAGTACCCCGCCATGGAGGCCCAGGGCCCCATCCCGGACCTGCTGCGCAAGGTCCTCACCGCCTACGAGACGGTAAGCACCGTCTCGCTGGGGCTCGGCTCCTCCTGGGGATGCTCCGCAGGGCTGGCGGCACCCGGACCACCACCCTGCCCAGGATGGGGGACCCCAAACCTGCTGCATCCATCCTGGTGCAGGGGGAGGCTGGCGGGGGGCTGCGTGGGGGGCTGCCCAGGGAGGAGTTGTGTCGAGGCGCAGGCTTGCCCAGCTCGGTACGAGCCCTGGGACCCCGCAGCCCCTGTCCGCCTGCCCACGCTGCCTGCACCCTGTGCCGGGACCGGCTGGCGGGGCATCCCGTGGTCCCGCCCGTGCAAGAAATCCCGTTAATAGCTACAGCCGGAGCTGCTTCCTTCCTTTGTGTTGGAGGGGGCCCTGGCCGCTGGCCAGGCACTGGTCACGCCACACCTGGCTGCGCATGGCGGGGCGAGGAGGCCCGGACCCTGGCCACCGCACGGGGGCAAGGCGCGGCCCCTGCCCGGGCGCCTTCTCCCCACCAGCTCTGCCGGCAGGTGCGTGGGGCCGGGGGCTGCCCAGCACCTCACGCCGCCCCTCTCCCCAGATGATCCAGACCAGCCGGACGCTGATCGAGTCCGCCGACGCGGTGTACGGCAAGCTCATCCAGGCGCAGCAGGCAGGTGGGTCCCGGGAGAGCAGGCCCAGCCGCGGCGCTGCTCGGTGCCACAGACCCAGACACGTCCCTGGGGGGCCAGGCGTGGGGGTGCTGTGCCCCTGCGCTGGGCTGGGGGCACGTGTCCCCACAGGGCTCCGTTCAGGGCTCTGGCACCAGGCTCCGGACCTGGGCACAGGCGCAGCCGAGCGTGCCAGCATTTTTGGCTGCGTGCGTGCACGCCTGCGGAGGACAAGGGGTGCATGTCTGCGCCCGGGGTGGGTGCGTGCGGGGGCTGGAGTTCAACGGCCGAGCAGCCGGGGCCGGCCGGCCACGGGAGAGCGATTTCCGGCTGGGGTGGCCACGAGCCTGACTCTGCGGTTTTCCCATGTCCCGGCAGCACAGGATGCGTGTGGGAGGCTGCCCGGTGCCGGGTGCCGCCGGGGTGCTGGGGTGCAGGGCTGCCCGCGCCAGGGCAGGGTGCTGGGCGGGTGGGCTGCGGGGGCTGTGCGGGAGGGAGAGGAGGCAGGGGAGGGGAGCGGAGGAGGCTGATGAGGAAGCAGGGAAGAGTCATTAGCTGCCAAACGCCAGAATATAATGAGCACCAGAAATAACAGACTGGGGCTGACGGTGGAAGTGGCGACTGAATGTTACGACTTCCAGGACCCACGGCCGAGCCCGCGCAGGCAGGTGCTGCCGGCTGCCTGCCCCGGTCCTGGCCGCCATCCTGCCCCCACCCCGGCAGCTGCCCAGGACCCCCGGCCCCGCTCCAGGCACCAGCACGGCCCTTCTGCGGGCTGGGGGCCTGCAAGGACAGTCCCGGCCACCCCCGGGTGCGTGGGGGGCTGCCGACCTGGGGGCTCCCCGCGGGGCTGGGAGAGCTGCCAGGAGCTGGAGGGGCCGGGGAGGAAGGCGAGGGCCCCGCTCTGCCACCCCCCACCGGTACCAGCCTTGCTGCCAAGCCCTGTTTNCAGCTCTGCCGGCAGGTGCGTGGGGCCGGGGGCTGCCCAGCACCTCACGCCGCCCCTCTCCCCAGATGATCCAGACCAGCCGGACGCTGATCGAGTCCGCCGACGCGGTGTACGGCAAGCTCATCCAGGCGCAGCAGGCAGGTGGGTCCCGGGAGAGCAGGCCCAGCCGCGGCGCTGCTCGGTGCCACAGACCCAGACACGTCCCTGGGGGGCCAGGCGTGGGGGTGCTGTGCCCCTGCGCTGGGCTGGGGGCACGTGTCCCCACAGGGCTCCGTTCAGGGCTCTGGCACCAGGCTCCGGACCTGGGCACAGGCGCAGCCGAGCGTGCCAGCATTTTTGGCTGCGTGCGTGCACGCCTGCGGAGGACAAGGGGTGCATGTCTGCGCCCGGGGTGGGTGCGTGCGGGGGCTGGAGTTCAACGGCCGAGCAGCCGGGGCCGGCCGGCCACGGGAGAGCGATTTCCGGCTGGGGTNTGTTCTCTGCCTGCGTGGCAGCCCGGAAATCTCCCCGAGCTCTTGGCTTTCGGCTCCTCCGCCACTGCCAGCGCCGGGGGGAGCGGCAGCAGGGGTGGGGGTGGGCTGGGGTGCGGGGCACGGGTGGGCTCTGCGCCCTCCTGCGCTGATCCGGCTGCGGGAGCCCCACTGCTGCACTGGGGGGTGTCGCGGGGCAGAGGGGCTCTGGGGTGTGCGGCCGCTGCCGCTGCCTCTGCCCGGCCCCTCGAGGCGGCGGCAGGCAGCAGTTTGGGGGCTGTGACCCCCACCCCTGTGCCCGGGGTGCTGGCTGTCCCTGCTTTCACCCTGGCTGTGCTGTGAACAAGCTCCTGCAATGCCGGCCCGGCCCGCACCTGGCTGGTGGGTGCTGCGGGGTCCGGGGAGGTGCTGGTGCGGGGCTGGGGGCGTGCTGATTGACAGCGCGTGGGTGAGCAGGCTTGCGTGGGAGCCCTCGCGTGGGCCCGGAGCCGGTGCTGCGTCAGGAGGGGTAAATATAGCACCCGCTCACGAGGACGTCACGCGGTGCACGGCACGGGGGCCCGCGCTCCGGTGGGGAGGACCGGCAGCCCGGCTCTGAATGCCCCTGGGTGGAACATGGTGTGCCAGAGCCAAGCCTCCGCCCGGGGCAGCCGCTGGCCTTGCCGACCGCACGGCCTCCAGGGTCCAAACCCACCGAGGGCTGGGGCCAGCCGTGGTGCCGGGGTGGTGGGGGCTCCGTCGGTCCTGGCACGGAGGGGGCTCAGGGCTGCTGGGGCAGTGGGGAGCCCCCCCAGCCTGCTGCCCCGTGGCGGGCGAAGGGCATCCTCTGGCTCTGTCCCCATCTGTGGCGGGCAGTGGCCGTCCCGGTGCACGCAGCCCCACGCCGCTGAGCACCGCTCCCGTCCGCGTAGGGATGGACTTCCACAAGGAGCTGCACCGCATCGAGGCCAAGGAGGGGCTGCGGGGCCGCAAGCTGCAGAAGGCGCTGGAGAGCTTTGCCTGGAACATCACTGTCCTGAAGGTGAGGGGCGACGGCTGCGTGGCCCCCTCCCCGCCCACTGCCCCTGGCCTGCCGGGGGGGCTGCTCCGTGAGCGCTGGGGACGACACGGGCACAGGGTCCAGGAGGTGCCCGCACCCAGCGAGCCCCCGCAGCCCCTTGCGTGCTGGGGGCCAGTGGGGCAGCCCACGCTCCATCAGACCCCGTCCCCCTGACGGGCGCTCCCCGCGCAGGGCCAGGCTGACCTCCTCAAGCACGCCAAGGCGGAGGCACTGGACAACCTGTGGCAGATCCACAACGCGGGGCAGTCCTGCGGCATCGGCAGGAACGGTTCGGCCTCACCGGAGCCCTCCCGGCTGCGCGCCCCGCTGGAGCCCATCCCCGAGACAGAAGGAGGCGGCGACGTGGCATCCTGCTGACCCTGGCCTGGGGCTCGGGGGCCTGGACTGGGCACGGCCCCAGCCACAGGGGCCGGGACCAGGGAGCCCCGGCTTCCCCACAGACGGGCAGCTGCCGGCCCGCAGGCTCAGTGTGCGTGGAGGGACACGCGTGGGGCTGGGTGCCTGCACGCTCGTGCTGAGGGGCTGCAGCGAGGCCCAGTGGGGAGGTCGGGGAGGGGTGTCCCCACTCCCACTTGCCCCCCACCCCGAGCTCCCGAGGCTTCATCCATGCCCTCCATCCGCTTCCAGAGTGAGCACCCTGCTGTGGGGCCGGCGGGGATGCTGGCACCCCGGTGTGCTGTGCATGTACCCCCAGCCTGCTGTGCTGGACTCTTCTCGTAAAAGCAACCTCGGGTCTGGGCTCCTGCCTCTGTCCAGGGCCACGGGTTTTGCCTTTGCCAGTCGTGGGAAAAACCTGCCTGGCAGGAAGCATCCTGGCCGGTGCCTGTCCCCTCTCTGTGGGGCAGCGGGTCCCTTCCCCTCCCTGGCATCCCCAGGCTCTGCGCTGTGCAGAGGGGCCAGGAGGCTCTGGGGTGCAGCGCACAGGGGGCTGGGGGGCAGCTGCAGACCAGCCTGGGCAGCACGTGTGGCTTCTAGCATCAGGGAAACATCGGGGCTTGCCCCCCAGGGAGAGGGGCTCCTGGGTGCGGGCCGCAGGTGAGGGGCGGTCTGGGGTCGGACCGGGGCTGCGGGGCGTTATAAAGAGTGCGAGACCCACCGTGGTGCCCTGCTGCTCCCTCCGCGTGCCTGCCGCGGGGCCAAGACGGGATGGGGCCACCAAAGATGATGGAGGGTGGCACTGGGGACGCGGGCCCTGGCAGCACCATCCCTCCCCTGGCACCAGCTGAGCGCAAGGTGACAGCTCCCCACGTCACGAAGCCATATGGCTGCCTGGCGCGGCTTTGTTCCGGGAGGTAATTAGCCTAATGGGGCCACGAGGAGCGGACCCGCATGCTGCCACTGTCAGGAGTGGGCCAGCGCCTCCCCGCCGCTGATCTTCAGCCCCTTTGTGCCCGCCCGGCCGCAAGGCCAGTGGGCAATTACAGCCTCATTAGTGCCACGCGCCCCGGCCACCGCACCCGGCCGGTGAGCGCCCACACAATGAGGAGCTGCAAATGAGGGGAAAGGCCTGGCCGGTCTCCGAGCTACCGGCCACAGCGCATCCACGTCTCCCAGAGACCGGCAGCTCCCGCTTGGCCCTGGCGGTATTTTTGGCAGCACTATTGTGCCGGGCCCTATAAAGCGGTGCTGCGGCGGGCGGCGCAGGGTGCTGTGCTCTCAGCTGCCTGGTGGGACATGCCCTAGTGCCACTCGGCTGCCTGAAGATCCCAGGAAGGATGAAGGTGCCCAACGCCAAGGTGGGGTCAGGGGACCGCCGCCCACGGAGCTGGGAGGGCAGCGACAGTGGGGAGGCCAGGATGCAGGGGGTGGAGGTCCGGGGGTGCAGGAGGGCCTGGCCGGTTCCTCAGCAAGCCCCAAACGCGTGGCTCGTGCCCAGGGGTTCCCAACCACGGCCAGCAGCCGATCGGGGGGCTCAGCCCCATGTGGGCTCCTCGGGAGGGAGCTGGGCACGTGGTGCCTGCAGTGTCGAGCGTGGGTGCTCTTTCTGCTCATCCCGTGGCGTTCAGCGACAGGGAGAGGGTGTTTGCTGCAGATGCCTTGTGCCGGAGCAGGGCAGGCGTGCCGGTGAGGGCACCCGCATCTGGCTACTGGTCAGGGTGTGGGTGGGGGCTGTGGTCGTGGGGTTGGGGGGCACGGGGAGCAGCACTCCCGGCTCCCCTGGGGGTGTGGTGCTGGCTGTGCCCCAGGGTGCTGAGGGGTGATGCTCTGCGTGCACCCTGGGTGTGGGGCTGGGCCCCCGCAGCAGCAGGGGTGAGCGGGCAGCGACGCAGCGACCGGCGTGGACGGGGGCTGAGACAGTGGCAGGGCACAGCAGCAGGACGGGGGAGGAGGGCAGCCCTGGGGCTGTGCAGCCCCCCCTCTCCGGCACTGCCACCTGGCCTGCACTAACGCTGCCCGTTGCTCCGGCGGCTCCAGCGAGTTGCCTGCCTCTTGCTCCTGCTCCTGCTCTGCTCCCTGGCTGCTGCCCGGCAGAGCCTGCCCGAGTGCTGCCGGCAGAAGACCTGCTCCTGCCGCGTCTATGACCTCCTGCACGGCATGGGCAACCACGCCGCCGGCATCCTCACGCTGGGCAAGAGGAAGAGCGTCCCGCCAGCCTTCCAGAGCCGGCTCTACCGCCTGCTGCACGGCTCCAGCAACCACGCCGCAGGCATCCTCACCATGGGCAAGCGCGGGGAGCACCCCAGCACCGCCTGCCACGACGCGTCGGGCTGCCCCGCGGGCGCGGACGCCCAGCCGACGGCGGCCCTGCGGGGTGCTGACACCAGCCCCAAGGAGTGCCAGGGACACCTGGGGAAGGACCTGACCAAGATCCAGGCCCAGGGAGCTGCAAAGAGCTTTTACTGAGGGGGGTGGGGGCAGTGGGCACAGGGAGGGGGGCCCTGGGGGGACAGACCCCAGGGGCGCACGCCGGGAGCTCGCTGTAAGGAGCTCTCACATACCTCCTCCTGGCCCTGGCCGAGCCTGCCCAGGCCCCGCTGGCCTTTTACAATAAACGGTAGCCTGATGTCACCCGGCTCTGCCTTCTCTCTGGGGAGGGGCCGGCGGGGCCCGGGTCTGCACCGGGCAGCCAGCGAGGCTGGTGCCTTCCTCCGTGAGCGTGCGTGGACCCTGCTGGGTGGGTGCAGGACCAGAACGGGGGAGAATTGAGTCTGCCTGGGAGCGGGGGGTGTTTGTGAAGGCCCCCAAAGGGCTCAGCGCCCCCCCGCCCCCCGTCCCAGCACCAAGCAGACCCACGCTGCCACCCTCCCAGCACCCCGTCCCTGTGCAGGGTCCTGGGGACGGCTCCGGCTGGGTCCTGTCACCCCTGGGTGCCCCGCAGGGCACAGCCTCGCCCCGCAGCCCCCGGGCTGAGCCCCGAGCGGCGGAGCTGGGGCCGGTGTCCGGCAGCGGGGGGGGCCCCCGGGCGCGCCGGGTCCCGCTCCTTCCGCAGACTCACGGCCCCCCGGGACGGCCGGTGCCGAGCGGCCTGGTACCGAGCAGGTGCCGGTGCG
>VZSC01019262.1:29123-53819 GCA_013398225.1 Steatornis caripensis | reverse complement strand
GGCGGTTCTGGCCTTGCGGAGCGTGGCACGGAGCTCGTGGTGCGCCGCGGCCCGGGAAGGGAGCTGTGTTGGTCGGGACGATCGACACGCCGATGGTGACCGTGGCCGGCTCGAGGGGAGCGTTGCGTCTGCGTCGCGGAGCCCCGTGTGCCGCCCCTCGGGCTGGGCTTTGCCCTAAGCAGGAAGGGCGCTCAGCAGCGAGTGCGGGTGCTGCTGCCCTTTCCCAGCTGCTTTGTCTCACTTGGAGTGGTGCCTGTGAAGTTCAGTGGGGTTTGGGGAAGGTGCGGCACCGGTAAGGACAGAAGCAGTATAATGTTTTGTTGTAGCTAGTCGGCTGCTGAGGTGGGAACAGAAACTCTAGAAGTCTGAAAGTCCAGCCAGGTTCCCGAGTAGAGAACTGCCTAAATGAAGGATATGACTTTATCCACTGAAAATAGGTTCTAGCGGAATGGNGTAAGGACAGAAGCAGTATAATGTTTTGTTGTAGCTAGTCGGCTGCTGAGGTGGGAACAGAAACTCTAGAAGTCTGAAAGTCCAGCCAGGTTCCTGAGTAGAGAACTGCCTAAATGAAGGATATGACTTTATCCACTGAAAGTAGGTTCTAGCGGAATGGAGGCTATTCTGTATTGCTGCCGCTGACAAACACAGCCCCGGTGCCCCCCGAGGGCGTTTGTGAAGTGAAATATGTGGTGCTGCTGGCTCCTGAAGAACAGAACTGCAAGAAGGGTTGGTAACTTGTCTGGAAGGAGATGCAGACGTGCTCAGATGCAGAGCTGTCCTCAGATCTTCAGCGCAGCAGGAGACTGCTGCACGTGAGCCGAGCATGTAGTCGGTATGTGATCCTGCAAAGGCTGATAGTGCGGGCGTAAGTGTGAGCAGCAGGTGTGCAGCGCGGGACCCTGCGAGGACAGCTCGAGCCCTGTTCCTGGTAATACTCAAGGTGCTGCTAAAACTGGCTGGGGCTGGGTGGGCGCCATGAGGAGCTGCAACAGTCGTAGCTGCTCTCCGCTAACCAGCAGTGACTCTTGCTGTAAACTGGTCTGCTGGTGAGACCAAACACAGTGTTGACCTGATCTCAGCTGACCTTTAGCTTGTTGCTTTTGTACATGGCTGTCGGAGTTCTGACCTTGACTGTTTCCAAGCGTGTAAGGAAATCGGAGGGAAGAGAATACGCCGAGGACTATTTTAAGTCTTACGTGGAACAACTTGCATCTACTATTCTTAGCTTTTTGTGTGGTGGGTCAACACATTTGGGCTGCCCTGCTTATAGCATGACATCAATTCAGCTTTGCACTAAGTTAGGACTCCTGAGCCTACTCTGAAGGCAGGACTCTGAGGCTTGGTTCAGACCAAAAAAAGAAAGGTACTTCAGATTCATATTGGCTTGATGTGCCGTGCTGTCTGAGTGAACTTTCTTGGAATATCACAGTTAATGTTCACTGCTGCCTTGACTCTAAAAGCCTTTTACTTTTTTTTCAGCTTAACTGGATAATAAGGTGAGAGAGAACGGTGACTGAAAAGGGTGAAGAATTCAGGATAGTGTGTGTAGGCAGCTACAAGACAACGATGGTCTCAATGCATTCTTGGAGTGAGGCGAGCAGGTAAAGCACAAGTCTATATGGACCTGTAAGGCTAAGAGAAGCAATGCTTAGGTTCAGTAGCTGAGTCTCAGTGCTGAAATCATGTTGGACTTACTCCTGAGTCTTGACAGTGTGCCCAAACAGGTGACTACTTGCACAGCAAAAAATCTACCTCTAGAGGCAATCTTTCCCCCTAAGATACTATAGGGTAATTTGGATGACTTTTGTTTTAAGATAGTGTCAGGCAGTGTAGGTCGCTCGAGGCTGTTTCAGTAGGTGCTGATACCCCTTCAGGTGAGGGAGCAACACAGGCAAGACGAAATGGGATTCCTGAAGAAGGATTTAAGTTCCTAGAAAGCAGTGAGGGAAGGCTAGCTTGATGTGTGGATATGCATACAGTAAAATAAAACATTTGTCTAGTTCTTCTGTGAGCAGAGTTGGGTTTAGGACCCCTTGCTTTACTAGTGACACCAGTAATGGGTTGGGCAGTGTCTGAAACAAAACTGTCTAGTAATGTATTCATACTTTGTGTGCTCGGCCACACTTAATTGGTGTGATGAGCGGTGGAATTATCTCCATCACAGCAAAGCTCTTCTGCATCTGAAGAGGTGTCAGCTCTAGAATTGCTCTAGGCCCTGCTAGTCATCAGCTCTTGATCCTACTGCCTTAAACCGCTGTCTGTTTAGCAGATAGGTGGTCACGGCATCTCTGTGAAAAGGGAGTGGGAGAGAATGCAGTGTCCTTCCAGATGCAGGAAATGAGATGAGAACACTTCTAATGAAGTGGGTGTAGCCCACAGTGTTTCGGTCAGCATACTTAAAAGAGGGTAGAATGTAGAAATGGCGGAGTCAGCTGTTTTCTTCCCTTGGGGTATGAAGTTTGAAGTCCTCTTACGCAAGTTCTGTGAAGTCGTCAGAGTAACACTACGAAAACACTCCAAATGCTAGCCAGAAACAACGAACCTTCCTGGAAGTAGCAGTATGGGGAAGAATAAAGCTCCATCTAAATCCTGAAAGGAACGCTTTCCTCTCCCTGGAGCACGGGAGTGAACTGCTGGAGTAGTTCTGCATAAACAGATAAGAAAACACTGGTTTTCATGTTTGCTTTTATTTGGTAGAACTCCAAATAAGGAGCTGCTAGAGGCAGGAGATCTTTGTGCAGTCTGGAGAAGATATCACGAAGGTCACTGATTCTTTTGCAGTGAGGATGGCGATTTTCTGCTTCGCATTGTTAATGATCTGCCCTTCTTGTTCGCAGAATAGTAGGTGCCATCCAAAGGCATGTGTTGCTGGGCTTCTGGTCAAAATTAAGCTGTGCCTTTTGAGGGCATGCTGAGCAGTGGACAACATCAAGAACAGGATTTAAAAGAACCTTGCCTGCACAATTAAAAACGTGATGCTTTTCCTCAGTTTGTAGTTGGTCCAGATTGTGCTCATGAGTCACTCCTTCAGCCTAGCTGTGCCTGCTCTCCTGTGAAAAAGGACTAAGTTCTTGCGGTATCAAGGATAACTAGAAGTCGGTAAGACCTCCAAGAGGGAGTTAATGTGGAGACAGGGGATGTGGAGGCTTTGCTCCCTGCAGCTAGTGAGAAGCTTATGTGAAATGAAGGTGATGCAGAACCCTTCCACAGAAGCCTCTTCCTGCAGTTGATGCTCTGATAACACTTGGCAGAAAGCTGTCACTTCTTGTTCCTCCTAAGGCAATCTTTGCAAGTGTACTGTCTCTGTAGCTTAGCTGAGTAGAACTTGACCGAAGCAGTGCTGAGAGCTTGTATTCATGGGTCTTCTGTNACACTTGGCAGAAAGCTGTCACTTCTTGTTCCTCCTAAGGCAATCTTTGCAAGTGTACTGTCTCTGTAGCTTAGCTGAGTAGAACTTGACCGAAGCAGTGCTGAAAGCTTGTATTCATGGGTCTTCTGTCACTCAGATCTGGTGTGAGTTCACTTGCTATCCTGTTAACAGAGCTGGGGGGTCAGGGACCCTGATTAGAATGTGAGTTCGTGTTATCCGTCTTGCTTCNCAAGTGTACTGTCTCTGTAGCTTAGCTGAGTAGAACTTGACCGAAGCAGTGCTGAGAGCTTGTATTCATGGGTCTTCTGTCACTCAGATCTGGTGTGAGTTCACTTGCTATCCTGCTAACAGAGCTGGGGGGTCAGCGACCCTGATTAGAATGTGAGTTCGTGTTATCCCTCTTGCTTTCCGGATTGACGAGAAGCAGGCAGCAGCATTGCACCTCAGCCTGGCCTCACTGTCTGTTTCTCACTTCAGCTATGGCGATCTGATAGGACACTAACTGCACTTTTAAAAGCAATTAGTCATGCTGTTCTGCAGAGTTAAAACCCCCACTGGATTAGGCANGACCCTGATTAGAATGTGAGTTCGTGTTATCCGTCTTGCTTTCCGGATTGACGAGAAGCAGGCAGCAGCATTGCACCTCAGCCTGGCCTCACTGTCTGTTTCTCACTTCAGCTATGGCGATCTGATAGGACACTAACTGCACTTTTAAAAGCAATTAGTCATGCTGTTCTGCAGAGTTAAAACCCCCACTGGATTAGGCATGGAACTTCCTTGTGCTGCCAGTGTGACCGACGTGGTTGTAACTCTTGTTGCTGATACCTAGCCAGCTGTCTGAGGATTAAACTGTAGCTCCAAGTAGCATCAGTGAGTGTAATGTCCCCTTACCTCATGAGGTGTTCTCAAGAACTCTTGGTAAAGGATAACTACCTAAACCTAGGAAGCCCTTCTGAGGGGATGTGTATGGGGTTAAACTGGCTAGAAGAAGGCGGCTCGAGGGAGCTTGGTAACTCCCTTTGCACTTCTTGACTCAGTTGTGCAGGCTGTGATCTTTGCCTCACCTTCCAGAGAGTCAGATCAGCGTTGTAGGATGCACGAGTGTTCCTGGCTGCGTAGTTTCCCAACACTTAGAGCTGACTTGCCTAGTTCAAACAGATGATATCTAGCAAATGAGAGTTAGTCTCAAACTGAGCAGTAGCATTCTGTATATACCTGTGTGTTCTGAGTTGATGGGAACTTCAGGGGATCCTGTCCAAGTACGGTCCTGCCGCTTGTGCCGGGCACTGAGCAGCAGCCTGTCAGTAGGGCCTCGTGCGTGAGGCCCTGGGAAGTAGCAGAAACTTGGCCTTCGTCACGATTTCTTCTCTTGGGTTTGCCTTGCCTTAAAGGCTTTCTTAGTCTAGCTTTAGAGATGACTGAAGGAAGATGGCTCCATTTCAGTGTGCTTGGCAACTTCCTTCATTAGACCAGACTTCAGCTTGCATCGTGAAGCGATGGAAAGGCCTCTTCTGCAGGCCTGGCCCTGGATTGCCCAGCTAGGGGTAACTGTGTGGCACAGTCCTGCTAGCTCAGCTGCACATAGCATCTGCGCTGGATGAGCGGTAACTACAGGATAGTGGCCTTGAAATCTCTGATAGAGTTGTTTTTGAAAAGCTGCTTTGAAAAACAGCCGGCTGCTGGGGCTGCTTCGAAGGCCATGGCCCCGCAGATGTCAGGAAACAGATGGGTGTATTAAAAGCATGAAAAGGAGCTGGTATTACAGATTCTGCTACACTTGTTCAGGACTGTAGCTACCAACAAAAAGTAATTTCACTTTTTTCTGCTGTAAATCCTATTTACCTCAATTTAACTGAGTATGCCCAAGTCTTTGGGAGCCTTGGGCATGAGACTCTCCAGAGAAGTTGTGACTTTAACTTATGGTAGCGTGAGAACCGCTGCAGTACTTCTGAAGCTGTGATCTGAGCTGATTTGGGTCTGTGAAACTACATTTTAAAGCTGAGGTGCCGCTCCTGACAACTGCAGTGGCTGGTTCCCCAGTTCAGAGCTGTTGCTGAAGCTCTAGATTATAGCCTTACTGATCAAGAGACTAAGTGTTCTTTGTGGAGGGAAGTGCATGTTGCCTGTAGAAAGATGGAAGTATTAAAGCTGATCAGACTTCATGGGGCTGAGGGACTGCAGTCTGTACCTCCAGGTCTCTTTCCTCGTGGTTCATCTCATCGGTGAGAGCTGGATGTGTTACTCCTTCCTCTGCCGTGTGGACTGCATGGCAGTAAGGCTTTTGAAGTTTGTTCTTACTGATCATATTAGTGTGTTGGAAAATCAGAGTGATGCTCCCCACTATGCTAGTCTGGGCTAGGGGAGTCTGTGTTGTTCTGGTGGCTCCCATACTTGCTGCTGGTCCTGCTCATGGCAGTTGCTTGTGAGTCTGGGTCCTAAAGCTGACTCGCTGGTTCTGGGTGGGAGCGAGGTAGCACAAGCTTCCTGCGAGCAGTGGCTAGCTGCCCATTCAGTTAGGTGAAGCAAACCCACTCAGTAACTTCAGGGATTGCTTTGCCAAGAAATTCATGTAACGCTGTCAGCTATTTAACAAGATAAATACGTCACTGGGGCTTTTGTCTTGAGTATTTTGATTCCAAGCCAACAAATCCTCAGTGAAATGGTTTCTTGCATAGCTGAGAGCAGAAGCAGTCCTCTTGGGTAACTAGATTCTTCAGGATTTGGTTTCTAAGTATCGCCAGCTTTTACAGTAGCCCTTGCTACTGGGTGAACACAGGGCAAAAATAGCAGATTCTGTAACTTCTGACACCTTAAACCAGCAGCTTCCTTGTGGTAGGGAGTCTTGTAAAGCAATTCTCCTGCAGAGGTTAACATGGGAGTCTCACAGTAATTGCCCTGCGGAGGCTGGGGCTCTTGTACTGGGCTGGTTTGTTTGAAGCAAGCTCGTGTGCTATTCTCGAGCATCCCAACAGCTCTGGAGAGCTGCCTTGCTCTTGGATAGGCTGGGAATGCAGCAGCGCTGGCATGTGCTTCCTCATTTAGGGTGCTCAGATTCTTGAATTCAACGTTTGTGGAAGTGTACAAGCCCCTCCAACAAATCCTGGGCAACGGGCGAGGTGTTGAGAGGAGCAGGAACTGCGGAAGTGATAGACATAGAGTTCTTGGTTGTTGGACAGCATCAGGCATTGAAACTTGTCTTTGATCTCAAAGTGAACAAGAGACTGTTCTGTGAGTTTACAATAAATAAACTGTACTTCTGCCTGTGCAATGCAGAGCTGCTGCGTGTGCCTCGGTAAGCAGGGGGTGGGTAGGGCAAGCAAACAAACCTGCATGTACCTCTTTATGGATCTTGTGACATCACAAGCTGCTGAGTTTCACTAGTTATAAGAAGCTAGTAGGAAAATTAATACTTGTTAATCTTGGTTACATGAGTACCCATCATACCCTTCCTTCTTGTGGTCTTGACTTAGTATGGCAAGCTGCAAGCTTCAGCTGCTTTCACTTGTCTGTGTAGTATGCCTGTCGTTATTTTGGTCAGGCCTGTGGCTTGAGTGTCAGTGCCCGTGCTCTCACGGGGAGTGGGAGGTGTATGCCCAACCTGCCCTGCTGAAGAGAGCACAAACAGCCTCCTTGCGCATCAGAAATGGCTTCATATGGCGTGAAGCACTCCCTGTTTCTCAAACCTGTGTTCACTCATCGGTGTGGGCTGATCTAGCACAGATCCAGGCTGTGTAGTTCAGCTGCCTGTTACTTCTGCATTCAGAGAGTTCTGTTTCTGACAGGAATGTAGAAATCCTCAAAGATGTTGGCATTAGCAGAAAGTGCCAAACTGATCCTCCTGTGCTGGAGCATTCTTGGTGTACACAGCTTCGGGAGTTGCTCACTTCAGTTATTTGTTCTTGTGAATGTTAGCAGAAATGCAAAGCTGGTCATTCGGATCTCTTGCGTGTTCTTAGCCCAAGACCCTTAGCGAGACGGCTGCAGTTAGGGTCATCGGGACAGCATAAACTGCACCCAGACAGCCTAAAGGTCTGGCAGCTTCTCAGGTGGATGTCAAGTCATGTAATCATGCAGCCAGACTTCAGACCATCTTTAGATGACGATCAGGTTCTCCGTAATTAAAAGTTGTCGAAGGCTCTAGCTGCTTGACTGCTCTGGTCGGTAGCTCTCCGTGATGAGCTGGACATGCAGACAAGCTTGCTTAATTCTGTTTGAGTTCACGCAGCACAACCAGATGGCAAAATGAATTGAGATCTGCAAAATATAGGTCACACTAAGACTGGAGGATGTCAACAGGCTTGTTTCCTTGTTTTGCTCTGGGAATCACCCCTATCATATTTCAGGAGGTCATAACTCAGTAGAGGCACAATTCATGTGGCATTTAATGTGCAGAATGTTAGTCTGAAACAGCGACAGAGCTTGCGTGTTGCTGATAGACTGCCCTGGTAAATGAATACAAGGTTAAACAAGCAAAAGCTGTTCCTTTGCAAACTCTGGTTAGAGGAGAAACTCTAAAAGGTGGAAACTCTTTCAGACTGGTAGAGATGAGGAGCTGCTCATGTGCCTTGGAGCTGGTGGTGGTAACCAAGCTGCTCCTGCCCAGAGCTGCAAAACACTGTTTCCTCACTGTCGGGCAAAACAAGCTGCTAATGTTCTTGCTATCAGGCTTTCCTGGCCTGTCAAAACAGAGTTTGTCCTTCCTCGGAAGATGAGGTGGGGATCCTGACTTCACTGGCCGTTGCAAGGACTCAGCTCTGAATTGCAGTTTCTTCACTGACTTAACCCAAGACTGGACAGACCACTCAAATCGATGGCTACTGAAACATCTCACTGCAATGAGAAGTTACTCCTCACGGTTTTTCTGACCCGCTGGCTTCAGTGAATGATACTGGCTTGACAGCAGGCTTCTGGCTGGCCTCCTGGTCAAAACAACTTGAGCTTGAATGTCTCTAGGTCAGAGTATGCTCAAGTGCTTTTGTGTTTTGGAAGCTGGTGAGGTTCTCCAGCCCATGGTGCTGGTGGGCTGTCCTTCTGGAAGAGCTCCGACTGAAATGGCTGTAGGTTTCCCATCAAACTATGGAACTGAGTTTAATCTTCAGACAAAGTAGCCTCACAGCAGTCACAACTGAGCAGGCTTTGCATTTCAAGCTTATTTGGTGAGCCTCTGTACTGAGCCAGCCCTGAGCCTTGTTCACAGGACATGCCACTCCAGTTCAGGCCCAGTTTAACTTGCTTTAAGCTTCTTATTCATAGCAATCTGGTATTTGCTGGGTAAATACTGGATGTACTCTGAGTGTACCCAGAGTTTCCTTGGGGTTGCACTCAGAATGAGGAGAAATTGGCTTTCGGGGGATTTTTTTTTTTGTGGTTGTCTCTGTCAACAAGGAGCTTATGAGAGTTGAAGGGAAAGTGTCGATACAGAGCAGATGCGATCAGTTGGAGCATTTATCCCTGACAGGAAGTGGGAGTTGTGATGAGAACAGGAAATTGTCCTAAATCTGTGTGACTGCACTTGGAAAGCACTCCTGCTGTGCTGCATGCAGTTCAGCTATGTGGTTAGGAAGGCACTGAGCCTTCGCTTGTGGTTAACTGTGGATGTGAGAATTGCTGCGGGGAGGGGGGTGGGATGGAAGTCCTGATCACAGGTGATGCTGCCTGTTTGTGCTGTTCAGCGTGGCTGGGTTGGAACAGTCCTCTCCTGAAGAGTGTGGCCAGGAGCCTGGTGACCCAGAAAGATATGGGATGAGGGCAACAAGGCAGCTGGGACGGGGTGTGGGAAGTGGCAAGCTGTGGGTGTTGCCTCTGGGTTTGGATCGAGCTCTTGAGACTCTTGTACGGTGCTGAGTACCATTTGCAGCAGGGTTAGGCAGTAGTTGCTTTCAGCCTCTGAACGCACAGCCCGTGTCCGGAGAGGGGCTGCTACCCGACATCCTTTCTGTGCCAGGCTGCTTGTGCAGCAATTCAAAGGCTGTCTTCAGGACTGCTCTGAGGTGCCGTATGTAATGGCTTGGTGCGAGTGCCTCTGGACTAACAGCCTGAGCAGAGAAACTCCCTCGTCCGAGTGCCTTGCTGTCTGAAGGGCTGACATACAGGACTGCTGTATGGGAAGGCGTTGTGGCACTTGAACGTTCATCTCTGTGTTGCATTGCTCATCTGAAGCTGCTGCTTTGTGAACTCTGGAGAGGAGGAAGGAGCTAAAGGTCAACCTCATTACCTCCATGAACTGAGTAATTTGTTTTATTAGACGAAGCTCTAATAACACCAATTGGTGTGCTGGCTGTTCTTTGCTTGCCTCACCCTAGCAAGATGTGTACGGCATCCACATGGAGTGGAAGTGCTGGAGGGCCTGCTGGTGGGGAGGAAAGCTTGGGTTACCGATAGCCCCTTCTCCAAGGAGGCTCAGACGTCTGAGATCCTGCTCAAGGAGCTGCTGACTCGCACAAACTGCCCGATAGCGCTGTGGAGCCTGCAGTTGATAACTTTCCGCTGTGGGAAGGAGTCACCACCTGCCTGTGATGGTGGCTGCAGATCAAACCCACCTCTGGAACTGGTAGGCTGGTCCACGAGCCCGTGCTAACTCTGATCTCCTCTTCCAGTTGCAGCCTGCCTCCTGGTGGATCCCAGTGCAGAACCTGCAGCGTCCTTAACTCTAGGCATTGCTGCACTTAGGCCACAATGGCAGGTCGAGGTGGAGCTGCTCGACCGAATGGACCAGCTGCTGGAAACAAAATCTGCCAGTTTAAACTTGTTCTCTTGGGAGAGTCGGCAGTGGGGAAGTCCAGCCTTGTTCTGCGCTTCGTGAAGGGGCAGTTCCACGAGTACCAGGAGAGCACGATTGGAGGTGAGTGCCAACTCCAAACGCCTGTGGCTAGATGCTGGCCTCATGAATGCGGTCCAGGGGTATCAGAGGTATTAATGGCTATTTCAATCTGGACTGGGGTTTTTGCTATAAATAATCAAGCAGCTAATGCTTTAACTCTTGGTTTACAACTTGCTTCGTGTGAAGATCAGTGCAGCAGAGAATAATGCTATGGCAACCGTGCGCACTGCCTCTAAGGCGTCTTCACTCCCAGTCCTTGAATTCCTGCTTCTAATTAGAACCCAGGCCTTCAGCTTGGTTTATAGCTCTTAATTATCTTTTCAGACCATGACCTGGGATTTTGGGGCTGTTTCTAGCCTGATACTGCTAAGTACTTCCACAGCTCTTTCAGGTCTAGTAGATCTTTAGCTTGAAATCATTAGCATGGAGTCACCAATCAAAGGTCAGCCAGCATCTGGGTCTCTGGGCAGTAATATTAGATGTATGCTGAGAGAAGGCTTGATTTGTCCCTATGGTAACCCATGCAGGGAGTAAGTATAGCTGTAAGTGTAGTTTATGGGCAGGCAGGGCTTAGTGCTCTGCTGCAGGGGGCCGTGTGGGCGCTCTGCTGTTCTGCTTCAATCTGTATCTGAGGCTGGTTGCCTTGATCCTACTTGTAATGCTTGGTGTTATACTTGCTAGAACAAGAGAGTAACCAGTTACTAAACTGGGGAGTGCAGCATAACTGGGCTGACCAGTGCGTTGGCACTGATGTGCTCTCCAAAGCCAGTGCTGGCGGTGTTGCAGCTGAACTGTATGATCTGAGAGGAGGCTGCTGGTGAAGGGACTGGCAGCACTGCTGCTCCGGTGGCCGTGTGCTGCCCGTGCTCTTAGGGCCACCTTCCTGTCGGCTGGTTGGTGGCTCTTGGGTTCCTGTNAGCTGAACTGTATGATCTGAGAGGAGGCTGCTGGTGAAGGGACTGGCAGCACTGCTGCTCCGGTGGCCGTGTGCTGCCCGTGCTCTTAGGGCCACCTTCCTGTCGGCTGGTTGGTGGCTCTTGGGTTGCTGTGTGTGAGGAGCTCGATGATACAGCAGAGCTGCAGCTTCCACGAGCGGCACCGCCCTGGCCTCCATCTGGGGCTTCTGCTCACTGCCATGCAAAAGCAGAACTGCTCCTGGCTCTTGCTGCAGGGGCTCTCCAGCTGGGGCTAAGGCAAACACACACCTTCTCTTTCAGCTGCCTTCCTAACACAGACAGTCTGTCTGGATGACACAACGGTGAAGTTTGAAATATGGGATACAGCAGGACAAGAGCGGTATCACAGCCTGGCACCGATGTACTACCGCGGTGCCCAGGCAGCCATTGTTGTCTACGACATTACTAACACAGTGAGTGCCGCACGGGGCTGTGCGTGTTTGCTGGGGGGAGGTGTCTGCGCTGGCGGCTGATGCTGCTCAGTTCCCTGGGAGAGCATCTGGGTTCAGAGTCCCTGCAGATGCTGAGTTTCTTGACAAATGCTGCTGGCCTCTACCTCACTTCTGACCAGGGCTGTCTAAGCTGATAAAGGACCCTGCTGCAAAGGGCTGTAGAGGCAGAATGCTTCTTACAGGAAAGACTTGTTCTAAGCATATCTTCACTGTGGATTACTAAGAGGCTGCCCTTCCTGACTGCTGCCTCCTGTTTGCTTCCAGGACACATTTGTACGAGCCAAGAACTGGGTGAAAGAGTTGCAGAGGCAGGCTAGCCCCAATATTGTAATTGCACTAGCAGGAAACAAGGCAGACCTTGCTACCAAGAGAGCTGTGGACTTCCAGGTGAGTGGGAATCCAGATCAGTTGTTACCTGAGCAAGTCGGGAAAGCAGCTTTTTGCATAAATGGGGGAGATGGTGGCTATGTGCAAAATGTTTTGAGGGAGAGTGAAGTTAAGACGCGTGCTGCTGTGGATCCCAGGATGCCACTCCCGGGGAGCTGCAGCATGCCTGTCCCGTGCCCTCCTTCCACAGCACTTGTAGCTCGTGTTGGTAACTGATACGGCAAATGTGGAGAGTAAGGCCCGCAGAGCACGAGCTTCTGTCGTCAGTCCTTTCTGGAGCCTTACTCGTTGGGGCTGTCTTCAGCAGTCTTTTAGACATAAGACATGTGAAGAATCATACCCAGCTTGTTCTCTACTCTTTGCAGCTCTTGCCTTGTCTGAGGCAGGCTTTCAAGGAGAAGCTCTTATCTCAGAC
Source organism: Steatornis caripensis (assembly GCA_013398225.1). Classification (NCBI taxonomy): domain Eukaryota; kingdom Metazoa; phylum Chordata; class Aves; order Caprimulgiformes; family Steatornithidae; genus Steatornis; species Steatornis caripensis. The sequence goes on along the minus strand of VZSC01019262.1, from coordinate 41,419 downwards.
CTCTGCACAGGATTGCTTGTAGTGCACTTACAGTGTGTATTCCTCTCCCAGCTAACCAAAGTACAAGGTGTTGCGCTGCTCGGGACATGCTGTGTCTACGTTTGGCTCCCAGACTGTCTGTGCTGCTGTACCCCAGCTCGGTTGGTGGCACAGCAGCCATGCAGCATTGTCAGTGCTGCGTGTCTCCCAGCTGTCCTGGCCAGGCAGGGTCAGGGGACTGGGGTGGGACAGAGTTTCTTTGGTGTTTCGTTTGCCAACAAGTGAAGCGTGTGAAGCCTGCTTGGGCCTCCCTCTGGCAGGATGCCTTTACCACTCTAATGTGATTGTTTGTAGGATGCACAAACATATGCAGATGACAACAGCTTGCTGTTCATGGAGACGTCGGCAAAGACAGCGATGAATGTGAACGAAATCTTCATGGCAATAGGTAACAGCTTGTGTGTGGAAGGATGTCTGGAGCAGCTCTGGGCACCAGCCGTGTGGCCCGCTGGAAACTGCGGGAGCTCCCATGTCAGCCAGGGTCTGGAGGCTCTTACCGGAGCAGATGACCAGCTTGCTGTCCTTTCGCAGTCAGTCAGTCCCTGAGTGTTTGGAGCCTTTGCCTTGCAAAGCCCATTCCCTCTCTCCCTGTATGTGGCGTGGTGAGTAGGGAAGGATCAGGACTGAGGACAGCCAGAACTAGGAGTGGGTTTGTTAGCTGTACTTGTGCTGCTAGCAGTGTCCAGTCCCAAACGCCTTAAGAGGTGAGGACTTGGGCCAGGGCAGGGCTGAGCCCAGCCTGCGGTCTGCAGTGGGGAGAGGCTGGCCTCTGCAGAGGAGCCTGCTAATGTCTTGTTTCTTTCTAGCCAAGAAACTGCCAAAAAATGAACCCCAGAACGTTCCTGGTGGGCCAGGTAGGAATCGGGTGGTTGACCTTCAGGAGAGCAGTCAGCCAAGCAGGAGCCAGTGCTGCAGCAATTGAGCTGCCGTTCCTGCCTGATGGAGCCCTCGAATGACGTGACTGGAATCCACGCTAACAATCGCACTTACCGTAGAGCGGCTGCTGCCGGTGGCTGCTGTGATTTCTCCATCCCTTTCTGATCATAGGCTGGAGGGAGTTCTTCCACCTGCACCTTTCTGTACAAATACTAATTCAATTCTAAGTCTTAAGTCACTTTTTTAATACATGAACTTCTGCTCTTCCCTCTTCCTGGTGGTGGTGGATGCGTGACCCGGTGTCTGCCCAGCCAGCTCCTCCCTTCCCGCGGGTGGGGGCCAGCAGCACTGTGGTCCCACAGTACTGTAGTTCACTATTGGAAACAAAGGGATATTGAGACTAGACAACCTTGTTTAAAACTTACCCGTGTGTAAAAGCTAAGGCTAACACCAGTACGACATGCCTAGAACAACCACTAAACTGTAGCATTATAGTGACAAACTCTGGCTCTTCAGCCACGTATTGACCAAATCAATGATGAGTATTCTGGGGTGGGGCAGAGGGAAGCAAAACTGGTTTCTTCTGTATTTTGTATTGTATGTTTCTCCATGTAACCAATCAGTATCTTGTCAATATAGTACATACAACTAGCTGCCTGTTGTCTTTATTTGTGTTGGACTCTAGCATGCCAACTCTTTTTTTCTATCTCTGGTTCTGTTGTAATGCACTAATCCTGTTGCAACTTTTGCAAAAATCTTGTATAGAGAATTGTCCTTTTTTTGATGGTTGTGATGCCACTAATGTTGTTAACCCTACTCTAGTGTGAATACACATGGTTTACTGATGTACAGAGGTGGGGTGGGGGAAACCTCGGATAACTTGTTGGTGGAAACAATATGTATTGCGAAAGCCTGTAATTCCACAAAGTATGAAGGGAGGTATTAAAATGGCTTCTGTTGTCAGACTCTAACTGATGTTGGCTGCTGCCTAGTGCCTAATGCAGTGTCTTATGCATACTGGTATTTAAGAGGAACTGTCAACTTAGTCTTCATCACAAACTTCAGTTTTGTGTGATTAAAAAAAAAATTTTTATAAACCTATCATAATCAACAATGTTCATGTTTCTTAATCAGCTCCAAGCAGAACGGGAGGGGACCAGAAGGTAACAGCTGTGCTGGAGGCTGAGCTGCACTGGGCCAGACCCGGCTCTGCTGCAGGGTGAGGTGGCCTGCCTTCTCTGCGCAGGGAGGGTGCTGCCTGAACCCGGACTGTGCCAGCTCCCTCTGCAGGCTGGAGCTCCTTATCATGGTGGTTCTGTAAGCGTGTGGTGCGCTGTGCTGTGCAGCGGCGTGTGGGGAAGCTTGAGACAAATAGCGGGAATTTTCATTGCCCAGTGCTTCCAGGGAAACTACAGTGCAAGCCGGGAAGAGGTGGGGGAGCAGTACATGTTGGAGCTCAGCTTAACTGGACAGGGTTGGGCATGCTGTGCTCAAGCATTACTGAACAAAATGCAGCTGTGCCTCAAAAGATGCCACGCTCCTGTCACTGCCATGTGCACTCGAGCTCCTTACACCCAGGGGTGAGACCTGGAGTTGATACAGAAAACAGAGTGTCCCCCTGCAGCTCAACCGCCCCGCTGTGCTCTGCTGGGCCACACCATCCGTGCTTGGGAGAGCATGAAGATTGTGGCATGCTGGTGCTTGATCCTGCTCTCTCTCCTCGGCTGCGTGGCTGCTGCTGAATCTGTGCGAGGGGCACAGCTACAGTCAACTGTGTGACCGTCCCTGGGCCTGCCCTCGGCTGGCAATGTTGGGGCTCTGACTGCCCTGCGGGGTAGTTGCAAATAAAGGTGTCTGAACAGCCTTGGCTCGTGTGGCCTGTGTCCTCTGTCTAAGGCCTTGGTGCCTTTTGCTCTTGCTGGATTTCCTTAAAACCCTGGAAGCAGGAAGGATCTGGGGCGACTCAGCGACAGAGTTCCTGACGTCTNCTTGAATTCCTGCTTCTAATTAGAACCCAGGCCTTCAGCTTGGTTTATAGCTCTTAATTATCTTTTCAGACCATGACCTGGGATTTTGGGGCTGTTTCTAGCCTGATACTGCTAAGTACTTCCACAGCTCTTTCAGGTCTAGTAGATCTTTAGCTTGAAATCATTAGCATGGAGTCACCAATCAAAGGTCAGCCAGCATCTGGGTCTCTGGGCAGTAATATTAGATGTATGCTGAGAGAAGGCTTGATTTGTCCCTATGGTAACCCATGCAGGGAGTAAGTATAGCTGTAAGTGTAGTTTATGGGCAGGCAGGGCTTAGTGCTCTGCTGCAGGGGGCCGTGTGGGCGCTCTGCTGTTCTGCTTCAATCTGTATCTGAGGCTGGTTGCCTTGATCCTACTTGTAATGCTTGGTGTTATACTTGCTAGAACAAGAGAGTAACCAGTTACTAAACTGGGGAGTGCAGCATAACTGGGCTGACCAGTGCGTTGGCACTGATGTGCTCTCCAAAGCCAGTGCTGGCGGTGTTGCAGCTGAACTGTATGATCTGAGAGGAGGCTGCTGGTGAAGGGACTGGCAGCACTGCTGCTCCGGTGGCCGTGTGCTGCCCGTGCTCTTAGGGCCACCTTCCTGTCGGCTGGTTGGTGGCTCTTGGGTTCCTGTGTGTGAGGAGCTCGATGATACAGCAGAGCTGCAGCTTCCACGAGCGGCACCGCCCTGGCCTCCATCTGGGGCTTCTGCTCACTGCCATGCAAAAGCAGAACTGCTCCTGGCTCTTGCTGCAGGGGCTCTCCAGCTGGGGCTAAGGCAAACACACACCTTCTCTTTCAGCTGCCTTCCTAACACAGACAGTCTGTCTGGATGACACAACGGTGAAGTTTGAAATATGGGATACAGCAGGACAAGAGCGGTATCACAGCCTGGCACCGATGTACTACCGCGGTGCCCAGGCAGCCATTGTTGTCTACGACATTACTAACACAGTGAGTGCCGCACGGGGCTGTGCGTGTTTGCTGGGGGGAGGTGTCTGCGCTGGCGGCTGATGCTGCTCAGTTCCCTGGGAGAGCATCTGGGTTCAGAGTCCCTGCAGATGCTGAGTTTCTTGACAAATGCTGCTGGCCTCTACCTCACTTCTGACCAGGGCTGTCTAAGCTGATAAAGGACCCTGCTGCAAAGGGCTGTAGAGGCAGAATGCTTCTTACAGGAAAGACTTGTTCTAAGCATATCTTCACTGTGGATTACTAAGAGGCTGCCCTTCCTGACTGCTGCCTCCTGTTTGCTTCCAGGACACATTTGTACGAGCCAAGAACTGGGTGAAAGAGTTGCAGAGGCAGGCTAGCCCCAATATTGTAATTGCACTAGCAGGAAACAAGGCAGACCTTGCTACCAAGAGAGCTGTGGACTTCCAGGTGAGTGGGAATCCAGATCAGTTGTTACCTGAGCAAGTCGGGAAAGCAGCTTTTTGCATAAATGGGGGAGATGGTGGCTATGTGCAAAATGTTTTGAGGGAGAGTGAAGTTAAGACGCGTGCTGCTGTGGATCCCAGGATGCCACTCCCGGGGAGCTGCAGCATGCCTGTCCCGTGCCCTCCTTCCACAGCACTTGTAGCTCGTGTTGGTAACTGATACGGCAAATGTGGAGAGTAAGGCCCGCAGAGCACGAGCTTCTGTCGTCAGTCCTTTCTGGAGCCTTACTCGTTGGGGCTGTCTTCAGCAGTCTTTTAGACATAAGACATGTGAAGAATCATACCCAGCTTGTTCTCTACTCTTTGCAGCTCTTGCCTTGTCTGAGGCAGGCTTTCAAGGAGAAGCTCTTATCTCAGACCTCTGCACAGGATTGCTTGTAGTGCACTTACAGTGTGTATTCCTCTCCCAGCTAACCAAAGTACAAGGTGTTGCGCTGCTCGGGACATGCTGTGTCTACGTTTGGCTCCCAGACTGTCTGTGCTGCTGTACCCCAGCTCGGTTGGTGGCACAGCAGCCATGCAGCATTGTCAGTGCTGCGTGTCTCCCAGCTGTCCTGGCCAGGCAGGGTCAGGGGACTGGGGTGGGACAGAGTTTCTTTGGTGTTTCGTTTGCCAACAAGTGAAGCGTGTGAAGCCTGCTTGGGCCTCCCTCTGGCAGGATGCCTTTACCACTCTAATGTGATTGTTTGTAGGATGCACAAACATATGCAGATGACAACAGCTTGCTGTTCATGGAGACGTCGGCAAAGACAGCGATGAATGTGAACGAAATCTTCATGGCAATAGGTAACAGCTTGTGTGTGGAAGGATGTCTGGAGCAGCTCTGGGCACCAGCCGTGTGGCCCGCTGGAAACTGCGGGAGCTCCCATGTCAGCCAGGGTCTGGAGGCTCTTACCGGAGCAGATGACCAGCTTGCTGTCCTTTCGCAGTCAGTCAGTCCCTGAGTGTTTGGAGCCTTTGCCTTGCAAAGCCCATTCCCTCTCTCCCTGTATGTGGCGTGGTGAGTAGGGAAGGATCAGGACTGAGGACAGCCAGAACTAGGAGTGGGTTTGTTAGCTGTACTTGTGCTGCTAGCAGTGTCCAGTCCCAAACGCCTTAAGAGGTGAGGACTTGGGCCAGGGCAGGGCTGAGCCCAGCCTGCGGTCTGCAGTGGGGAGAGGCTGGCCTCTGCAGAGGAGCCTGCTAATGTCTTGTTTCTTTCTAGCCAAGAAACTGCCAAAAAATGAACCCCAGAACGTTCCTGGTGGGCCAGGTAGGAATCGGGTGGTTGACCTTCAGGAGAGCAGTCAGCCAAGCAGGAGCCAGTGCTGCAGCAATTGAGCTGCCGTTCCTGCCTGATGGAGCCCTCGAATGACGTGACTGGAATCCACGCTAACAATCGCACTTACCGTAGAGCGGCTGCTGCCGGTGGCTGCTGTGATTTCTCCATCCCTTTCTGATCATAGGCTGGAGGGAGTTCTTCCACCTGCACCTTTCTGTACAAATACTAATTCAATTCTAAGTCTTAAGTCACTTTTTTAATACATGAACTTCTGCTCTTCCCTCTTCCTGGTGGTGGTGGATGCGTGACCCGGTGTCTGCCCAGCCAGCTCCTCCCTTCCCGCGGGTGGGGGCCAGCAGCACTGTGGTCCCACAGTACTGTAGTTCACTATTGGAAACAAAGGGATATTGAGACTAGACAACCTTGTTTAAAACTTACCCGTGTGTAAAAGCTAAGGCTAACACCAGTACGACATGCCTAGAACAACCACTAAACTGTAGCATTATAGTGACAAACTCTGGCTCTTCAGCCACGTATTGACCAAATCAATGATGAGTATTCTGGGGTGGGGCAGAGGGAAGCAAAACTGGTTTCTTCTGTATTTTGTATTGTATGTTTCTCCATGTAACCAATCAGTATCTTGTCAATATAGTACATACAACTAGCTGCCTGTTGTCTTTATTTGTGTTGGACTCTAGCATGCCAACTCTTTTTTTCTATCTCTGGTTCTGTTGTAATGCACTAATCCTGTTGCAACTTTTGCAAAAATCTTGTATAGAGAATTGTCCTTTTTTTGATGGTTGTGATGCCACTAATGTTGTTAACCCTACTCTAGTGTGAATACACATGGTTTACTGATGTACAGAGGTGGGGTGGGGGAAACCTCGGATAACTTGTTGGTGGAAACAATATGTATTGCGAAAGCCTGTAATTCCACAAAGTATGAAGGGAGGTATTAAAATGGCTTCTGTTGTCAGACTCTAACTGATGTTGGCTGCTGCCTAGTGCCTAATGCAGTGTCTTATGCATACTGGTATTTAAGAGGAACTGTCAACTTAGTCTTCATCACAAACTTCAGTTTTGTGTGATTAAAAAAAAAATTTTTATAAACCTATCATAATCAACAATGTTCATGTTTCTTAATCAGCTCCAAGCAGAACGGGAGGGGACCAGAAGGTAACAGCTGTGCTGGAGGCTGAGCTGCACTGGGCCAGACCCGGCTCTGCTGCAGGGTGAGGTGGCCTGCCTTCTCTGCGCAGGGAGGGTGCTGCCTGAACCCGGACTGTGCCAGCTCCCTCTGCAGGCTGGAGCTCCTTATCATGGTGGTTCTGTAAGCGTGTGGTGCGCTGTGCTGTGCAGCGGCGTGTGGGGAAGCTTGAGACAAATAGCGGGAATTTTCATTGCCCAGTGCTTCCAGGGAAACTACAGTGCAAGCCGGGAAGAGGTGGGGGAGCAGTACATGTTGGAGCTCAGCTTAACTGGACAGGGTTGGGCATGCTGTGCTCAAGCATTACTGAACAAAATGCAGCTGTGCCTCAAAAGATGCCACGCTCCTGTCACTGCCATGTGCACTCGAGCTCCTTACACCCAGGGGTGAGACCTGGAGTTGATACAGAAAACAGAGTGTCCCCCTGCAGCTCAACCGCCCCGCTGTGCTCTGCTGGGCCACACCATCCGTGCTTGGGAGAGCATGAAGATTGTGGCATGCTGGTGCTTGATCCTGCTCTCTCTCCTCGGCTGCGTGGCTGCTGCTGAATCTGTGCGAGGGGCACAGCTACAGTCAACTGTGTGACCGTCCCTGGGCCTGCCCTCAGCTGGCAATGTTGGGGCTCTGACTGCCCTGCGGGGTAGTTGCAAATAAAGGTGTCTGTGAACAGCCTTGGCTCGTGTGGCCTGTGTCCTCTGTCTAAGGCCTTGGTGCCTTTTGCTCTTGCTGGATTTCCTTAAAACCCTGGAAGCAGGAAGGATCTGGGGCGACTCAGCGACAGAGTTCCTGACGTCTGCATGGAGCACAAACCTGTGGGCTCTAGCGGCCTCTGCTCACCGGGTGCCTTGGGTGCTGCTTGTTTCCATGCCCTGCAAGGGAGCCGGGCTGCTCAGCTGCCAGAGGAGCTGAGAACCGCTGCGGGGGACTTCTGAGGTCTCATTGCTTCCAGGGGTGTTTGGACTGGTACTGCTGGTTTCTCCAGGCAGCAAGAGCGGGACCTGTTGGAGACGGGCTTCCCCAATCCCAGCTCTGAACGAGCGCGGGAACATGGCGCGCGGTGCTGTTGCCATCTGCTGGCTTCTTGTCCTGCGTGACGGGGGCTTCATCGCTGGCTCCTGGNGCTGGCTCCTTCTGTGCCTCCATCTCTCCGAAGGAGCCTGCCCTAAGGGGTGGCCAGTGCTGTTCAGCCGCAGGGCGCTGTGTCGGGGCTGGGGCCCTGCTGCNTGGCTTCTTGTCCTGCGTGACGGGGGCTTCATCGCTGGCTCCTGGGCCTCCATCTCTCCGAAGGAGCCTGCCCTAAGGGGTGGCCAGCGCTGTTCTAGCCGCAGGGCGCTGTGTCAGGGCTGGGGCCCTGCTGTTGGCTGCAGAGGCGGGTGCTGGTGCTCCCTAGGGCAGAGCCGCCTCGCTGCTGGCACCGTGCTGTCGCGGGGAAGGGCTGTCTGAGCTCAGAGCAGCTTTAGCACAAACAGGCGTGCCTGCCTGCTGCCTGCCTGGGCCTGAGCAGGGGCGTTACGGTGGTTACATGCAGCGCCTGGAGATGGGCTTCACCCTCCCTGCTGCTGGGCTCTCAGTGCGGGCTCCAGCAGCCCCTTTCCAAGCTGCGCGGGGGGGCGGAAGTGTGGCTACAACGGGGCACCCTACACCAGCCAGGTCTCCGGCGTGGTTGTCTGCCCCTTCAGTGGCATCGGCCAGGGAGCGAGGGGCTGTGGAGCTGGTGCAGACGCTGGCAGTGGCCCGAGGCGGGGGTGAAGGCAGCCTGCCTGCCCCCCGCAAGAGCTGCCTGTGCTCCGGTACAGGGGTGGGGTCTGCCCTCCCTGCGGGGGAGCTTCCTGCCTCCCCCACCCCGAGCAGCACCGTGCTCGTAAATCCCTTCTCTCCCTCTGGGTCCACTGTCGCCCCGTTTTGTGCTGCCCTGAGGCACCAAGAGGTTTTTCCCTCTCTCGGCAATCAGCTCCTCTGGCATCAGGGGCTGAGACCAGGGCCCAGCCTCCCCCTCAATCAACACCAGGAGAGCACAAACAGGTTCTATGCAAAAGTTTTTATTGGATACAAAAACATTCCAGTACATTGAAAAAAATGACATCATTGCTGATGGAGCTCGTCTGGGCTAAAACCCAAGGCTTGATGCTATCTCCTCCGGTCCTGCCGTGGGCCATCGGTTCCCCTCCTGTTACATCTGGGCTGTGTTGGTGGCTCCGTCCTCGGAGGCTGGTCCGGACTGGGGGGCTGCAGGGGTGACCTGGATGGGCACGCTCCTCTCCGGGGCGGCCGGCAGGGCCAGCTTGGGGGCCTCGATGCGGAGCTGCCCCTCCTTGGACAGGGAGCACGTCAGCGCCTCGGCATCCACCTCCTCGGGCACGTCCCACTCCCGCTTCAGCACCTCGTACTTGTAGGAGAAGGAGCCCTTCTCATCGACGTTCTGCGTCTCCTTCTGCCCCACCAGCACCACCTTCCTGCCCACCACCTTCACCGACAGCTGCTCCGGAGCAAAATTCTTCACGTCCTGGCAGACGGAGAAGCCCTCCCCGGAGCCCTGGGTCAGGGCTGCGCTGGTGCTTGGGGCTCGCTCCATGGCGGTGGCTCCTTGGCTGGTCAGGAGCTGCTCGAAGCTGCTCATGAACTCCCGAGCTTTCTCCATCTCCTGCTGCAGCTCAGTGAAGACGGTCTCTGCGTGCGGCCAGAGGGTTCTCACCGTGCCCAGACGGGTGGCCAGGGAGCTGGAGGCGAACGGTGCGAGGTGCATTCGGCAAAGCATCGCTGCTGCTGGTGCTGGTGCTGGTGCTGGTGCTGCTGGTGCTGGTGCTGGCTCTGTCGGTCCCGTCTCAGTGGGCTATGAGCGCTGTGCCCCAGTGCTGCCGCCTGCGGCTTTTATTCCCCTTCCCGGGGAGGAGTGGCCTCATCCCGCACATCACGTCATCCTCGGGAGAAGAGCTCAGCTCTCTCCAGCCCGTTCTAGCTCATTCTTGTTACTCATCCACGAGGAGAGGCACCGCTTACGTCGTGCCCAGCATACCTTCGCCCTTAGTCTTGCAGCTCTGCTCTCCTGGCTTATAATTAGCAGCATCACCTCAGCCTCTGAACGGGATGCCTGAGCTGCCCCTGCCAAAAATCTGTGGCCTTTCTACTTCCCAGGCGGGGAGCGGGGCTGGGCTCCTCGCTGCCTTCCCCCCGCCTCGCCTGTGGCCCGTTGCCCCCCCACCTGCAGGCAGGAGAGCCCCTCTGCCCCCTGCCCTGTTTGCAGGACCCTCAGCTGCTGGGGGGGGCACCCCCCAGGTGAGACCAGAAACCAGCCCGTGGGCCCCTCCCCAGGCGGGGGGCACAGGCCCGGTGCTGGGACAGGACGGCACGCGGCCCCCGGGAAGGTGGGGGGAGTGGGTGGGTGTCCTAGAAAGCGCGAGAGGCGTCTGGCAGCGGGCGACAGAGGAACACACTGCTTCGGGGCTGGGGCCGTCCCCGTGCCGGCCGAAGCGAGTGCTCCTGGTGCAGCACAACTGCGCTCCGCCAAGCCCCTGAGCGCAGGGGCCGCGGGAGGGCTTTGCTAACCCCCCGGCCGCGGCCCTCGGGCGCTGCTGCATCACGGTGGCTCTGCAGAAACCCGAGCTCCCGGCGGTGACTGCAGGTCCCTATTTGCGGCGTGTGACTCGTCCCCAGAGGCAGGCGCTGCTATTTCGGCTGGCGGATAATCAGCCTCTCGAAAATAGGCAATGGCTCCAGGAGGGTGCGTGGGGAGAGAGCATTCTGGAAGGGGCACACCCCTGGGCAGGGGAGGATAAAACCTGCGGCTGCCCAGCCCCAGCCCAGCACCGCTCCAGCCCCTGCACAGAGCAGAGCCGCAGCACACGCCAGGAGCACACGCCAGGAGCAGAGATGCTTTGCCGCCTGCACTTCATGCCGCCCGCGTCCAGCTCGCTGTTCCCGTGGCTGGGACCCGTCCGCACCCTCTGGCCGCATCCAGGCACCCTCTTCGCCGAGCTGGAGCGAGAGCTGCGGATGGAGATGGAGAGGGCTCGGGAGTTCATGAGCAGCTTCGAACAGCTCCTGAGCAGCGGGAGCAGCCCTGGCCGGATCGGCATCGCTGCGGAGCGAGCCCCAAGCACCAGCGCAGCCCTGACCCAGGGCTCCGGGGAGGGCTTCTCCGTCTGCCAGGACGTGAAGGACTTTGCTCCGGAGCAGCTGTCGGTGAAGGTGGTGGGCAGGAAGGTGGTGCTGGTGGGGCAGAAGGAGACGCAGAGCACGGACGAGAAGGGCTCCTTCTCCTACAAGTACGAGGTGCTGAAGCGGGAGTGGGACGTGCCCGAGGAGGTGGACGCCGAGGCGCTGACGTGCTCCCTGTCCAAGGAGGGGCAGCTCCGCATCGAGGCCCCCAGGCTGGCCCTGCCGGCCGCCCCGGAGAGGAACGTGCCCATCCAGATGGGCCCAGCAGTGGCGCAGCCGGCAGCCAGCGCCGACGACGGAGCCGAGCGGGCCAAGGCGTGATGGGGAGCAGCGCAGGGCCGGGCTGAGCCCGGCTGCCAGGGCAGCGGCCGGTCGCAGGGTGGGACTGTGTGGGGGATGAGTGACGGCCCGGTGCGGGGGTCTCTGCCCAGAACCACGTAGCTTTTTTGATATGTAATAAATATTCCTGACTTTTATTTGTGCTCCTTCTGTGTTTGCTGGGCTCGCCCGGGCCAGCGCTCGGCAACGCTCCTGGCTGGGCCCACGCAGCGCGACGGCAGCGCGGGGAGCGGGGCTGTGCTGGCGCAGGGCACGTCCCTGGCACCTCTCCCCAGCCGCGCGCCGGCACACGCGTGGTGCTGAGCACCCCCGGCGGGGGGGCCCTGGGCGTCCCCCGGGCAGCCTTTGGGCACCCGACCCCCACCTTGGGGATGGTGCTGGGGCACTCCCGGGCGGCACCCGCTCGGCCACAAGCCGTGCCGTGCCGTGCCGTGCCAGCGCGCCTCGTACCGTGCCCCCCGCCCCCGCCATTGCTGGCACCTTCCAGCTGCACCGAGACCCAGCCTGCCGCCAAGCCACGCCCCTCGGGACAAAACAGGCGGGGCCTCCCATAAATGGTCATGAGGGGGGCGGTCCCACCCATAGTAACACGGCGGAGGCGGGCACATGCCGGGGATGGGGCGGGGCTACGCTCCATATGGGGCGAAGGGGGCGGGCGCGCGGCGGTGTGGCCACACCCCCCCTCCGTGTTTACAAGCAGGAGGCGTGGCGCGGCTGTGGTGGGCGGGGCACCGCGCCATATATGGCGGAGAAGGCGGGGTCGTACTCCATATTTGGAGGAGGCTGCGGAGCGCACTGTGCAGCGCCGAGCACCGCCGAACGGGGCACGGTACCGGTTACCGGGAGGGGGGGGTGGTGGTGTGATGGCACCGCCCTGCGAGGGGCCCTCGGGGCCGTCGGTCCCCGTCAGGCCCAGCCCTCGGCCCTCTCTGGCCGGTTCACGCCGCTCGCAGCCCCGGGCGGGAGCT
>VZSC01019262.1:11157-28716 GCA_013398225.1 Steatornis caripensis | reverse complement strand
GGCAGGGGGTGCGGGAGGGGGATGCAGGAAGGGGGTGCTGGGCTGTGCTTTGGGGTGCAGGAAGGGGGTGCTGGGCTGTGCATGCGCTGCGGGAGCGGATGCTTGGCCACGTGTGAGCAGGTGGTGCCGCAGGAGGGTGCTGAGCTGTGCGAGGGAGATGCAAGGACATCTGTGGGCAGGGGCTGCAGGATCCTGGGGCTGCACACGGGAGAAATGTTGGAGCGCGTTAGGGTGCTGGGTCATGCAGGGTGGGTGCTGAAGGGGGCCGGGTGCTGCGGTGGGTGGCAGAGGCTTTGCTGGGGCAGCTGTTTGGCCGGAGAAGGCAGCAGCCGTGGCACGAGGCGGTGCGTGGGCCGCTGCGCGATGGCCTCTCCCGTCGCCTGTCCCAGGCCAACGATGCCTGCAAGTGCAACGGCTGGAAGAACCCCAACCCTCCCACCGCCCCCCGCATGGACCTGCAGCAGCCGGTGACCAACCTGAGCGAGCCCTGCCGGAGCTGCAGCCATGCGCTGGGTAACCCCCCGCCACGGGGCACCCGGGACCCCCCCATGGAGGGGGAGCGCTGCTGACCCCCCCGCCCCGGTCTCACTGCAGCTTTCTCTCTGCCGCAGCGGACCACGTGTCCCACCTGGAGAACGTCTCGGAGGAGGAGATCAACCGGCTGCTGGGCATGGTGGTGGACGTGGAAAACCTCTTCATGTCGGTGCACAAGGAGGAGGACACGGACACCAAGCAGGTGTATTTCTACCTGTTCAAGGTGCGTCCGGGGCTGGGCACCTCTCACTGCGCCACTTGGCTTTGCCGGGAATCTGGGGCTGCTGTTCTGCTGCTCGTCCTCTGCCCGCTCTGCTGGGAGCCGTGGTCTGGGGCTGGGAGCCATCCCGCCAGTCCTGTCCTGGCAGCGACTGCTTTCCCAGCCTTGAATTCCCCTGGGAAGGAGGTTTCCGGGGAAGACGCGGGCGTGCTCCACCGTGGGCCCTGGTGCTTCCTGGCTGCGTAAATCAGAGCAGCCCCACAGCAGTGTTCTGCCCCTTCCGCCGCTCGCAATGTGCCTGGTGCTTGGGGCTTTGGTAACCGTGTCCGGTGGTGTCTTTGCAGCTCCTGCGGAAGTGCATCCTGCAGATGAGCCAGCCTGTGGTCGAGGGGTCCCTGGGGAGCCCCCCCTTCGAGAAACCAAACATTGAGCAGGTGAGGCTGCTGTCGGGCTCACACATTGCGCTGACGACTCATCCTGTGTTTTGCGGCTCTTGCACGGTCCCCTCCCTCTTCATGGCGCAGCACTGAAGGGTCTGGTGCAGCTCCGGGCACCCCTTCACCACCCCTCCCTCTCCCCAGGGGGTCCTAAACTTCGTCCAGTACAAGTTCAGCCACTTGCCACCCAAGGAGCGGCAGACCATGTATGAGCTCTCCAAGATGTTCCTGCTCTGCCTCAACTACTGGAAGCTGGAGACGCCGTCCCAGTTCCGGCAGCGCTCCCAGAACGACGATGTGGCCACCTACAAGGTCAACTACACGAGGTGAGGGTGGGAAGAGCCAGTGTGCATCGGGGTCTGCCTGTTCCTGCCACCTTCTGTGGGGCTGACCCCTGACCCCCTGGGTCTTCACCTCTGCCCAGCTCTCCCAGGTGAGGAGAGCAGGCGTCCGGTGGGGAAACTGCTTCCAAATAACATCAGCCATGACCCCCAGACGCCTGCTCTCCTCGTCCCTGCTCCCAGCAGCGTTGTCCCAGGAGGGGTGCGGATGCTCTGGGGTCACTGGTCCCAGCCCCATCACTGGAGCACGTTCTCGCCTCCTAGGTGGCTGTGCTACTGCCACGTGCCGCAGAGCTGCGACAGCCTTCCCCGCTACGAGACCACCCACGTCTTCGGGCGCAGCCTCCTGAAGTCCATCTTCACAGTCACCCGCCGGCAGCTGCTGGAGAAGTTCCGGGTGGAGAAGGACAAGCTGGTGCCGGAGAAGCGGACGCTGATCCTCACCCACTTCCCCAAGTAGGTGCCCGATGCGGGGGTGGCTGCTGGAGAGGCTCTGCTCCCTCAGGGCACTCACACCGAGCGTGACCGCCTGCGCTCCCTGCGGCGTGCGGGGCTGTGCGCGCCTGATGCCTGCTCGCTGGCCGACGTACTGCTCCCTGCCAGGTTCCTGTCCATGCTGGAGGAGGAGATCTACGGTGAGAACTCCCCAATCTGGGAGGCTGATTTCACCGTGCCAGCCACAGAGGGCGCCCAGCTGGTGTCTCGCCCAGGTAACTTGGGGAGCAGCTCCCCCAGCTTGGGGGCCAGTGGGTAAAGGACCGAGGTGTGGGTGAGCCTTGGCCCGTGGCGGTGGCTGCGCGGCCGCCGCGTGACAAGCTGCTTTCTGGCAGTCATGGGCGTCGTTGGTCTCTTCCAGCCGCAGTCAGCACCGTCACTGTGCCCACCACTCCGCTCTTCAGCAAGAAGCTCAGCAACAGCAGCTCTGCCACGAGCATGGACGCCAACACCCCAGAGCCCCTGCCAGGTAGGCCTGGTGTGAGCCCAGCACCAGAGGAGCTGGGACCTTCCTTGGTCCCTCCTGGTGCTGGATGTGCTGCTCTGCTCCGCTCTTCAGGGGAGAAGCGGAAGCTGCCCGAGAGCCTGACGCTGGAAGATGCCAAGCGGATCCGTGTCATGGGAGACATCCCGATGGAGCTGGTGAACGAGGTCATGCTGACCATCACAGACCCCGCTGCCATGCTGGGCCCAGAGGTACGGGGTGGGGGGTGCTGAGGTGGCACCAGTGCTCTCCAGGGCACCCAGAGCTGCCCTCCTGGTGTGCCGGGGCCCGGTTGGGCTTCCCCTGGGGAGGGTGTGCCAGTGAAACCCCTTGCACCCCAGACCAGCCTGCTGTCGGCGAACGCGGCGCGGGATGAGACAGCCCGGCTGGAGGAGCGCCGTGGCATCATTGAGTTCCACGTCATCGGCAACTCGCTCTCGCAGAAGTCCAACAAGAAGATCCTGATGTGGCTGGTGGGCTTGCAGAACGTCTTCTCGCACCAGCTGCCGCGCATGCCCAAGGAGTACATCACTCGCCTCGTCTTCGACCCGTGCGTGGCTGGGGAGCGTGGTGGGGGGGCAGTGTGGCAGGCTCCCCCCTCACCCTCGGCCGTGCTGCCCGCAGGAAGCATAAGACCCTGGCGCTGATCAAGGATGGCCGAGTGATTGGGGGGATCTGCTTCCGCATGTTCCCCACCCAGGGCTTCACGGAGATTGTCTTCTGTGCCGTCACGTCCAACGAGCAAGTGAAGGTGAGAGCGGGCAGGCGGGCAGTGGGCACGGTGCGGGGGTGGTGTGCGGGGGCTGCCGGGTGCAGGGTGCTCTCACCCATAGCTAGTAGCACCTGGGGCTGTCCCAGCCCCCAGGACAGCCAGATGCGCTCAGCACGGGCTGGCCCCGAGCAGCAGCAGTTGCTCTGGGACATCGTCCGGCTGCCTGTGTCATGGGTGGGAATCGGGCTGCCTTGGGGGTGCGTGGTGGGGTCCCTGTCTCACGGCGGCTCCCCCAGGGCTACGGGACGCACCTGATGAACCACCTGAAGGAGTACCACATCAAGCACAACATCCTCTACTTCCTCACCTACGCGGACGAGTATGCCATTGGCTACTTCAAGAAGCAGGTGGGCTCCTTCCCCGGGATGGTTCCCCTCGGCCCTCCTGCCCCCAGCCCCCTCCCACCCACCGTCTCCCTCCTAGGGCTTTTCCAAGGACATCAAGGTCCCCAAGAGCCGCTACCTGGGCTACATCAAGGACTACGAGGGCGCGACCCTGATGGAGTGTGAGCTGAACCCCCGCATCCCCTACACCGAGCTCTCCCACATCATCAAGAAGCAGAAGGAGGTCTGTCCCACGGGCAGGCAGGCGCTGCCAGCCTCTGCCTGCTCTGGCCCCTGCCAGCTGCCTCCTGAAGCAGGGGGAAGGTGTGGGGGTGTCGGCCCTCGGGGTCTGTCCCTGAGTCTCCCCTGGGAGCTCTCGCGGGGCAGATGTGGACACTGCGGTGGCTTTCACGGTGGCTGGGGTTGGCCGCGGTGCTGGGCAGCGTGGGGCGTGCTGCACCGGGTGCAGCCGGTGCTCTGGGCCCATGGGGTCCTGCGTCACGGTTTGGCTCCCCGGAGCTTCCTGTAGTCCCTGCTCACTTCCCCGCTTCCAACCCCCGCTGCCTGCCACAGATCATCAAGAAGCTGATTGAGAGGAAGCAAGCGCAGATCCGCAAGGTCTACCCCGGCCTGACCTGCTTCAAGGAGGGCGTGCGGCAGATCCCCATCGAGAGTGTCCCTGGCATCCGTGAGTCCTGCCCGCTTCTGGTGGGGAAGGGCTGTCTGGCAGGAGGGCACCGTGCTCCCTTGCCTGTGGGTGTTGGGCGGCCATGGTGATGCGGACCCTTGTCTTCCAGGAGAAACGGGATGGAAGCCCCTGGGGAAGGAGAAGGGGTGAGTGCTGCCTGTCAGGGTGGGTGTCCTGCAGCAGCTGGGCTGCGGGGGCTCGGCTTGGGCTCCCCCTGAGGGTGGGGAGGTGGGAGCGCTGGGGTGGGGGGAGGCTGCCCACCCCCCAGGCTGATGGGCGCTGGCTTTGTCCTGCAGAAAAGAGCTGAAGGATCCGGACCAGCTCTACAACACCCTGAAGAACCTCCTGGCCCAGATCAAGGTGCGGGCAGGAGGGGACCCTCCGCTCTGGGTTGCCTGTCCCCCTGCCAGCCCTCGGCGCTGCCTCCCCAGGCAGGCGCGGTGACCCAGGTGCAGGGGGAGCAGGCCCCTTGTGTGCTGCCTGCGCTCACTGCCCTAATGTGCCCCCCACCCTCTCCCCAGACCCACCCCAGCGCGTGGCCGTTCATGGAGCCGGTGAAGAAATCGGAGGCACCGGACTACTACGAAATCATCCGCTTCCCCATCGGTAGGTGGCTGTGCCTGGACCCCCAGGGCAGGGTGGCAGAGGGAGGGCTGCAGGCTCCCACCTTGTGGGGTCTGTGCAGGGGAGCCATGGTTGGGGTGACGGGGTGCTGAGAGCTCCAGGCCCATCCAGAAGAGAGGGATGAGTCCAGACCCTCGGTCCGTGTCCATGGCTGGGGCCTGCAGAGGCCTGGGGGGGATCTGACCCTTTTCCCTGCCCCAGACCTGAAGACCATGACCGAGCGCCTGAAGAATCGCTACTACGTCACCAAGAAGTTGTTCATCGCCGACCTGCAGCGCATCATCACCAACTGCCGCGAGTACAACCCCCCCGACAGTGACTACTGCAAGTGTGCCAACACCCTGGAGAAGTTCTTCTACTTCAAGCTCAAGGAGGGGGGGCTCATCGACAAGTAGGGGAGCTGGCCTGGACCTGCCTTGGCCCTTGCCCCACCCTGGGAGGGCCTGGGCTGCCTGTGGGACCCGGCCCCACTCCGAGGGCAGCAGCTGCTGGAGGGTTTGTTCCTGCTGAGCAGCCCAGGGGCTCTGGGCCCTCCCTCGGGGGGGGCCAGGGACTGCCTGGTGCTTTTATCCCTGAGCTGTCAGCTGCCTCTCCTGGGGGGGGCACTGAGCCGTGGGGCTGGAGATGCTGTGTTAGGGTCTGTTCAGGGCAGGGGCAGTGCTGAGTTCCTACCTCTCCTTGGGGGCCAGGATCCCCCAGCACCGGCGCTTCCCTCCGTGCCAGAGTCTTGCCTTCTGCCCCCGCTCTCTGCGACAGGGCAGGGGCACACAAGTGCTTTGGCTTTCTGCCTCCGTCCACGCACAGGCACCCCCTGCCCCTCTTCTTGAATGTAGGGCGGGCTCAGCCCTGCCTGCCCCTGGCTGCGTGCTCTATGCTGCTCGTGGTCCAGGGTCCTGCTGCGAGGGGGGCCCTGCCCCTCTGCCCCCAGCTCCTGCTGCCTCTGTCGGCTCTTCCCTCCCTGTGGGGCCAGGTCTGCCCGCGCCCTCTGCCTCGGGCAGGGGCTCACCCCCAGTCTGTACGGCCCTCCCCCAGTCTGTACGGCCCTCCCTGCCCGCTCCTGCTGCCGGCTGGTGCTGCGCTGCCCTGGCTCCGGCTCCCGGGGCCGGGGGCTGCCTGGCGCTGCGCTGGCCCCTGCTCCCCCGCTTTGCCCCAGCCGGGGGAGACCCTCTGCCCGGGGTGGGGTGGGGGGGTGAGNCTGCCCCCCCCCCCGGCAGGACGCGCCGCCCCGAGTTTCGTTTCCCGGCCGGGAGCGGCGGCGGCGGCGGATGGAGCTGCGGGAGATGGAGCTGCGGGGCACGGAGCTGCGGGGCTACCAGCGGGAGGCGGTGGCCCCGGCCCTGCGCGGCCGCAACAGCATCGTGTGGCTGCCCACGGGCGCCGGCAAGACCCGCGCCGCCGTCCACGTCTGCCAGCGGCACCTGCAGAGCCGGCGGGGCGGCCGGGCGGCCGTGCTGGTGAACAAGGTGCCCCCAGGCCGCTCCCCTGCCCCGGGGTAACGGGGGGCACCGGCTCCCCGGCGGTGGTGCTGGGCCGGAGCTGAGCGGGGTCTCGGGCGCAGGTGCACCTGGTGGACCAGCACGCCAAGAAGGAGTTCCACGTGCNTGACCCTTTTCCCTGCCCCAGACCTGAAGACCATGACCGAGCGCCTGAAGAATCGCTACTACGTCACCAAGAAGTTGTTCATCGCCGACCTGCAGCGCATCATCACCAACTGCCGCGAGTACAACCCCCCCGACAGTGACTACTGCAAGTGTGCCAACACCCTGGAGAAGTTCTTCTACTTCAAGCTCAAGGAGGGGGGGCTCATCGACAAGTAGGGGAGCTGGCCTGGACCTGCCTTGGCCCTTGCCCCACCCTGGGAGGGCCTGGGCTGCCTGTGGGACCCGGCCCCACTCCGAGGGCAGCAGCTGCTGGAGGGTTTGTTCCTGCTGAGCAGCCCAGGGGCTCTGGGCCCTCCCTCGGGGGGGGCCAGGGACTGCCTGGTGCTTTTATCCCTGAGCTGTCAGCTGCCTCTCCTGGGGGGGGCACTGAGCCGTGGGGCTGGAGATGCTGTGTTAGGGTCTGTTCAGGGCAGGGGCAGTGCTGAGTTCCTACCTCTCCTTGGGGGCCAGGATCCCCCAGCACCGGCGCTTCCCTCCGTGCCAGAGTCTTGCCTTCTGCCCCCGCTCTCTGCGACAGGGCAGGGGCACACAAGTGCTTTGGCTTTCTGCCTCCGTCCACGCACAGGCACCCCCTGCCCCTCTTCTTGAATGTAGGGCGGGCTCAGCCCTGCCTGCCCCTGGCTGCGTGCTCTATGCTGCTCGTGGTCCAGGGTCCTGCTGCGAGGGGGGCCCTGCCCCTCTGCCCCCAGCTCCTGCTGCCTCTGTCGGCTCTTCCCTCCCTGTGGGGCCAGGTCTGCCCGCGCCCTCTGCCTCGGGCAGGGGCTCACCCCCAGTCTGTACGGCCCTCCCCCAGTCTGTACGGCCCTCCCTGCCCGCTCCTGCTGCCGGCTGGTGCTGCGCTGCCCTGGCTCCGGCTCCCGGGGCCGGGGGCTGCCTGGCGCTGCGCTGGCCCCTGCTCCCCCGCTTTGCCCCAGCCGGGGGAGACCCTCTGCCCGGGGTGGGGTGGGGGGGTGAGCTCCTGCCCCCATCCTCCTCCCTGCGCCCTCCTTGTGCCCCGCAGGTTCTGTTCGCCATGGGGCTGGGGAGCGCTTGACCCCAGCGTTGACGTTGTCGCCTGCTGCGTGCTCCCCCCCGTGCTGCTGTCATCGCTGTGTGGGTGCTGGTGATGCTCTGCTGCTCGCTGGCCTTGCCGGGGGGGGGGACCGGCCCTCACCACCCCTTCNCGGGCGGCCGTGCTGGTGAACAAGGTGCCCCCAGGCCGCTCCCCTGCCCCGGGGTAACGGGGGGCACCGGCTCCCCGGCGGTGGTGCTGGGCCGGAGCTGAGCGGGGTCTCGGGCGCAGGTGCACCTGGTGGACCAGCACGCCAAGAAGGAGTTCCACGTGCTGCAGAAGGACTTCAGGGTGACGGCCATCAGCGGGGACAGCAGCCGCAAGTCCTTCTTCGCCTCCGTGGTGAAGGAGAGCGACGTCGTCATCTGCACGGCCCAGATCCTGCAGAACGCGCTGGTCAGCTTGGAGGAAGACACGCGTGTGGAGCTGACGGGTGGGCGCGGGACCCCCGGCACCGCTCTGCCCACGGCCGGGCTGGGGTGGGTGTGCCCCGGCTGAGCACCCACCGCCGGCACAGCTCACCCCGCTCCCCTCCCTCGCCTGGCGCAGATTTCTCGCTGCTGGTGATAGACGAGTGCCACCACACGCACAAGGAAGCCGTCTACAACAAAATCATGCTGAACTACCTCCAGCGCAAGCTCAGCGGGCAGCAGGGCCTGCCGCAGATCCTGGGCCTCACGGCGTCCCCCGGCACTGGGGGGGCAACCTCCTTCGAGGGGGCTGTAGAGCATATCCTGCAGGTGGGTGCTGTGCCCCCCGTCCCGCACCAAGGCAGGGTGCAGCGGGGCGTCCCTCGGGGTGGGTGGTGCGCAGGCGCTGGGCAGCCCGGGGGAGACATCCCTGAACTCGCCGGGGTGCCAGCGAGCACCACGCACCGCATCGCCCTGGGCTGCTGGGGCTCAGGGCTGGAAGCGGGGTCTCGCCCTCTCAGATCTGTGCCAACCTGGACACTGAGAAAATCACGTCGGTGCAGGAGGAGGTGCAGCAGCTGCAGAGCCACGTCCCCCAGCCCAGGAAGCAGTACGACCTGTGCCAGGAGAGAGCGCAGGTGAGGGGTGGCGGGGGCTGCGCCCCTCCATCCGCTTGGCAGAGGCCAACCTGAGGAATCGCTTGACCCAGAGCTTTGGTGCAGGGGGAGCCCGCAACTGTCTGAGTCCTGCCCTGCGAACAGCCCCTAACCCTGGGCCAGGCACTCCAGGCTGCGCCTCCAAGGCTGTCCAGAGCCATGTCCCGGATTCCTCAGGTCCTGAGCCCCTCTCTGCTCCCAGGACCCCTTTGGCGAGCGGCTGAAGGAGGTGATGGAGCGCATCCAGCAGTACATGGAGATGTCCAGCACGCCGCGGGACTTTGGCACGCAGACTTATGAGCAGTACATCGTGGAGCTGGAGAAGAGAGGTGAGGAGGTGATGGTGTGGGTGCGGTGGGGCGGAGACGGCAGCCATGGGGCCAGGCTGTGACCATGGCGTGCCCCGTCCCTCGCCAGCGGCAGAGACGTTTTGTCGCAAGACGCGGGTGTGCGCGCTGCACCTGCGCAAGTACAACGACGCTTTGCTGATCAACGACACGGTGCGGATGATCGACGCCTTCCAGTGCCTCCAGCAGTTCTATGCCACCAAGCGGGACGTGAAGGACCCCACCGAACAGTTCCTCACTGCCACGTTTGAGGGTAACAGAGGGGCCTGGAGGGGGTGTTGGTGCTGGCTGTGTTTGGGGGGGCAGGGAGCCCCCCTGACACCCCGCTCACCTGCGCAGAGAACAGGACGAGCCTGCAGGCGCTTGCCGGAGACCGGCGCTACGAGAACCCCAGGCTGGACAAGCTGGAGGAGATCCTGCAGGAGCACTTCCAGCCCCTGGGTGCTTCTCGTGGCATCGTCTTCACTGAGACCCGGCAAAGCGCCCACAGCCTGCTCAGCTGGCTGCAGGACACGGCCACGCTCTGCGGGCAGCACATCAGGGCTGCCGTCCTCACCGGTGCCGGCTACAGCAACCAGACCAGGCACATGACGCAGGTGAGCAGAGGGTGGGAAGGAGCAGGACCTACCCCGCTCTGCACGCTTTGTGGGTGCTGCAGGGGCTCAGAGCCCTGCTCAGTTGCTGAAGCTGCTCTCCCTCTCTCCCCCCAGAACGAGCAGCAGGACGTGATCAAGCTGTTCCGCAAGGGAGCCCTCAACCTGCTCTTCTCCACCAGTGTGGCTGAGGAGGGCTTGGATATCCCTGAGTGCAACATTGTGGTCCGCTACGGGCTGATGACCAACGAGATTGCCATGATGCAGGTAGCTGCCTGGGTTTCTTCTGGCCACTCTGCCCAGCCCCACGTGGGGGGCAGCCAGCTCTGAACCCACGGGGGTGGGACACGGGGAGCTCTCACATCCCACGCCGGCTGGCAGCTCCCTGGGGATGAGCCCAGCCCCCGGCAGAGCATCTCCCTGGCGAGGTGCAGCGGGTGGGGAGGGTGGATCCATCCTTGCTGGGCGGCACAGGGAGGTGGGAGGGGGTCGGCCGTGCCCGTCCTCTGCTGACCGCAGCGTCTGGCCCTTCCGCTGCAGGCCCGGGGCCGTGCCCGTGCCGAGAACAGCGTCTACTCCGTCCTCGCCAAAGCCAACAGCAGAGAGGTCTCCCGTGAGCTGCTCAATGAGAGCCTTGTGGAGCTCATGGAGAGGGCAATCAGAGCGGTGCAGGCCATGCCGGAGCGGGAGTACCGCCTCAAGGTGAGCGCTGGGCACCGCCCTGAGCACCAGGAGGACCAGGCAGCTCCTGTCCGTGCCTGCTGCTTGGGCGCAGCCCTCCGTGCCCTGGTTTTGGCTGCCTGCTCTCCCCTTGGGGCAGCACCGGCTCCTGGGAGGGGGTAGCATCAGGTGCATGGGGCAGTGTGTGCCCATCCTGCTACGCGGCTCGTGCTCTTCAGCATGGTGCGTCTCTCCAAGGCCGTGTGCCTTGCCATGTCTGCTACCTGCCCTGCACTGACCCCTGTCCTCGCCGCCATCCTGCCTCCCCCTGCCCTCTGCAGATTGCGGAGCTGCAGCGAGTTGCAGTTACCAGCTGGCTGATGAAGGAGGCCAGGATCAGTGAGAGGCGACAGCTGCACGACCCGGACGCTGTTTACCTCTACTGCGTCAACTGCAACATGGCGGTGTGCCGCGGCAGTGACATCCGCACCGTGGAGGGCATGCACCACGTTAACATCAACCCCAGCTTCGGGTAGGAGCTGGGTGCTGGCAGGGGCGAGGGGGCAGAGCCCGGCTGTCGGGCGTCACTTGCGCGAGCTGCCGCACTCTCCACGCAGGATGGGCAGGGGGTGGCAGCAGCCTGCTGCCGGCTCTGTCTTGGGGACACTGGTCCAGGGTGGTTGCAGGAGCTTTGTAGGGCTGCGACTATGGCAGCACACCTGCTGCCCCCTTTCTGTCCCCTGGGCCATCCTCCTTGGAGTGTCTGTTGGCACCTTCCTTGCAGGTTGTATTACAGAGTCTTATCTGGGAAAATACAGCTCCAGCGGACTTTCAAGGACTGGGAGCCCGGCTGCTGCATCGTGTGCAGTGAGTGCAGCCAGGTGAGCACGGCACGTGGCAATGCCCCGTGGCTGCAGCCCAGTCAACGTTGGAGGGGCAGGAGGGGCCGTGCCTTGTGCCCCAGCTCCTGGCTGAGGAGCGGAGCTGTGTCCCTTCGGCACATGCCCATGTGCTGTGCGTGATGCATGCGTGCGACATGGCCATGGGTAGCTGTCTCCAAAGGGGGACGTACTCTGGGAGCAAGGAGCTGCCGCCGTCCCAGGTGCGCGTGGCCCTGCAGCCCGGGGGTGCTGCGCTGCGGGCTGCATGACTGCCCCCTCCCTGCCCACACAGGACTGGGGAATGGAGATGATCTACCGGCAGGTGAAGCTGCCCATCCTCTGCATCAAAAACTTCGTGGTGGAGACGCCGGCTGAGAAGAGGAGGTACAAGAAGTGGAGCGCCGTGACATTCCCCATCAAGGAGTTTGACTACCTGGAGTACTGCTCCAGTACCCACGGTCAGTCCCCATAGCGTGAGCTCTGCTCAGAAGAGGACTATTCCCCGGCCACCTCCTGGGGCAGTGGACCCTTCCCCTTGCCCTTGGCGTGGGACCCTCTCTCCAGGCCCGTGCAGACGGGGAGCCACAGCTCACTCCTCTTTTCCTCACTGGACCAAGCTGCCGCAGCACACCCCTTGCTAGAGCCCATGACTGCAGGCTTTGCTGCACCCATGCAGAAAGGACAAGACACTGCGATGGGCAAGCATCCGAACCCTTCTCTGCCCATGGGCAGCTGCTCCTCGTGCTGCTGCCTTCCCTTCCTGTCCCCCAGCGCTGCCGGGGCCGGAGGGCTGTCTCCAGGCTGGCATGCTGCCCTGCCAGGTGACCCAGCCCTCTCACATGGGCCCAGGACATGGCGCAGCATTTCTCTGGCTCTGATCTGCTCTGGAAAGTCCTCTGTCCTCCATTAAAAACGTGTGTGTGTGCTGGGAGCGAGGGAAGCCTTGGCATTCATTCATCGCGAGAGCTCGCTGCATGCACGCAGGTTCGGTGCGGTACAGCCCTCGCCCCGGAGCCGGACCACCCCGTCACCTGCTGGAGAGCCGGATCCCACCTGGAGAGCCGGATCCCACCGCGCTGCCTGCGCAGGGGTCCCAGGGAGGAACCTGTGGGTGCCTGGAGCCGGTCGCACGTGTGGGGCTGCCCCAGCCCTACCCCTCCGTGCAGACCCCGGCCTGAGCGACCCACCTCACCCACCCACCCGAGACCAAGCCCCCCCCCCGGCCCGGAACCAGCCTCAGGCCCTCTGCGACGGCTCAGCCCCGCGGGAACGCAGCCGGAGCTGCGGCTGGACTGCACCTTCTGGCAGCAACGAAAGGGCTGCGGGGGCTGGGCCGGGGCGCNCGGGGAGCAGCGCGGCGGCTCCCGGGGGGCCGAGCCGGCCCCTGCCCAGGACCCCGGCCCCGCTCCGGGCAGCGCCCCCCGGGGCTCCTGGCCGCGGGTTCTCCCCGTGCTCGGAGCCGGGCTGGGCAGCGTCCGCCGCAGGGAGGCACAGCGCGGCCGCACGTGCCGTCGGCCCCGGGGGAGCGCGCAGCCCAGCTGCTGTTCACCAGAAACCGGGTAACGAGGCCGTTTGAGTTATTTGTAGCATTCCGTGGGCTGGGGTGGCCTCTCCTACCTCTCCCCAGGCAGAACCCCTCCCGCAGGGACCCCGGATCGTTTTTCGACGCTCAAGTTGCCCTGATTTGTGCTCGGAGAATCCAGGCTGTGCGTTAACCCGGTGGGTGCCTGCAGCACGGGGTGGTGCGATCCCTCACCGGCCTGCCTGGATCTAGTTGTCCGCTTTGGTGCCCCAAACCAGAAGTTCTGCGACGTTGTTCCAAACTTGCCCATTTTGGGGGGGGTGCACCTGACCCCATGGCATACAGGGCCAGCACAGCATTGCTCTGGGGGACTCTGTGGGTCTTGCAAGGGGCTCTGCATCCAGCGTCTGCTTGTTCCTCCCCGTGTGTCTCTGCTTTAAACCCAGCCCCATGTGGCTTCTCCTTCCCAGGGCCCGGTCACCTTGGGCCCGGCAGCAGGGAGCAGCCAAGCTGCAGCGATTGGTGCTGCGACCTTGGCTGGTGTCCTTCAGAGCCAGCATCCTTCAGAGCCAGCCTCGCACAGCTGACTCCCCAGGCTGCCTGTGGCTGGGCCGGCCCATGTAAGGGTGCAGGGACGCGCATCCCAGCGATGCCCGTTAATTCGCCCTGGCTGTCGTTGGCAGCCTCCCCCGAGTGCGCTGTCGCTGCATCCCTCAGCCTGGGGCAGAGGCAGTGGCTGCTCCGCTCTGATCAGCCATTCGGGTCACTCCCGCATCGATCGGGCCTGGAGCGTGCTGATGAACTGGCTTAGGAGCCACAGGGACTTGGCGAGGCTGCAAGTCCGTGTCTGACCAGGTCCGTGTGCCGCGGGGCTGCCCAAGCGCATCCCCAGCCCCAGCTCCCTCCCGCAGGCTCTCCCCGTGCACCGGCACCGCGTCTTCACTTTGCACCGCCCGTCCGCCCCGGTGGGTCAGGCCCCCGGCCAGGGCGGGCCCCCCCTGCTCCCCCCCTCCTCGCACAGCCCAGGGCCGGGCTCCCCTGAGGGGGCTGCACCCTGCCCTGTGCCACCCCGCTCCCTCCTCCCTGCGGCCCAGCGTGGCTGTGCCTCCGCGGAGAGCGGCAGATGTACCCGGCGCTTCGGGCAGCGCCAGGCAGGCTTGTCCTGTGATTACAGCAGCCTGAAGCTGCACTTCATCACTCCAATTGCTCTGTCGATATCTGGGCATTAGAGAGGGCTGCTGGACCAGTTCTTGCGCCCTGACACATCCCCCGTCAATAACCTTCGGATTTAAGTCTGTGGCTCAAAGCATCTTTGCTTATCTCAGCTCCCCAAAGCACTTACGTTCCTGGCCATCATAAC
This sequence comes from Steatornis caripensis, assembly GCA_013398225.1. NCBI lineage: Eukaryota > Metazoa > Chordata > Aves > Caprimulgiformes > Steatornithidae > Steatornis > Steatornis caripensis. The sequence goes on along the minus strand of VZSC01019262.1, from coordinate 14,657 downwards.
TCCCTGCCTGTAAGTGGAGACAGGCACCATTAGCCCCGCAGCAAACAGCTGCTGCAGCAAGTTCTGCTGGCGGAGGCGCGGCGAAGGTGTTTTCCACCTGCTCTTTTGCAGGTGAGCTTCCCACAGGCTGCCAGGGCACGGCTTGGCATGGGGACGGGCACAGCGCCGCGAGTGCCGGCGTCCTCCTTCCCTGGCACCCCTCGTGCCTCCAGCAGCCGTGCATGCTCGCAGACCTCTCCAGAGCGACGGCAATGCAACGATTTATTTTTATACGGCCCATTTCGTTTATCGTCAGTGCATCAGAAAGCGACAATTCACCTTTCAATGCACCAGCTGAAAAAAACCCAGCTCCACTCAGCTTGCCAGCGCCGCAGATTGGCCCTTTCCGAGGCTGGGTGTTTAGCAGAGACTTAGAGCTCAATCTGTTTAGCTTATCGAAAAGTAGCCTGAGATGTGACTTGATTACAGTGTGCGAGTACCTTCCCAGGGAGAAAACTGCCAGGTACTAAAGGGCTCTTTAACTTAGCTGAGAGAGGAATAATGAGAACGGAGGGCTTGAAGATAAAGTCAGACAAATTGAAACTCACAATCTGGCGCAGGACCGCAGCAGGGAGGGTGCACAGCAGCTGGAGCAGGATCCCTGGGCACCTTGCTCAAAGCGATGCCCTGGCCTGACCGCGGGTGCCCGGGGCTGGGGGTCCTGACCCGGGGGGCCTGCTCTGTCCTGCGCCTGCAGGACACAGGCTTGGGCAGCAGCAGGATGAGTCTGGTGGCATCTGTGGGCAAGGGGGGTGGGGGGCTGAATTTTCCTTCCCAGGCACATCGGAAAATCTCGCTGTCGCATGGTATCTCTGCTGGAGCCCCGGCTCATGTCAGCCCACGAGGTGACCTTTCCTGGGACAGCTGGAGCCTCCCTTTCTGTACCAGGGAAAATTCCAGCCTGGTAAAAACTGCTCATCGTGGAGGAACTCAGCCCTGAAAACCAAAGCCCTCTCTCCATGCTGCTCCTACGGCCCCTCTCCTCTGCTGCCAGGGGCGCGTGGGAGCCCGCAAAGTGCGTGGGGACGTCCTTGTCCCGCTCTGCTCCTCCGTCCCCGCAACCTACGCCTGCACATCTAATGATTCCCCGCCGGGAGTTAATCTTGGCTGTTAGCATGTCAGGTTGCTGGTGGATTAAACAAGGGGATTAGCATCAAACAATTTCCCTCCCGCCCTGAGCGGGGAGGCAGGAAATACAATCACTGCGGTTTTATTCTGCTTAGGCTAAAAAAGCTCCCTGGCATGAGGCTGGGCGATGCCAGCCGTGCCGGTGGCACAGGGAAGCACGTGCCCAGGGCGCTGCAGTGGCAGCGCTGCCTCTGCTGCACACAGGTCCCCGCTGGCACCGTGATGGGGATGCTGAGACTGGGGGCTGCTTGTCCCTGGGGGGCTCGTCCAGGCGTCCCTGCTGGGTGGCACTCATTTAACCGCTGCAGCCTGTGCCTGCATTGCTGGGCGCATCCATGGCTGGATCAGACCCATCCATTGCCCAGCCGTGAGGGTGCATGTGTGCGGGGCTGATCTGCTGGGCTCGGGGCGGGGGCTGCAGCCGTTCACCAGCTGCCCCCAAAGCCGGGGCTGGAGAGGGGGAGACGGGAGGCTCCCAGCCCCCAGGAAGCGACCGAGCCACCCCAGCACCTTCCTCCTGCTGCTGGCCTGGGCTCAACCGTGGATGGCAGAGGAAGGAACAGCTTTGCAGGTGCGAAAGCAAATCTGTCTTCCCAAGAGCTCCCAGGTTCCAGAGCTGCGGGACAGTGACGCAGCTCGCATCCAACGGCTGCGGTGCTGCAGGCTTGCTGGCTTTCATCCCGAGCTTTCTCCCCTCTTGTGATCATAGGATCCGCTGTCAGCACCGGGGCACAGCACTGCCCTCTCAGACACCGTGTAAAAGTAAAATAAGCCCTCTAATCCAGAGCGTATTTGGTAAGAAGAGCTCGTGCAGCTCTGCCTGGGGGCAGGGGCAGAGCAGCCAGCCCCGTGCTCGGTGTGGAAACTCGATGTCTCTTCGGACCAAAGTGCCGCGGGGGAGCAGCCAGCCTCACGCCCCGTCCTCTTTGGCCCAGATCTCCTGGGTCCCTGGAGGTTACTTGGCCGCTTTCATCCAAGGAGCATTTCCAGGGCAGCCAAGTCCCTGGCCAGCCAAGAGGATGGGAGCGCTGGCTGAGACGGGGCAGTGGCTGGGCCGTGGGCTGGCAGAGGGGCTGGTGCCCAGGGGGGCTCGGCACGGCGCTGCCCGCAGAAGCGTTGTCCTGGGGAAGGTGGTGGCCCAGCAGCGGTGGGTGGGCTGGCGTGGGGCTGCGAGGAGGAGGAGCGCAGTCGTTCGCTTCCTCATCAGACAGCCCAGAGCAGCAGAAACCCTGCGGAGGTCTCTCCCGACAGTGCCTGGGGTTCTGGGTCTGAGCCGGTGCGGGGGCTTCTTCTGCCTGGGAGAGGAGATGCTGCTGCACGCAGTTCCTGAAGGGCACTCGCCGTGTGCCTCCTTCTCCTCCAGTGACGGGCTGCCTGCTGCTCCCCGGTGCGAGGTGGGACCCCACGAACCCATGAGCTGCACCCCGGCAGTGGCTCCCCTCCCTGCAGCGCCTCCCCTGTGCCACAGCCCCAGGGCCAAACCGCCTTGTCTCCTCGCTGGAGGGAAGGCTCTCCTGCCTCTCCTGCCTCTCCTGCCTCTCCTGCTTCCCCAGGCTCATTGCATTTAGGGAAACTCATGGGAACCTCTTCACCCTAAGACCAGGCGATCAGCTGAAATCAGCCAAAAGGTCCTGGGCAGGCTCCAATGTGCAGGCAGACGCTGCCCCATGCGTGCACACATCGCTTTTCTAGGAAGCTGGGCTAAAGATATTGTCCTAGGGCTGCGCAGTGACGGACTGGGCAGATCCTCAGCTGCTGGAAGACCGAGCGATTTACAGCCCGTAGCCCGTGCTGTCCCTGGGGCTGCCCAGGGGCAGGGACGATCCCGGCACCGGGGGCCGAGGCCAGGGCACACCTGTGTCGGGAGGAGAGCAGGGAAGCTGCAGGTACCCCCCTCCTTCAGCACTGCCGGCGTGCTTTGCCTTTCTCATTCTTGCCGTTTTCTAGGTGACTCTGCTTTTGGCCTGCGCATCAGCATGGTGTGGGGAGGGGGGGAGATGCAGCACGGTGGGGGTGAGGTCCAGGGACGGCTCGGTGGGTGCTGGCAGAACCCAGGGCCCGCGGGGACCCACGGCACAAGCTGCAGTATCGGAAAATTCCCAAACAAAATTTCATGAGCTAAATCTCAGGACTGCAATTCTGCTGAGAGCCGGCTTTATAATTGGATCTGTCAGAAACCGTCACACTTAACGTGCAGCCGCCAACACGGCGCGTGGTTCCTCGGGCGCGTGGTTCCTCGCTGCGCTCCGTGGCCGGCGCTGGCTCTGCCCCTCTCCCTGCCCCTCGGCGGGCAGAGCCCTGTGGGCAGAGTGGGCTCCCCAGCTGCCGGGAAG
>VZSC01019262.1:0-11043 GCA_013398225.1 Steatornis caripensis | reverse complement strand
CCCACGGCCCCAGCCCGCTGCAGAAACAAACCCAGCCGCTGCTGCCCAGCCCGGCGTTCGGAACGGCTGCGGCAGGAGTGCTGCTCGTCCCATCCATTCCAGACACTGACCCCTCAGCGTTCAACCTGCCAAGAGCTCTCCCCTCCCACCCGGAGCAGCAGACTGGGAATACCGGCTCGCCTGTCCCGCGGTGCTCCCGGCTGTGGTTGCATGTTCCTGTATAAAGAGGCAGGAGATCTTGCACCCAGGGGACGCGGCCCACGCTGTCACCATCGGCCCAGCGGGTGCTCCGGGTCCATCACGCCTCCCCGCCTCGCACACCGCCTGGCTGCTGCTCCTCCTGCAGCCGCGGCTATTTTGGCTGATGGTTTTCGTTCAGTTGTTCCTTTCCCTCCTATGGTTTCTCTGCTGTCACCTGAACTGGGTCACGGTGGGACAGCAGTGGTGGGAGAGACCAAGCAGCTGCTTTTCCTTCCCCCCCGGTGCAGGAGCACATGCATGTTCGTGGGAGCTCTTCGATGTCGTTACCCTCCCCGGCGCAGCGCAGAGCCGCGGGCGGTGCAGTGGGACGCTGCAGCCCCCTGGTCATGTCGGGCTGTGCCTCCCACCCATCCCCAAAGCTCCCACAGAGGGGCCGGGGCGTTCGGGGCTTCTGAGATGCCCAGGGTTTCCCAGAAAAAGGTCAGGATTTCTGGTTTCTCTCTCTGCCCCAGGGACCAACAGTTAGGGACCGGCGCTGGGAAAATCTGCCTGCCTGGGATTTTCCGTTTTAAGGAACAGATCCAGCTCGCACCTAAACCTCCAGCCCCAGGAGCGCGGCAGTGCGGGCCACCCCCTGCTTTGGCTTGGCGACCGCTCGTGTTTTGCCTCGAGGTGCCTCGGTTTCCCTCTCCACTGCCGGGGAAGGCGGTGGGATGGTGCTGGCGAGGCCACGGCAGTGTCGGCGAGGCGTGGGAGCCCTGCGGCTGCCAAGCAGGAGTGTGCCCGCGTGTGCCTCACCTGAGTAATCAAACCCTTTATCCAGTGTTTGATTAAAGGCCGCAAAACGTATTATCTTTGATTCTTTCTCTTTATTTTTGTTCCCTTCATTTGTCCCTTGGAGATGAGGGTGGCTCTGGTATTTATTAGTCACAAAGCCCTAACCTCGCGCTGCGTTCTTGCTATCTGAGAAATGAATTATTAATGGTGCATTAAACAGAGACTGGAAAGGGGCCCTGGGACACTGATAATCAGGAGCTAATTGAGGAAGAAATGAGATACCACTCCCATTGCAGAGCGAGGACTGTGCAGCGCTGCGATACCAAAGGTGACCCTACTGCATCTCCTGGGCCCTGCCTGCCCAGCGCTCGCCGATGGGTCACACATGCGTGCTCTGCCCTGGCTGGGATGCCCTGCCCTGGCTGGGATGCCCTGCCCTGGCTGGGATGCCGTGCCGTGGCCGGGATGCTCTGCGTGGTCCCCGTGCCCTGCTGTGTCCCACGTGTGTCCAGCCTGACGTGGGAGCCCGAGCAGGCAGGGCACTGGCAGTGCCTGTATGTGCAGGCAGGCGGGTTGCAGCAGCCGGTTTGCAGCACAGCTGCTCCTGAAGGGAAGAGGCAGTCGGGCACCGTTTCTCCCTGTGCTTCAGCTAATCCTGGGCGAAACAGCAGAGCCGACGAACGGCCCCGGGGACGCAGTGGGCCCAGCAGCCACATCCGTGGCTGTGGCGGCGTTTGGCAGGAGGGACGAACGTGGCCTTTGGAGCCAGGTGATTAGCACAGATTTTTTCCAGGCTGCCCGCAAGCCTGCAGGGAGCTGAGCCCAGCCCCACGCCGACATGCCCGTTGAGGGCTGGTGGAGCTCGGCTGCGGAGGGGCACAGGGAGGAGAGGATCTTTCCCAGGAGACCAGAGGAACCCCACGATGCTCAGCCCCCAGCCCCTCCGGCACGGCAGGGGTGGGAGATGAAATCCTGCTCTGCTGCCTGGGCAGAGCCGTGTGGCGAGGCCGGAGGGCTCACACCCCGGCGTCCCGTTTATTTATTTTCCAGGATGTCGCCTGGCACCCTCTGTGGTCCCCACACCCCGGCCTTGCTCTCGGGCTGGTACGGGACGCTCCCCGGCACGCCGGCAGCTGGGGAGCAAACACCGGCGCCAGCAAGCGGGAAGGTGCGTTAATAAAACATGTTGGCAGGCCGGGCCGCGGTGGGGGCTGGCCCCAGGGCTCAGGCAGGCAGCAAGAAGAAATCGGACAAACACGTTCAGGTCCCTGGAAAGCTGCTGCATCCCGGATTTTCGATGACTTGAAGCAGCGCTGGGGGCTGAGCAGGAGCGCTCGACCACAGGGACAGGGGTTCTTCCTTCGGGCTTCCCATTGGCGCTTGGCAGCAGCCTGGGCACCCGGGACGGTGCCTCTGCTCGCGGCCGGCTGCGGCACGGGCTGCTCCCTGTGTGCCGGGGATGATGTCCCACCTCGGCAGTGGCTGCTCGGGGTGCTGGGTCCCACCCGAACCTCGGCCGAACTTCTGCACAAGCGGCTGGGGGCCGAACGATTGCAATCATCTTCTATTTATTCTCTTTTACTGTTTTTCTGCACAGCTTTGAGCTACAGACCTGTGAAATTTCTCCTCTGCCACCCGGGCTGCATTAAAACATAAGAAACGTCTCCCTTTAAGCCTGAGCCAACTGGCAAACACGTGCGAGCCGTAAAACTTTCTGCAGCGGCTGAGGCGAAGCTGCGAACAATGCTGCAGCGCGGGCGACGTCCCCTTCCCACCGCGGGGGAGCTGAAGAGCTCTGAAACGGCCTCTCGCGATCAGGACCGAGGGCTCAGGGTGCCCGNGGCTGAGGCGAAGCTGCGAACAATGCTGCAGCGCGGGCGACGTCCCCTTCCCACCGCGGGGGAGCTGAAGAGCTCTGAAACGGCCTCTCGCGATCAGGACCGAGGGCTCGGGGTGCCCGCGGGGGCAGATTGGGGGGGTTGGTCCTGGGACAGCGGGGACAGGGCATGACGGAAAATAGCAGTTGTTTTCTGTTACGAGGTGTCTCAAGAAAATATATTTTCTGTGGTGCCGAAGTGATTGGGGGTAATAGCACAAGGCGCTGAGCAAATCACAGCTTTTCTCCGTGCCTCAGTTTACCTCCCGGGAAAAGGGGCTCCTGGCAGCTGCCCTGCAGCGAGGCAGCAGGCGGGCAGCGCAGCTGAGCCCCCGTGCCCAGGTGGGGCCGTTTGGCCCCCGCACCGTGTGGTGGAGGCTTTAAAGGCGAGCAGCGCTGCTGGGAGGCTGGTGGTCCCTGCGGCCGTCCGGGGGCAGGGATGCTGGGAAGGAAAAGAGAGCTGGGTTTGTTCTGCGGGGAAATGGCTCTTTCTGTTGCGGGGATGGAGTTGGCCTCGGCGACGGTTCCTGAGCCCCAAGGCAGGAGAAACCTCTGCGAACCGGCAGGCGTGTGCAGCTCCGGCGGCAGCGAGGGGCTGGGGGAGCGCCCGTCCCCCAGCACGGACCCAGGCCTCCTCCCGTGGGCCCGCTCCCGTCCCACCGCCCCCTGCCACAGCGGCCGTGCCCGACCAGCTGGACACCTGCGGGGGCTGCCCCTGCTGCCAGCACGAAGCCCCCACCCGGGCTGGGACCACCGGGCTTCCAGTGCTGGTTCGCTGCCACCATGACCAGAGGTACTGCCTGGCGCTGGCGCTGCTCCCCGGGGGCTCCAGCGCGTCCCCCCGCCCCGTGCTGCGGGGCAAGGCTCGCCCTCGCTCCCCTGGTTCCGGTGCTGCGTGCTTCGGGGCCCTGCTGGGAGGTGGCTGCTGGGGCTGGGGGGCTGCAGGAAGACAGGCGGGGAGTCGCTGTCATCGGCCGCCCTGGCCCCACGCAGCGGGCGCCTCTGCTGCCCCGCGTGTGGCCGACGCCAGGCTGCCACAGCCCCAACCTGTCCCGTTACCTCCCCTTTCCAAAGACGGGTGGCGTTTTGGGCTTGAGACCCCCGTGTCCCGCTCGCCCCGGCACCGCAGGGCTTGGCTGCGCTCCCCCCAGCGCCTGGGCAGGGCTCCCCGCGCCGACGTCACGCCAAAGCAGCCGCAGTTGATCCAGACTCCTTGCATAAATATTTATGCAGTGATGCAGTGCTCTTCTAAATATAAAGCTTTATCTGGAATTTCATTTAAACATTAAGTGTAGATAATTTATTTATAATTAATGTAGACATCAAGTCCCATCTCTGGAATGCCTGTGAGCTTTCATTTATAATTGGGAGGTAAGTCAGAAGCTAGAGGCTGGGCCTCTTATCAGTTTCATTTTAATTTTCCTCCTACACCAAACGAAGCTGGTGCAATTCATCTCTCATTAGGAGGAAACACAAAACTCCCCTAAAATAACAGTTTTATAGGGAACACGTAATAAATCCATCTTTGTTCCTCTCCTCGCCTTTGATAATGCTACCAGGGCTCACAGCTCCCTTCAAAGTGTTGCTCTCCCTTAAAAATAAGTCTATTAAAAATTAAAACCACTTTTCTATACAATAAAATTTACTCCCCGCAATTATGCGGAGGGACTGGTTACCCTCCTTTTGTAGATTTTAATTAAAAGTTACAACGGGAAGGCAGGAACAACTGCTATAAAATCATGGAAGTCTCGCTACTACCGATGAGTTATCGGTGCCTCTCGCGCTCGGGCAGCCTCCAGGGAGCCGACGCCGCGGCAGCGAGGGGTAATGGGGGCGGCTGGGGGAGCGGGGCTGGGGCCGCGGGCACCGCGGACGTGGTGGGGCGGTTTCCAGGAGCGGGTGCCGGGAGTCCCTCTGCTATCCCTGCACCCTGTGAGGGGTTTCCTGCACCCACGGGTGCCCGAACGGGCGCTCAGCTGGGCAGAAAGCCCGTATCTCGCTGGCCCCCCCCGGCAGCACCGGCCCTGACCCGTTTGCACTCTCACTTGTACACCCCAGTTAGAAAACGGGACCCCTTGTGCCTGCAGCACCCACGGGTGCAGGGCGCTCGTGTCGGGGTGATGGTGGCCATGAGGATCCTGGGGTGCAAACTGGGCTGTTCCCACAGCCCGGCTCTGCCAGGGGCGCGGGGGCACGGCTGCCCCACGCGTGTTTAATCTCCAGAGGCGAGCGGGTCCCTGGCCCCCCAGACGCCAGGTTCCTCCCCCACGGCGCAGCCCCGCCGGCGGCAGCCAGCGTCCCCGAGCCCTTCCTTGCAAAGCGCGTTATGGCAGAGCTGGGCTGCGGAGGCTGCGCCGCAGCTCATCTGGCCCGGATATTTTACAAAGCTAATAGAGGGACGATCAAAGGCAGCTCCGTGCTCGTGCTAAAAATAGCGGGTGCCCGGGACAGAGCGGGGGCTGCGGTGGGAGCGCGCGGTGCCTCGGTAACCCGTAAACACCGAGCGTCGCCCACAACAGCCCCGCTGCGCCTCGACTGTCCCTGTTGCTGGTTCCTGAAGTCACGCAACGGCCCCTGCTCCTCTCGGCTGCCGCAGGGTGATGAGGGCGAGTGCCGGACTGCGTGCACGGCTGCCGGCTCCGTCCTGCCGTGGGGCTGGAGCACCCCTGCCGTGTGGCAGCCCCCAGACCGCTCTACGGGACCAGGGCTCCCCGCAAGGACAGAGCCCACGCACGCGGTGCGGGATCAGCAGAGCTGCGGAGCGTCGCCTGCTGTGAGCATTCGGTTCCCCAGGACCGGGGGATGGACTCCAGCTCCCCGGCAGTTCCGTCATGGACACTGCGGTCCTTGTTGCCTTTTGGTGTCCAAAGATTTTGCTAGCACGCTCTTTGCCTCACGCTTTTCTAGGCTCAAGTCAGGCATCTCTTCTGCCCGAGATTTTGATGTGCCCTCAGACGGCGCTGAGGTTTTCATCCTCCCTTTGCTCCCAACCAAACCACCCCAGGGATGCAAGGCTTGCAGGGAAACGGGCGCCCACCTCATGCGCTGCAGCAGCTGTCACGATGCAGGCGTTGGGGGGGCCGACCCCTCCGGCACCTGGGCCGGGTCGCTGCCCTTGTCCTGCTGCCCCGGTGATGTGCCAGCGGAGGCAGAGCTCGGTGGCAGAAGCGCAGCCATCACCGGGGAGGCAAGGCGCCCGTCGGGCGCGGGGACAGACGCGGGGACAGGTCGCCGTCCCAGCGCTCTTGCCCTGTCCTTAAAAGCAACAGGAAGGTGCTGCTGAGCCACGGGCTGATCTGCAAACCTCACGCCCTGGAGTGCTGCTGGTAACGGCCTTACCTAGCAGAAGAGCGCTGAGATTTAATTAACGAGCTGTTTGCAAAGTGCTCGCGTGGAAAGGGCTGTATATATGGAAAAGCTTATCCCATTTTTACAATAACTCTTACGGTGCGCAGACCTTTGACACTGAGGATGCCGTGGGCTCCTCTGAATCCAAATGTGGGCGTTTGCCGGGCTGGTGCCCTCCCCGCCTGCGCTGAATGCCGGGTCGATCGCCGCATCTGGCCAGCGCCAGGCAATGTGCTAGCCCAGCTAACGGGCACGGCGCAGGCATCAGAGCCAAGATGCTGCTGGTGCTTGGGGCCGGCGTGGCTGCGCTCGCCCCGTGTTGGCTTCTCGCTCTCCTGGAGGCTGGTGGTGCTGTGGGAATTTAAGGTGAACAACCTGGAGCCCACCAAAGATGGGCTCTTGCACCCAGGCTGTGGACCAGGACCAATCCTGCTCCGTGCTGGGGGCATGGGCAGGGTAAATGCAGCCTCGGCACAAAGGCAAGGACAACGTCCCGTGGGCCGAGGCCGCCCGTCAGTGTCCTTACTTCGATCGGTTACGGCTGTTGAGACGTTCTGCTGCCCGTGCCCACCATCTCCTGCCCCCTTCTCCCAGCTGTAAAGATGCTAACCCCCATGGATCTGGATCTGAATCACTTATGAAATCTTTATGGGGCTTTGAAAAGATTTTAATTCCCTGACAGTTCTGCTTTCACTAAAAAAAAAAAAATTATGACTCAATGAGCAATTATAGGCTTAACAGCTGCTGAACGGCCACGGCAGCTGCTGGAGCAGCTTGGCACGGCTCAGCGCAGCAGCCGAGGAGCCAGCAAGGCTTCCTGGAAAGCGATGCTGGGACGAAGCCACCCTGCACCGACCTTCCCTGGCTGCGGGACCCTGCTCGATTCCTGCGGCACAGCCCCTCCTCTGCCCACCTGTCCCCCGTGGGCCCCGGTGCCCAGAAGCCGGCAGGGAGAGGCTCTGCGTGTCGCAGGTTGCCTGCCGCATAGGAGGGGATGGACAGCTATCGGCTGCACCCGGAGAGCCAGCACCGCCGCCAGCCAGCACCGGTGGGATCCTGACGGGTGCTGCAGGAGGGGACCCTCCTCCCCTGGGAGAATGTCCAGGCCCTCAGTGGTAGCTTGTGTGGGGCCGGGGGGCTCTCGACCCTGGTCAGGGTCTCTTGGGGGGCAGTTCGGCAGCGCCCGAGCTGCTGACTCACGTCTCCACGGGGCACAGCAGACCCTGCACAGCCGTTTCGGGGGGATCTGTCGCTCACGAATCACGCGCAAGTTGCTGCGCTGGCAGCGGCAGCTGGAGATGGCACCGGCTCCGCGTCCTGGTGTTTGCGTGTGCAGGTGGGGCCAGCAGCCCGGGGTGGCTCGGGCTGCACGCTCAGGACCCGTCACAGAGCCGGCCAGCGTGGGAAGGGCTTTGCAGTAATCAGCTGCTTAAAATTGCTTCCAAGGCCCTCGCTCGCTGTCTCTCCTGGTCCGTCGCAGGCGCTTGCAGTGGTGCCTGGAAGCAGGCGTAGCTGAGGGGCTGGGCTGTGGTGTTCGCAGGTGGGCTCCTCCTCGTCATCCCCTTCCCCATCTGCTGGTGATTTGGGAGCCTGACGCTGCGCGGGAGCGTGGGGCTCTCTGGGCAGGACACGGGCAGGGCTCAGGGTCCTGCAGCTCCACATTTGGGATTAGAAATGTCTCGATGGCATCGTGTCTGGGACAGCCTTCGGCTCCTCCATCACCGCCAGCTGGCACGTGGCGAGGTGCCGCTGCGGCGTGCCCGGGCAGCGCCAGCACCTGCCTGCGCGGTGAGGTGCTCAGAGCTGGGGGGGCCGATAACGCAGCTCCCTCTCTGCTGTGAGGATGTAGACCCTTGGGATAATTGTAAAACTTCTGATTTACTGAATGCGGAGCTGCTGAACTCCGTGAACGTGAGGGAAGGTGAAGCTTCAGCCCCGACGAGAGCCCATTCCCCAGCGGGAAGAGGCTGACTCCGAAGGGACGCGTTAGAGGAGCAAACTCAGGCTGGTCCTGGGGCTCTGCACCGCGCTCTGCCCAGCAAAGCCGCTGCCTCTGGCACGGAGCTGGCCCGGGGCTGCTCGCAAAAGGCTTTCTCCCTGGCAGGCTCACGGCCGTAAAGAAATGAGCACGGGAGCGGGAGGAACTTTGCGAGCAACTGCGGCGAGATGGAGGGTTCGTATGTGCCTGTTCCTCTGCTTATCTGCCCCACGGCATTGCTGTGCGGCGCAGCTGGAGGCGACCTCCTCTTGGTTTAGAGATTTGTCTTCATTTTCAGAAATACCTGCAGCAAACTGAGGTTTAAGGGTGATGGGTCTCCGTCGGCCTTGGCGCAAGCCATGCCTTGGGGAGAAGCTGAACGCAACGCAAGAAGAGAGGTGTCTCTGGGGGGACTGGCCAGCATCGCCGAGATGGGTATCACACGGGTTGCCTCGCCCCGTCTTTGCGTCCTGCTTCTGGGTGGGAAAACAAGTTTACTCGCGGCCCGTCAGGGTTTGTTTTGAGCCAGCTGAGGCTGCGTCTGTGTGGGAAGGAGACAGGGCTGTATGGGAAATAAAGAACAGATCATGACGTTAACACCAGTGAAAATATTTTCATGAGGAATTTAATCAGCAAAGTGCCTTTGCGTGGTGGGCAGCCTGTGCCTGGCAGAGCTGGGCTCCCCTCGGCGGGTACAGGCGCGGGGCTCCCGCTGACGACGGTTTGCACGAGCCGATCGGATCCGATCCGAGCTGACCCTCCGGCTGGTAACAGCCCCCTCCTGCCCAGCACTCGAACTCATGTTTTTGACAGAGCAAAGCGTCGCTCGCTCGGTCCCTTCGTAAGCACAGGCTACAATGGGCACAAGTTTAGTTTAATTAAAAAAATCCCTGCGTGAAGCCTTGGTAAATATACCATGAAAACTTCAGGAGATGGGAAGGACGGCGAGAGGAGTATTGTGTTAGACTGTGAGGGATGCGAGCGGCTGCCTTCGGAGGGGGAAGCCAGGAATTATGGTGGAGGGGGAGCGACTCCGCCGTGCTCCCCAGCGCTGGAACGCCGGGGCGAGAGGCCTCATCTGTGCACGTTGTGGTTCCCACGCCCAGAAGGGGGGAGTACAGCCCCCGTCCTCGCGGTGTGATGGAGGCAGGCTGAGGCTGGAAGGGTTAACGCGAAGGAAAAAAAGTCTGTGGAGGAGCTGCAGCCCTGTCTCTGCTCCTTGGAGAGGAAGGCTACACCGTAATCATCATGGTCCTGAGAGCTAAGGTAACGCAAGGTTTGAGATCCATTAGAGTGCCTGTAATTATTTATAGGGAGGGAAAAACACCCTACGTTGTAAAAATCAGACGGCACTGCAAATAAGCGCACCGAGCTTTGGAGAAAGGATTCTTAAAAACTGAAGTCATTTATAACCAGAGCCACGCCGAGGCTCGGCAGTGCCGCACCGCTCATCCGCGGGACCCGACCCTGGCACCGGTGGCAGCGAGGAAAGGGGCTCCTGGTCTGGACAGGCACGACCCAGCGCCGTGGGGCCGTCAGCTCGTGTTCCAACATCGGGAGGCCTAGGAATAGCTGCTGTAGAGAAGCACAAAGCACGGTCTCTCTGCTCCTGGTTTCCACCTCCCTGGTAGCTGGGGGGCCCTCGAGCCCTCCTGCAGCCGCAGCCCTTTGCTCAGAGGAGCTCGGAGCAGCGCGTGGTCTGCCCTCGCTTCCAGCAGCCTTCACCCCTCTGCCAGCGACTTCACCGGGCTGGTCGGACTTCTTCGCCTTGGCGTCAACCCCGCTTTTCAGCGGAGGCAAAGCAGCAGCGGGCGAGGGCTCCTGGAGACGAGAGCCCCTGAGTGCGCTGGCTCTGGAGGAGAGCGCTCTTGGCCAGAGCGCCCGGGAGGGCAGAGCGGCTCCCTCGCAGCCAGGCTGCAAAGCTTAATTCGCAGTTTTGTGAAGCGCTTTGAGATCCTCCACGAAACGTCCTGGAGGAGGGCAAAATGCGATTATATAACGAGTCTAGGCAGTGTATTCCTCGGGGCGGGGAGCAGGTCTTCTTTCACTCTGCTCTTCTGTGTCAACACTGCGTGGCCCCGCTTAAAGGTTCTGGGAGCTGCTCAAATATTAATAACGACGACGATAGGACAACACATGCTTTTGCGCTCAGAAAACGTTGATCTTAGCACAAGCCAGCTGTATGTCAGCAAAGGAGCCTTTGCCTGGCGGGTGCCCTGTGCTCCAGCTGTGATGACTTAAGAGCACACACCAGCTCCCTGCGGGCCCCCTCCCTCGTCCCCTCTCGCCCGGCTCCGTTTCATCCTCCTGGAGCAGCCGGGCGGCTCCAGCTCTTTTGGAGGGGCTGGGCTGCCCGGGCAGGGTTCCCCTCCATGCCGCCAGCCCTCCGCTCAGGAACCGCTCCGGGTCAGACCGGGGCCCTGCAGCCCCCGTGGGCCACCTCCCCTGTCCCCTCCGAGAGCTGCTGCTGCCCGGGGCTGGGGACCCTCGTCCCAGGACGCGGAGATGAAGGGGAAGCTCAGCACCGAGCCCTGACCCTCCGTGCTCCACAGCGCTGGCAGCACTGGGTGTCCCTGTGCCCACGACCAGGGTGCCCTCCCCACGGCCCTCCTGGGTCGCTCCCCTCCGCGTGCCCAGCCACGCGCCCCACTGACCCCGCACCCCGATCCCCCGGAAAGGGCCTGGGGACCCTGCCCGTGCCCGGGGGTGCCCGGGGGGCTGTGGCGGCACGGCCTGGCAGGGGGGCCCGGGCTCCCCGCCCCCCCAGCCCCCTCCGCTCTCTGGAGCCCCGTCCCAGCCCGGCCCCCCCCGTGCCCCCGCGGGAGGCGGCACCGGGATGCGCCGCCGCGCTTCCCCCCTCCCA
>VZSC01019261.1:124828-138269 GCA_013398225.1 Steatornis caripensis | reverse complement strand
GGGGGGGGGTGTCGCTTCTCCTTCTCCACGCGTGGGGGACAGCATCCCCGAGGGGAGCACCAGCCCCACCCCCAGCACAAGCGGGACCCGCGCTTTCCCATTCCCCCATGAAACCCCTCCAGAGCGTTAAGCCAACCCCCCCCAAAAAAAAATCCCCACCAATCTCCAACCCCCCCATCCCCCCAAAAAAACAAACAGAAAAAAAAAAGGGGGGGGAAGGAAGCAACAAAAACCAGGCGTGGGGATGGGACGGAGGGAGGGGAGACTCCACTCACCGCGGTCATGAAGCCGTGCGGCCGGCAGCGCGGACACAATATGGCAGCGGGGGGATGTGNTTTTTTTTTTTTTTTGGTCGCCTTCACAAAGGTGAAGCTGCCGCGGTGTTTGCTCTGCCGTGTCGCGCGTTGCCCTCCGCCCGTGCCTTCAGTTTTAAGCTTTTCAGGGAGAGAACTTTGCTGTTTGCTGAGCGGGGTGTTTCACGGTCCTGTGTGCGCTTGCAGTTCTACAGCGTAATAAAGAAGACCTCGGGAAGCGGCTTGCAAGGAGAAATCTTCTTCTGCGTCCGGTCTGCCGCTGCCAAAAAGTTTATTCACCCTTCCGAGGTTTCCTCGCCTTGTGAAGGACACTTGGCTTTTGCCTGCCTCGTGATGCATTGCAGTAATTTCATTTATAAGGGAGGATGGGAACGTATTTCGAGGAAATGCCTCCGCTCCCCATTAGCTGGAACAAGTCTTTTTTTTTTTAAACTTGAAATAATTTAATTTCAGAGAGCAACCTCTTGAGGTTTTTAGGAGTGAGGGTGAATCAGGCCCAGGGTTATAGCAGGCACAATGTTCTCCCAAGGGCAGAGGATTGAATCCAGCGGCAGGGAGGCTCAGCCCAGCACGTACAGGCTCCTTCTGCTACGCTGTGAAGCACAACCGGCTTCGGAAAGAGTCCAACCGCACAGTTTTGACCAGAATAAATTGTTCTCGGCAACTTTCATTTTGCTCCTACCTAATTCCCACTGATTGAATACCTTATGATTCATTCAACCTTTTCTTTCTCTTTTTACAGCTTCAGAACTTAGCCTGGGCCTTCCTACCCTCTCAGCAGACAACGGAAGTGTGCTTGTATTAATTACGTGTTACTAAAGCCACGTAATGCAGAAGCACCCTCTGTTCCTAAACCATTAAAAATACACCTAACCCTGCTGGTACCAGCAACGCTTTGCCCATAAGAGGCTCTTTCACCTAAATTCCCATCCCTCCGCCTCCCTGGAAGCATGCGCTGCAGCTCGCCTCCATAGCTACCGCACACCTCAGCTGCTTCAGAGGGAGGGAGGAGCGGGGGCCAAGCCGAGCGTTGTTTGCCTGTTGGAATCAGGGTGTGTTGCTTTGCCTTTTGCCCCGCCAGCAATCTGAGAGATGTTTGATCCCGGATCCATTCCACTTCGATATCTTACGTGAAAGGTTCAGTGTGAGCCACTGAGGGTGGTATCCATTCTCCCTCCTTGATTGCATTTACACCCCGGGCTTTAAAGCAGAACCGCTCACAGATTTTTCCATTTACCCTTTAAAGATGCAATCTGAGTTCAGTAGGAACGTACGCCCTCTCACCCTTTATATTTTAGTGGAAGAAAAAAGCCCTCAGACCAAACAAAACCTGAAAAGATAAAAGCTGAAAGTGCCCCGAAGTTGCCACCCCCTCACGGAAACAAAAAAAGAAAAAAACTTGGCCTTTGAACGGGCATTTTATTTAAACCGAGGTGTAGCACAACACTTCAAATGAAATAATGAAATACACCTCCTGAAAAATGCTGTCGCCTTTATCTTCCTCCATCCTCTCTACGGCTCAACACAGTAGTTTTTTTTGTCTTTAAATCATACAGTGGTGTCAAAAATCCAGCAACTCTATATCAATAAAGGCGGTGACCAAGATCTGAAGCTTTCTGGAGTGCTTTCTGCA
Source organism: Steatornis caripensis (assembly GCA_013398225.1). NCBI lineage: Eukaryota > Metazoa > Chordata > Aves > Caprimulgiformes > Steatornithidae > Steatornis > Steatornis caripensis. Next base: position 136,322 of record VZSC01019261.1, on the reverse strand, counting down.
TCAGGCCCTCACCTCCAGCACCAGCCAGGGTCACCTTCACTCTTCTGCTGCGTGTGAAGTGACTGGTGGCTGCAGCAGTGGATCTGGGGAGGGAGGCAAGGNCCAGCAACTCTATATCAATAAAGGTGGTGACCAAGATCTGAAGCTTTCTGGAGTGCTTTCTGCATCAGGCCCTCACCTCCAGCACCAGCCAGGGTCACCTTCACTCTTCTGCTGCGTGTGAAGTGACTGGTGGCTGCAGCAGTGGATCTGGGGAGGGAGGCAAGGCAGGCCAAAGGCGGCCCATTGCAATACCTAGAAAGGCTTCAGCTTTCTACCTCACATCATGCTCGTCTTGATAACATGCCCTAGGCAGAATTTATGTCTTCTAGAGGAACACATACCTCTGCAATTCTGCAACAGCTCATCTGTGCAGTGCTGGAGAATGCGGAGCTGACCCGACTCAGCTGGGGTGCAGAGCATTTTGAGCGGGCATTGCCAGGCTGGGTAGCAGGTACAAGACAGGCACATGCCACAGATACATGATTCCGCATCTCTAGCATTACAGAGATGTTGGGCGGGTCACTCCTCAAGGACGTTCGCTTTCCTGCCAGCCGCAGCCCCCAGGAGCAGCCCTGCAAAAACCCTCGCATTCCTGCCGGAGCACTGTTTGCACCCCGGGGCGATGCTTCATTGCCACCCTGCCTTTAGCAGCAGCCCGGACCTGTGCCTGCAGCTCTCGCAGGAGCCGGGGCACACCAGGGCTCCAGGCTCTCCTGGTCCCCACCAAGCACGCAGCCGGAGAGAAGGGTACGCAGCCTTCATGAACAGGCAAGGACAGTCCTCCGCCACTGGCCTTTTTGGGTCATCATGGGGGCACTCACACCACTCCTGATGCTTGCCTGCTCTGCCTGTCCCTGCCTGTACTGACTCCTGACTAGCGACCTCAGCCAGCATCAGGATGCTTTCACTTAGTGCCAGGTGGCTCCCGGATGATTGAGGAACCTGTGTTTGTCTCTGCTCAGTGTCTGCGCCCAGTTTGATCCCTGCTTCCTTTGCCATGATCCAGTTTGCCTGCTAAATCCTGCACGTGATTTATGAGAGCAAGAGGGAGCAGGTGGTGGAGGGCTGGAGCAATGGCATCAGATGGAGCCAAGGCCACTGGTGGTGTCCTGCCACACGTTCGCTCACCCCTCAGAAGCTGGAGAGACATGGTATGGAGGATGCCCTGCCAGGCTGCTTTGTGCAAAATCCCTGAAAGCTGCTTGCTCCCAGATTTCAGGTTAAAGGCATTAAACTGTTCTTTCCTGAGATTCACCCTGTCCCACAATGGAGGCCCGCAGCTGCTGGCAGTCCAAGCCCACACGCCACCTCGGCCTCCCTGTCGCTCTGTCTCAGCTTTCTACAGCACACAGGACAAGCACTGGAGCTACTGAAGGAAAACCATGGCAAAATGGCAACCAAACAAAGCAGAACTCATCCAATAAACACAACAAGGACATGGTGCTATTTCCCAACACAGACCTTTAAGATAGGTGGGACAGACATTAGTTGTGGTGCTGCACCACGGGTCTCCGCAGAGCTCCCCAGGATGTCCGTGCAGCACCTCCTGCAGTCCCCCAAGGCAGGCAGTGTGGGGAAGATGGGCTGCAGAGGCGGAGGCGGGTGCTGAGGAGGTGGCAGGAGGTGCCCTCCACCCTACCCTTGCCACCTCCTGCCCAAGCCGAGGCAGAATCCGCAGAGGCTGCTGGTGCCTCGTGGCCCGCTTCCAGGGCTGTCCTTGAAGGTACTGCCCACTCAAGGACACGCTGTGCCTGCTTTGCCAAGGCGGCTCCCGTTACTGCAGCCCTCCTTCTTGGCTCCCGCACGGTTTCTGCCAGAGACTGGCTGTCCTCTCCCCTTTAGGGCACAGCCATGGCTNTTGAGTGTTATCACTCTTAGAAGCAGACGCTGTCTGAAAAACACACTGTTCATTTCAGAAAGTGCAGTCACTTAGAAGAAACTTAACTGAAAAATAAAATTACTAGAAATAAAATTGTCTCTGTCCTAGCTCAAACCAGGACAGAATGGCAGTGATGGGACCCAAAGCAAAGCAGCAGCAGTTGGGTTTTCTTTTTCTACTCTGGGCAGAAAATAGGCCCTTCCACCTCTCCATGTCAGGGTCAAAACCCTCAGCCCTTCTCACTTACTTCGATCCAAGGTGTTGATGGTAGATGGCATTTATATATGCATTGTGGGATAAGGCTTTTCCCAGGCAGAGAGGATGGTCATCCAGACCTGGTATGTGGAGGACAAACCCATTGGGAAGGTGAAAACTGCCCCCCAGCAGTTGCAACCTGCCTCTGCTGAGAGGAGAGGGCACAGCAGGGACTCTCCGAGGGCTGTATCAGCCAGACCTGACCCGTGGCACCCAGCACCATGAAAGCACCTCCTCACCCAAGCTGGTCACCCGTCCTGTCGTCTAAAGTACAACACATGATCAGTGGTCTTAGGTGCGAGCTGAAAGCACGGAGAGCAGGGAAGGGCAAGAAGGGAACTTGCAGAGGGGCAAGTGCTGGAGGTCCAGGGGCACGGACATGTGATAGGAGAGCCAATGAGCCCCAGTTACTGTGCCGGGATTTCTGCCACACGTGTGAACAGTCAGCCAGGCTTCATAGTGCCTCAGCACTTTGCACCATGAAGCCACAGGCACTTTGATCCCCGTAACCTACAACCGGTGTATCACCCTGTGGAAAGCCAGCACGAGAAGAGTTTTTCAGATTAATCCACCCAGGAATGGGGTTGTGTCTCCAGAGGAGCAAAACAGGGTGCTGTTTGCAGGCTCTGGCTAACCTTTTTTTTTGCCCAGGGATGTCATGAGAGAAATGCTCGTCCAGCATGGGCGGGACACCTGCTTCTTCTAGGACTTCTTGTTGCAGTTGGCATCTCTGATTTGAGCTGGCAGGTTGTTTGAAGTACCAACTTCAAAGGGACTTCCTATTTCTCCAGGTTGGTGTGTCTGCCTACCCAGCTTGCGCACCGTAACTTTCTGCTTGTGGTTTCTGTCTGGGAATGTCTCCCGCTTTGCTCTCTCCTGCCACCAGCCTAGTCTAGCATTTGATCTCTTCCCTCGCCCTGGGCAAAGCCACGAGGGACACTGTGCAGTGCGTGATTCATAGCATTTCTACTCCCACCAACCTGCTGCCTGCTGCATTTGCTCTCTCTCTGATCTCTTGCTATGTCCTTAATGCGACTCAGTGCTGAAGTTCTTGTTCAGCTCTGATTGTAGCTATATGTGGACAAGTCTGAAGTCCCTCGTTTTAGGGACTGAATATGGTCTCCGCTTCCCTCCATACAGACACCTTTAACAGTTCCTCCTAAGATTAAGGGTCTGTTATCATCTCCTGAGACCCACTCTTCTCCACTGAATATCTCTGCAGTGTAGATCCAGATCTCAGACAAGCAGGTCACTGCAAAGGAGGTCTTAGAGGCAATATTATCTGGCAAAATGAATAATTAAGTGCTTTCCCAACCATGCAATCAAAGTCACTGCACTGATTGGGAAGATGTTCACTGCTGGTTGCAGTATTCCTCCCACACCGCGTGTTGCACATCCAAGAACTGAAATGCACCTGTTGAATCACCATCGAAACGTTAAGACTCTACGACATTTGATATCCAAAACTGTTTGCAAAGCTAAACAGGTATCTGTGTTAGAAAGAGTTTGAGATTATTGCTATGCTGGGAAACACTTTCGGTGGGAATATTGATCATACTTGCATCTGGTTATTTGGTATAGCTTATGCTAGCTCAGTAAATGATGTAAGCCCAAACTTGCTTGAGATGGTTCTGCCAAAACAGAATAGTGAACATTTTGCCAGTTTAGCTATGCTGCATAAGGGTGACTTTTTTCCAGACTTCTAAATGATACAGCTGGAAAATCCTCACGAAGCAACCAGGCAGGCCAGTGCAGCGTGGTTTGAAAGCTCATGCAGAAGTACCTACTCAAGAATGGATAAATCAACTATGGAGTAAAGCAAATGCGGTCTTCCTTAGCAGGGCATTTGGATTATATGTTTAGCAGTGTCATCTGTTTACTCTCAAGCAGGAGGAAGTTTATCTGGAGACTTGGTATCCTCAACAATGGCTGAGGAATAAAACCAGCGTTGCTACTATTGGAAAGAATCTTGCATTTTTAAGAGACAACTTACCTCCCTCTCTTCACGGGTAATACAAATACCTTACAGAAAATAGTAGCAATTTCCTAAATAAGACCAAGTCAATTGTTTCTGTTGTGCACAAACAAAAAGATTCATGCCTTTTAGTAGATAGCCCTCTATGTAATCTGCCAGGCTGAATTACCCAGAGATACTTTGTTTTGAAAGGAGTGCAGAAATCCTGCAGGTTTAATTGCCAATAAATCAGCATGACCTCCACTCCCTGACACTTTTTTTTACAGTGATCTTTTCAAGCAGAAAATGAAGAGACTGATTTTTACAGTGTGTGCATACTGCCTTTGGAGAGATAAGAGCAATGACACACACGCAGGTTCCTCCATTAAAAGCTATGCTAGATAATGAAGGACTCAATCAATTGTGTGTTCTATTTGCTTTCTGGTTATTTTCACCTTGTGTTACAGGGCTTTCTTTTTGTTATGATGAGGAGAGTATTTGCTTGTGTAACAATTGGCTTTCAACTTGTTGTGACCGTGTATTCTGCAGTACTCGAAATTAATTTATTTGTGGTTTATTTTTATACCGATGCTTAAAATTTGAAGGCAAATGGCAATAGTTCAAGTTTGGGTCTGGGGCTGAACATATGACTAAGGACTTGGCAGTTTAAGGAAAGCTTGACTATTTTTAAAAGAAAATATTTTGATTTCAATGCAAAATGTTCATTACGATGCCTCTCAGTAACAAAGGTTTTATGGTTTTACATTATTATTCAAAAGAGAAGCTATGATTTAAAGCCCAGTGAAAAACCTGAAATCTATCCCCTCATTGTACCGCACATTATAAGCTTTCCTTCTCATATCGGCTTTTATTTAGCCTATCTTTAATCCCAATATCTTCAAGCATTTGCAAGTGCTTAGCTTCAAAACATCGTCTGAGGCAGCTGGTTATTATAATCTCCTCTAATAGATAGGTGGGTTGCTACAGGGAGGGACTGAGGGGTGAAAAGCATCTCATCGATGCACGGTGGTGGGCTGAGGTTCAGCAACTCTGAAATAATCCCTCAAGAGATTTGCTTTCATCCTGCCATCACGGTTTTGGCTGAATTAGGAACAGTGCACAAGAGTTGTGGCTCTGCTGTCAGATGTTTTTGGACTCTCCTTACGCAGGCCAGTGAGCCTGAGGTGATACCATCCTCATGTTCAGCCCAACACCAAGAGGAATGCACAAGCATTCCAGAGCTGTCGCTGGGAGGACAGATTTAGGAGATGCTCTCCCATTTTGCACAGGACATTTACAAACCAAAGGGTGCCCAGCACAAGGCAAAGGGTGACAGTGATCAGCCTACCAACTGCTTTAGTCTACCTGTGTAATGCAAAGGCAAGCGAACAGATGCTGTCCAGATCCAGGGGAAGAAAGGACCACCAGTCTCCATACGCAGCTTTTGCCATCAGAGGAGTTGGTTTTTAGGCAAGAGACGGAGGCAATAGGAATGCTTCACAGGTTTAAGGCCGGGTTGGCTATTAAACTGACAACAGATGTCCCCTTCTGCTCAGGGGAAGGGAAAGAGAAGAGGGAGAGACTTACGGGTTGGAAAAAAAATTAAGACAGCTTTAATGAAACAATAACAAGGGGGAAAAAAGGTATAATAATATCAATGGGAAATAATGAAATATATACAAATATATACAAAACCAATATCAAGCTCCCCCGATGATGATCACATCACCCCAGACGCTGCAGGGAAAGTCCTAGGCTGGACTCAGCGGCAAACAGAAACTGGATTCAGGAACACACAGGTCGGGATCAAAGGCAGAAGAATAGACAGAGCCCTCCTCGGACGCCTGCCATAGAAGAAGAGAGCTTGACCCTCACAATCCCTCAGCTTTATACTGAGTATGACACGTATGGGATGGAATACTGCGTTTGGTCAGGTTTGGGTCACCTGTCTGACCCGCTCCTCCCTGCAGGTGCAACCCTTTTATCCCTTTCTCTTACAGCACGTAAGAATTTTAGCAGAACCAGGCGGCGACCTTGGTTTCCATAGGAATAAGTGTAAGCAAGAGCCTTTCTGCATACCATTCGTACCGTTACTCCAGCAGTAACTGTAAACATTGAGTGTTATCACTCTTAGAAGCAGACGCTGTCTGAAAAACACACTGTTCATTTCAGAAAGTGCAGTCACTTAGAAGAAACTTAACTGAAAAATAAAATTACTAGAAATAAAATTGTCTCTGTCCTAGCTCAAACCAGGACAGAATGGCAGTGATGGGACCCTGATGCAGTAAGGTCTTAGCTCAGAAATGCGTGCATAGCTCCCTGGCTTTCCTGCCTCTCCTCCTTCATTGGCCATAACCCATATTGCAAGGGATTCCAGACAGGACAGAAACATTGCACGTGGAACTGGCACTTCATTCTTATGAATTTCAGAGTGTTCGCAAAAATATATAAAGGGGAAAGAAAAGAAATCAAGATAAGAAGTGGGATCATAGATGGGCCAAACAAGAGTGCATATTTCTTATATTTCTTATATATATTATACACGAAGCTCTTCATGCAATGCTTTCATGTCAAGAAATTGCCATAGAGTTATGCCATCACTGATATCGAAGTGTTGACCCAAGTTATCCGTTCCAGTGGCTTCGTGATATGGTAAGAGCCCACAAGGAGACCAGTGCTGAGTTCCGGGTCCTCTCTGTCTAGGGCCCACATGGTTTGAGACTCCAGGTGCGTTAATAATCATGGTTTTGCAGCCTAGTTCTGCAGGTAAGCTACCCTTTGAATCTCCCTCCACTCCTGAATGAAGTTGCTTGACAATCTTTTTGTACAAGAGAAACTCAAGACAGGTGGTCCTTGTAGGAGGTAAATAGCAATGGCTGGTTTGGTACCTGCAAACCGATTCTCAATGTACTTTACAAGCAAGCTAAGAGAAGTCTCTCCCATGGATGATATTCCAGCACCGAGCTGGAAAACCCACAGCCTTTTCCAGTCAAGGATTTCAAAAAGGATCTCTGGATAGAAATATTAGAAAGATAATGGTCAAAGACCTTGTGTCTGGTTGCTGCACTGCCTCTGACAGCCAAAACCACATTTTCACTAAATTTTATTTTTCAGCTAATGAACTCTGAAATCCTTATCGCCACGTGTTTGGGGGCTGGCATGGTTCCCACTAGCTGTTTCTGCATGGCTGATGTGTAGAAATGAAATGAAGGCATACCAAGTAGACAAAGGTATCAACCCATGACCTTGCCATCACTCAGAGTATAAAAGGCATGGGAGAGAGGGTGATTTAAATGGTCATCTTTATTCTGTAGACAAAAAATACTCTTCCACCTTTCATTGCCTGGGTGGGATGTGCTGGGATCAACTGTGTTGAAACTCGCAGCTATGGAATAAAACTTGTTCTCTTCAATGCACTGACACTGAGTATAATCTCATGAGTCAGAGCAGGAGATGGATGAGGCCCTGGAAAATAAGCCGGGACCCAGATGTCTGGTTGATTACAGTTTTATTTGGAGAGAAGAAAGACTACTCAACACCAGCTGATGCATTTCTCTGTGGCAATCAGGAAGGCGTCTTCCAGTTGATTAAGGGCAGCACAATGGTCACGCAGCATTTTGTTTGTTGATATATTCATATACTTACTGAGGCCAGCAAACCTTATGCAACTAATAGTCCTGGTTGAGTACAGGAAGCCTTTTCTCTCAAAGCCAGTCTTTTTAGGCACATTCACAATACCCATTGCTCATGGATTATCAAGGCTTTAATCCACTTCACTATCAAAGCACCAACAGCTGGCTTGCAAACATTAAACCTGTTGATCATGAATCTGCTGTGTATCTGAGACAGTCGCGCTAATAATGACATCCTTTGGGACCGGTGGTGTAGACCTCGACACAGGCTAATATATCCTGCTGGGGAATGGCCCTTGTGATGCTCAAATGACACCTCCAGCTCTTCAGCTGGGTGGTTTTGGCACCTGACGCAGCTTGAGCAGGGCTGGTTGGTCCCCATGCAGCACAGTGGTGTGCAGCGTAGTGCCTCTTAGATATATCACCACAGCATCCAAGTGTGAGCAGTGGGTGGAAGCTCCCCAAGGATATTTCCAGATGTGAGTGGGAATTTACAAACTGTTAAAAAGCAGCTAAAATGGTGTATGGGCTGAACATGGAAGGGACAGGAAGGAATTCTGTGCAGGGTCATGTGTGTCTGTGCACATATGTCCAGAAAATGTCCTGATACCCATCTAGGGCTGGTTTTACTCAGAAGCCAAAGAATAGGAGAAAAATAATGATACTGGATTTCACACTGAACATTTATTTCAACTCAGAACCCTGATAACAAAAGAAAGACTTCAAAGTTTGAACCACAGCAAAGCGACACTTTGAAAGAGAGGTTCTTTGGATCCCTGGGCATCAAAGCCAGGCCTGGCTTTGGCTCCGGCTGTGCCATGCATGTTGCTGATGTGCATCTCGCCCCTCACTCCCTCTCCGCTTGGTCCGTCCTCCTCCATCTGCCCTTGCCGCTTTTGTGGCTCTATCCTCTTGTCCTCCATCAGTCTTCGCTCATGCAGCTGCTTCTTCAGCCTTATTCCCTGTTCAGTCACACAGGGATAATTTCAGACTTTCACACAGTCCTCCTCCCTCTCCTTCCCCAGGTATATTATTGTTGGCTCTCTTTTGGGGCAGAAAAAATTTTGGTGAGTGGTCAAAACCGGTTCTTAAACCCCTTGCTTTGTTCAATGAGCACAGCCTATGTTGAACAGGCGATGGAGACAATCAGCGGAAAAAATTGTGTGAGACTCAGTTCTGAGCCTGGCATTGCCCTAAGCTGTCTGCTTTGACTGGAGCTACTCAGTGCACAGATGAGACCATAGAGTTCATTAAAACACCAGGAACTAGCGATGCATATTGCCCACATTGTTACTTACTTTTCCTTTGTACTCTTAAAAGATGAAGTATTTTGCCCTTGTATGAATCTGTGGGGAGGAAAAAAAAGAGGTCTGAATTAGAGATCGTTACTGCAAATGCATCTGATAACTGGGATATGCTCAGGGAGGGGCCCCCAAGCCCAAATCTGGTGTGGGAGGGAGGACAGGGTAGGAGGAGACATAGACTCTCCTCCAGTGCACAGACTGTAGGCAAAGCCCTTTTTAAGAGGCTGGTTTGCATGGAGTTGGTGCCAAGGAGGAAGACCCAACACCGTGCCCCAGTAAGCTCGCTCTCTGAGCTGTGCAGATCTGCCTCTCATCAGAAGGCATTTCTTCCTGTCTTATTGCCAGTGTCTTCTGAAAACATAGTTTCACGACAAATATTGCATCTACACCCCGGAAAAAAGTAGTTTTTTACAACCAGGATTTCATTTGCTTTTTCTAGTGTAAGACTAGAGTGCAGCCAATGAAGCTGCCTGCTGAGTTTTGGGGAGCTGGTGGTGGTTCCTCCGTGCCTGCGCCTGCCAGCGGGGTGGTTCTGCACTTGGGCNTTCACGACAAATATTGCATCTACACCCTGGAAAAAAGTAGTTTTTTACAACGAGGATTTCATTTGCTTTTTCTAGTGTAAGACTAGAGTGCAGCCAATGAAGCTGCCTGCTGAGTTTTGGGGAGCTGGTGGTGGTTCCTCCGTGCCTGCGCCTGCCAGCGGGGTGGTTCTGCACTCGGGCTTTCACAGGCCTTAATAGCCTTGACGCCCCAATCTTTTTTTAACCTGTGAAAACCCAAGTAATTCAGAATAGTCTAAAACTCAAAGCTATCCAGGAGAGAAATGTTTTCTCTATCTCCCACCAGACCGAAGGTTTGAGATGATCCAAGGTGGAATTAATATTCCTTCAGTCTCCCTGCTGCCATATTTGCTGCCATTTGAGACAGGGAACTACTGGAGAGAGTCCAGCGGAGGGCCACGAAGTTGATTAGGGGAGAGGTGCATCTCTCTTATGAGGAAAGGCTGAGAGAACGGGGTCTGTTCAGCCTGGAAAAGAGAAGGCTGAGAGGAGATTTGATCAATGCTCACAAATATCTAAAGGGTGGATGTCAAGAGGACGGGGTCAGACTCTTCTCAGTGGTGCCCAGCGACAGGACAAGGGGCAATGGGCACAAACTGGAACACAGGCAGTTCCACCTGAACATGAGGAGGAACTTCTTTACTGTGAGGGTGACAGAGCCCTGGCACAGGCTGCCCAGGGAGGTTGTGGAGTCTCCTTCTCTGGAGAGATTCAAAACCCACCTGGACGCATTCCTGCTCAACCTGCTCTAGGCTAACCTGCTTTAGCAGGGGGGTTGGACTAGATGATCTCTAGAGGTCCCTTCCAACACCTACCATTCTATGATTCTATGATATATCAGACTTCCCTAGAACGACTGTAATCAAAACACTTACCACTGAACATTACACTTAACAAGCAATTTCCGCATTTGCATGTAGCATTGGTTACTGATCAGCAGTAGTTTACAACTCTTTAATCATCGCAAGAAATTTTCCCGGTATGCCACTCAAAATATCAAAGCTGAGGTTCCTGAGCTGGACTGGCCTACATATTCAGGGATATCCTGATATAAAGCTTTCAGAAACACTATGAGTTACTGATTGTGTTCCACCTCTAAATTTTTTTTGTCTTTTGGAGTTTAGATTATTGTATGTGTGTGTATATGTATATTTATTTATACACAATGTCTACACACACATATTTTATACGTGAATATACATGTATGTTTTTGTATATATATAATTTAACTGTAAGATTATATCTGAATATTGAAAATAAATCTACTTTGTTATAGTCATGCATGGACTCCAGAAAGGAGAGGGCTATGTTCAGGTTAGAGTATCTGGAGGTACAACAAGGTGAAGAACCGCAGTGAGAAACAGCTGGGGTCATTCACAGTAATCCCCATTTGAGTAAACTTTCCAGGATTTTGCTAGGCATGTTGCTTGGTTCAGGATGACAAAATTTGCCCCAGAGTAATTTCTTTCCTTGCTGGAGTCTGTGAGAACATCTCCGGTTGGGCGCACAAAGTCAAAAGCGCGCACAAAGTCAAAAGCACACACAAAGTCAAAAGCGCCTTCTGCACACCTATTCCTCACGTGCAATAGGGACTGCCTCTGCCAGCATGACATGAGGGGTTTTCTCTGCCCCTTCCAAGGAGGCAGAAGGGACCAGAGGGGAGTTCAGGCTCCAGCACCTTTTCTCCCAGTCAGCCTGACCCTGGGCTCCCAGGATGGTTACTGGAGAACCTTTTAGACGTCTTTCTTCCGTGGCACAGGAGCAGTTGCTATAAAACCCATCATAACTCATCTGCAGAGAAGTGACCACCACCGTGACCTCACCCTGCAGAGCACCTGCACTTTTACCAGCAGTCCTGATGGCAA
>VZSC01019261.1:102725-123955 GCA_013398225.1 Steatornis caripensis | reverse complement strand
CTGGAGTCTGTGAGAACGTCTCCGGTTGGGCGCACAAAGTCAAAAGCGCGCACAAAGTCAAAAGCACACACAAAGTCAAAAGCGCCTTCTGCACACCTATTCCTCACGTGCGATAGGGACTGCCTCTGCCAGCATGACATGAGGGGTTTTCTCTGCCCCTTCCAAGGAGGCAGAAGGGACCAGAGGGGAGTTCAGGCTCCAGCACCTTTTCTCCCAGTCAGCCTGACCCTGGGCTCCCAGGATGGTTACTGGAGAACCTTTTAGATGTCTTTCTTCCGTGGCACAGGAGCAGTTGCTATAAAACCCATCATAACTCATCTGCAGAGAAGTGACCACCACCGTGACCTCACCCTGCAGAGCACCTGCACTTTTACCAGCAGTCCTGATGGCAAACCTGCACGCTCTGCCAGTTCAGTGCATTGATTCCCACAACCTTTCTCTGTTGTATCTCTCTTAGTATTTTCAAAGTCACTCCAGATTTACAGCAGCGTAACTTAGATCAAAAATCAGGCTCTGAGGCATGCACCAGCTAGACACTTCCATAGATCATTACACTTTATCACCAGAAATCTTTTAGGTTTATATTATTTGGAGAGTTAGTTAGAAATCAACAGTTTGCTACTACAGCCCACTGGAGGGGCTGTGCCCTGGGCAAAGAGAGGAGGACTTTCTTAGATGGTGTTTGTTGACTTTCATAAACTAGAAATGCTTCCAACAGGCACATCTGTGCAACAGCTGGTGGGGATTGCTGCCTGAACCTGATTCCAGCTGTCCAGAGAACTCATACTATCTGGCATCTGCATGGGGATAGCCTCTTCCATAGCTGAGGATCTGTCTATTTCTATTTAATACATACATAAAAGATGTCGCATTAATTAAATTGCATTGTTTGCCTTCCTCCAGAGAGCCCGAGGCCTCCAGTCATCTCAGCTGCCTTTGCCAAAATCCAGGGGTGGAGGAAAGGCTCCAGCCTGCATGGAGAGCACACACTCGTCCTGAGAGGCAGTGGAGAGACGAGAACCTGATGAGAAACGTGATGAGAAACAAAATAAAATGCAAACCATCATTAATGTTTCGTGTTTCATTGGTATACTTGACACCAGTTCTGGCTCTGACCCCCTTGGTGCACCAGAGAGGAAAACCTCAGACAAACTCAGCTCACTGAGAGAAACACAAGTGTTAATTAATAATTATCACAGTGAACAAAAGCTGCATTTAATTCTCTCTGAACTGATGTCTTGCTCAAATCAGATTTGACCTGGAAATATGGAACGAGATCATCAAGTGGACCAGGTGAAGGTTATTCCACTGGTGCCTCTGAGGCGGCGTGAAACCTCACTGTTGTTTTCCCCCTCTTTACTGCAGCTTGGATTTTGGAGTTCCAATGGATACGAATGAAGCATAGAAACAGCTACCCCTTACTTAAGGGTTCATTTGATTATTCGGGGAACCCGTGAAATATAAGTTAGGCAAATTAAGTTTATTTTGTGTAACTTGTAACCTAAAGAAACATTGCACATGAATAATATTACAATGAAAGTAGGATTAGGCTTTTGTGTAGATCTTTATTCATAGATCTATAAGTACACTCACCAACAATAAATAATTTTGCTCTGTTAACTTTGAAAGATTGCTTCTAATTAATTAAGATAATGAATTTAGTTAATGTTTAAGCAAAAAGTCAGTCAAATAAAGTTTAAAATTATTTTTGCTATTATTCACTGTTGCTATACCTAAAGGTTTGAGCCACCAATAAGGCAATCCATCCAAATCAATCACCAACAAAACGCTTCGTATTGCCCAGGATCCAGATGAGAAGGCAGCAGTGTTGCCCCAAACCCTACTGTTTTGAAGACTAAATCACTAAGCATGGAAATGCAATAACTTTTTCACTGTCAGAGGCAGGACTTCAGCAAGGGGTAACTTCTGTCTGTGCCACTATTCAGAGGCCATGTCTTGCTCCTGAGAGACACCGATGAGGTGACAAGGCGGCCATGCTCGCTCCAACCAAGGATCCCTCCGGCCCATCATTCTGTACCCAGCCATGGCCATAAGTGGTCAGCGAGGTGAGAGCAGGAGCAGTGCAAGCGTATGTGATCCTTCTGCCCTCAATACCCTGCCAGCCTCTGCTTACACTCAGCTCAGGGACTTCCTGAGCCTCATGCACTTTGTCTTTCGGTAACCAAAGGGTCTCTCCTCCAAGCACATTTCCTTCTTCCCTTTGAACTCATAAAAACATCTTGCGTCCAAACACGACCCTTTAGGGAAGGCTTCCTACCGTCCATCCCTTCTTCCATGGAGCACCACCTCCTTTTGTCTTGAACCTGGTTTTGTTTTTTATCTAAGTATAATTTGGTAGCATTTGAGTAAAGGTCGCTCTGTTCATTGTACAAAATTCCAAGATCTTTCTTTGTAAAGCCCGTATCTATGTGACAAATGCTAGCCAGTTCCCCAGTTAGACTGAAAATAAAGTTCTCTGAATGATCTGAACCAAACTTTTGCTTTTTAACAAAGGGAAGCTAGGATTAATTGCCCAAGAGATGAAGCAGGTGGCTGTGCCAGCAAGCAGCTTGGTGATGGGAGAGGTCACCCTTCATCGTGAGTCCATGACCAGATGGGGATATTTGTCCAGCAAGTGAGGAGCGGTCAGGGATGGGAATGGGGCACATGAGGGTCTGGGGAGCAAGGCAACGGGTGCACCCATGACCCTGGCAGCCAACAGCAAAGGCCAGATATGCTGCTTCGGGGTTTTTGGCTCATTTTCCAGTTCCAGGAGGAAGGAGGCCATGGCAGGAAAGTAGGAATTAATCTTCTGGCTTGATCTCAAAGTCCAGTCTGTTCAGCAATTCTGATGCAGACTAGTATTGGATGCTTCCCAGGGCGTAGAAAAATCTGCATTTCTCATCCCAACACCAGGAGTTAAACATTGGCTTCCAGGAGGCCATTCAAGAGCTTTTTCAGCTTTCTTCTCATTTGCTTTAGCAATAACAATAGCAACACTGGGAAGTGTTCTTAATCATGCCCGCTCCCTTTTGAAAATCAGTGGCAATAAGAAAGCGGAACTGGAAATGATTCATGTGGCTAAAATCTGCAGAACAGAGGTAAACTGTTGGCTGAGCCAACATGGGCTCATACAGATAACTTAGAGTTTTGTGGGTAGGAAAAACTCTTCATCTGAGAACCAGAAAGACCCACCTCCCCAAAAGGCATTGACAAATGTTTTTTAACTTCCTGATCACATAGCTGTGTTTACACCACCCGCCTTATTTATTGGACGTGTGCTTGACAAGCGGTTACCATGAGGAATACTAATTCAAGGTGGCAAGAAATTTCAGGAAGAGAAGCAATACATTCTTTAATTATTAATTGCAGCCTTACCGAGACACAGTGACCTGCTTATATGGAGATTTGTACAGTAAATAATCTACTTTGTCTACACATTTGTGTGATTTTTTCAAATATATAAACGAAATACTTCTGTTTTGTTTTCTACTAGATCTGAGTGGTAGTTTCATAAGCTAATCAATAGCATCACACCTTTATATGCTTGCTTGCTTTTGGATTTCTGTGTCAGCTTTATATGAGGCGGAAAGGGAATAATATCACTTGCTTTGACCCTGCAGCCAGTTTCCAAAGAAAGGTATAGATACCACTTGGTGCGAATAAACTCAATTAGCTACTAAGCTGGCTGCTACTCTTCTGCCAGGAACGTTTTTATTACCATATCAAATGTTTCTGACTCTCAAGTCAGTTCCAGCTGTATTCATTGTTTTTCACAGCTTCCCAAAAGCAAACACCACAGCAGTCAGGGCTGGAAGCTGCTGGGAGTCAGCGACTGCTTAAGGATGGCTCCGATTTGGGGAACAAGGAGATAAATTTACCAGTCAAATGGCCAGTGTGACAGAGAATTCGGAAGCGTGGATCAAAGCCCTGTCCACCATGCATCACCACCTCAAACCGAGATCACCATGGAATAGATTGACAAGGGCACAGAAAAATCAATCCACAGTACTCCATAAAAACCTATTGGCATGTGTGCGGACATGTGATGCGGTATTTCACAAAATTGCAGCTATGCATGACAGCAGATTCCTCTGCCTTATGTAATCATTGTATTGGCATTCGCTGCAACCTACTCGCAAGAGTGCATTTTGAATTTTCAAAGCATGGCTAAGCAAGCAGGCATTGTATGAGTCAACATCAAACTGCAAAATTGCACGTGAGTGATGTTCTATCATACGTAAATATTGGTGCTATTCAATGACATGAAAAAAACGTTTCAAGGTTTAAATTAAATATATGGCAATGATCTCAAACTGGATGCAATCACAGCTGATGACTTTGTTTAAAAAATGAGGTGAAAGTTCAAAGAACAGTTGTGAGTTTTTAACCACTGGACTTGTCCTTTTGCTTGTTTTTACGATCTGATTTTCAGATTCTCTGGAAGTCCCTAAAGCTGTGTCATTGCTGATTATATAAAAATCTAAATTTGTTTATTTATTAGCCCCTATAATAAAAAAGCAAAGTGTCTGCTAAGAAGAGGGCAGACGAGGTGTAAGAGATTACGAATATCCAGGCTTTTGCTGGCTGACACCATGCCATGTCTGCGCACACCAGCGTTGCAGCACTTGGCTTTGGGGCACGTCACCTCCCAGTGCCACGAACATGTATCCTCACCATATGCAAGGAGGCTGGGTCAGTGCCTCACACTCTGACATGCTGAGCCACCCAGATGACCAGGAAGAAACCCAGCAGCCAGCGAGGTGGCTAATGGACATCATCCTTCTCCTTGGCACTCGAGCTGTCCACTGGGCAGCCAAGAGCCCAGCTCTTCCCTCGGACCAAGCACCTTCACTATCCCTTTCCGAAAATACAGAAATTGTGTTTCTAGGAGCAAACAACAGCACTCAGGCTGGGTATGGGCGAGCCAGGCTGCAGGTCTCAATTTCTGACCTGGGAAGAAAGGGAAATATTTTGTGCTCGTGTAACTAGTTCAGCTCCACTAAGCTCAGTAGAAGGATTTGTGTTTGTATCAATCAGCCACACATCTGTCTCCCAGCTTTGCTTCCTCCTTCCATGGATGATAAAGAGTCCAGAGACGTCACTCCAAGAGACCATTCTGATGTGAGGATGGGCAGGGTAGAGTTACTTGCATATGACAAATGAGGCATAACATCAACACTATCGACGTGTATCAGACCTGCTTTCAACCCACAGCGTGGTGGAGGACGACAGCATCGCCATGCCAGCACAGCCTCACCGGTATCAGCACCGCTGTAAAAGCGACCGTGAAATGACAGGCTGGTTCACAAAGCAAAATAAGGCTGACCTTGCTGTGAAGTTAACTGGGTCCCCCGTCTTCAGGGGATATCACACATATGAATCCAAGACATGGAATTTGATGGCAAATGGAAACTTTGCAGTTGGACTCAGCAGAAGCACAAGTCAGTTGTTGTTGTAAATTAGCTTCATTTTGTTTATCCAGAAAATATCAGGCTTATGCAAGTCCTGTGATTTTGTCACTAAGAGCTGCTTTCTGGTTACCATAGCAGGGACATCCTCCACTATGTTTCTTCTGAATTTTCCTGCTCTCTTTTCCCATGTCTTGTACAACATCGTGCCAGCTGTCAGCATTTAATGAGTTACAAGAAACCGAAAGGGTAAGCTTTTCCCATGAGAATTAAACAAAACAAGGCAGAGGTTCATTTAGGAAGTTTATGAAGTACAAGGGAGGCCAGCAGGACTCCTGAAAGATGTCTGTAGCAGTGTTTCATTAAGTTTTATAACTAAAACAAGGCTTAACGCTTAATCACATTTAAAGTAATGTTGCAGACTTCAGGGAGCCAAATTTTCCTCCCAGTTATGTGACTGTACAGCCACTCCCACCTACCTTCAGGCTGCTCAGGTGAAGACTTCCATCCTTGGTCAAAGCCACACTTTGAAAACAATCTTCAGTGGAGTATATGCACCGGACAACAGGGTTCGGCGGGAGCCAGCTTGACAGGGCTCCCCTCCTGTTTTGAAGTTTCTTAGGGTGAATTTAACATCGAGCAAAGTGCTTGATGGGAAACTCAGCCTAACTAAAGGCTGAGAACAAATCATCATCTTTGATCTAGATCAGGCCCCATGTAGACTTGAATACACAACTGCTATGAAACACCCAGGCCAGAGGAGCACAGAGGCAGGAGGGCGGAGGGACTGCCTTTCTCAGTGGAAGACTATGCCGGATTAAAGTATTGGTGAAACTGCAGATTGAGAACTTCTCTTTCTCGTTACCAGGCTGAGCTTCAGGCTGAAAGGCTAAAACCTACCTCAGCGATCACACCGAGGGCAAACAGAAACCTCACAGTGTAACATGCCACTCGGTGCTCCCGCCACAAGCACTTTGCTGTTTGCCTCTGCCCATTCAAATCCACCCCGGTCTCAGGGTGATTGAGCAGATGCAGTACAAGGCTCCTTCAATGAGCTACACGGACAAGAAAAATGCTCTCCCACTGGTGTAGCAACACTGGCAAAGTAGCCCGTGACACATGCACAGCTCACAGCAGCAGCAGAGCCTTTTTACTGTATTAATTACACCGGTTGGGAGATTTTAGCTCTCTAGGAAGATTCGTCTTATTATAGGCTCTCTCTCTACTGCAGTTTTTGCTGATGAAATCCTACCGACAAAACCACCTATACAGTAGCCTTTAGTCACTCCTGGGTCCCTGCCTTAAAATGTAGATGCAAATGTACTGTTTGTATTAACTGAAGAAACCTGGTCTTTCTGCTCCCGGCAGTATTAAACAGCTCCTCACACACCCTCTTATCATATTAATTTCGCCCCAGCTTTAAATATGTTTTCGCAGCTGCTAAGCCAAACTTTATTCACATTTATGACAACACAGATTTTAAATCTGTATCAATCAACAGGAGCAAATTCTGATATTCATCTTGAAACCAGAATTTAAGCCATGACGACAGAAGCAAGTGCACAAGTGCACTTGCTTATCACGGCTGTGGTTATTAGTAACATGGCGGTTGCTTGAAAAGTACAAGATTATTTTAAGTAAATTCTTTCAGCTTTTGCTAATATGTATGTTAAAGTAGACAGCACATTTTCAACAACTACAACCACGTATTCTCAGTAATGACTGTAACAGTTAAAATGCTTTTCATGTTTTTACTGATACGAGAATTGGTTTGAACACTGCAAAGTATGGGGCATGAGAAATTGCTGCTGTTACACTCTGAAAAAGCTCTTCTTTCTGTTTCTGTAACACAAGGGAAAGTCATAATTAATGTAATTTGCGAAGATTTTATTACATTAGTTGTGCCACACAAATTGAATAAGGCAAACAACTGGTTGAAAGTGTTCTCGATATCCACCACACATTTTGTGCAATGAAAGAGATACTTCTGTAGCTGCTAGTTAAAAAATCCTTAATCACCTTCTGTAGTGGCACTAAGTAATAAAACCAGAGAAAGTAGTTGGATTTGATTCCCTGTGAGAAAGGTGAGGAAGGAGAATGATGACAAAATTGATTTTTTTTTAAATAAACAGCCAATTGGAGGAGACAGAATCGGAATCAGAGTATCACAACATTTAATTTGACACTGGGATTTACAACAGTCTTGATGGTAAGGTGAAGTCTTTAAACAAAAGAGCCACCCTAACACACGCTGTACCTCCAGAGGTGCAATGAAGCCACTGAGCTACTTCACAGAAGGAATGAAGCCTGCTACCTTTACTTTTCAAGAGTCACGTCTTACAGACTTTGAGCTAGGTGGATCTGTCTTTGCATTTTGAGCAGATAAGGCAAGACCTTCAGCTGGCACAAACAAGGCCGTCCTGCCAACTTCCACCCGTCCAGCTTGGTCGCCTTGTGTCGAGCTCACCCAGGCTTAGTACGTGCTTCCAGTTGCCACCCTCATTCTTGTTTTGATTTTGAGGTTGGTTTGATACAAGATTTTTCTTTCCAATAGTAATCTTCTCCCCTTAATGCTGAAGCCAGAGCTCACAAGCTTCTCCAGCAGTCGATGGCTGCAGATTGTAGTGCAGATCCCATTCGGTGAGGGGTGCCAAGCCTTCAGCACAGATGGCGCTGCTAGGCTGGCTTGCTGTTGGTTCCTTATATTTTTTTTTTTTCCAAATCCCTCAAATGACAAGGTTAGGACTAACCAAAAACCACCTCTTTTGTAGTCGTGGGGTGGAAGAGTGAGTGAACTTGACAGCAGTGGGAAGGAAGGCCGGTGTATGAGCCTCATCCTAGTCCTGCATCCAGATGAATCTTTGGAGAGTTGCCCCAGTGCATGTGCAAACAACACTGTCCCCTCAACTTGTATTTCCAGTGGCTGCAGCGAAGGAGCCGACATGGGAACCCGCTTGGCCAGCAGCTCTTTGCTGCTACTGGGACAAATTAAATGCGCAGTAGCTGAAGGCAGGAAAGTGGTTTGAGGTTTAGCAATCAGCAAGGCACAAAATGCACCAGAAAGAGAGAAAAAAATGTTGAAAAAATTGTTGAAAAGTGGTGGTAGGGGCTGCTTCAGGGGTCTTTTTTTCCCCATCGATTTCCTAGATTTGTAAGGCATAGACACTGGACTGGGATCCAGGTGGACAATTCCTGCACCTTACCCACCCACATAACAATCAAACTACAGTTGCATTTTCTCCACTCAATGAAACAAAATTTGTAAGAAGAGATTACATCTTTTATTAAAACAACCACCCACACAGGAAGAAAATTATCCATCGCTTTGGGTGCACAAGCCCTTTTCCTAGTCGTGAGGAGGGCTTTACAGTAAGTTACTGGAAGCACATCCATGAATGCAAAATGGTCACATTTGGCAACAGGGCAGTCGTGCCCAGCCTGAGGTTTCTGCACGAGAGACTTTGTCTGCCTTTACCATCACTCTAGCTCAGAAAACCTGTACTTAAGTGCCTGCTTTTTAATAACACACTGCTCTTGGAGGCAATCTGACTACACGTTATCAATTACTGCTGCAAATGGAAAGGGATCTCCAAGGTTTCAGGCATTCAGGAAAAGACAGCTTTTCCGCAGCTTCTCAATTAACTACTCTAAAAGAAGAAACAGGATGTGCTAATAATATACTCAAACTCGAATGCCAGACCTGGGAATTTTCTGTGCAGATATCCTGGTTGGATCCTTGGGAGATAGCAACTGGCCCATTTCATAAGCGCAAGCAGTACATGTTGGGAAAGGACCCCAGAGGCATGATCAGTGCTCTGTGTTTTACTCACACAGAGAAATATTGTTATTAATAGATCTCTCAAATGTCTACAAATGTACCATACCTCGTTACTGAGATGCTAAACCTAAACTTTAAATGGTTCTGATGTTCTGCTTGTTTAAATATTTCAGAAATTGAGAACCTCCACTGACAGAAAAATCTTTATCCGTTTCTTTGAACTTGTAAAGCTGTAGGAATGTCTTATCAGTGCAAGAGGAGCATGGCTGGAGAAGCAGAGGATGTGGCCTCTGTGATCTTTCCTTTGCCACTGTTTATCTATGTGGTGGTAAATGTTGATATACTGGTCAAAGAGAACCTCAGCTGAGTGGTTTCCATGGAAAATATTTGAACCTCTGACTATTTTACCTGCCTCTGTGGCATCTATATTCAAACACAGTAATTTGTGCTCTGAGTCAATCCTACGCTTTTACCCTAGTACCCAGCACCTACAGGGTTTCACAGCAGAGGCTTTAGTGGCACGTACTCAGAGCCCGAAAACGGGCAAGGAGGGAATGTCCTGTCCAAAAGAAGCTTTCTTCCAAATCCTGACTAATGGCAGTTGCCTCACATCGAGTTTACAGCTCATCTGATGTAATTGGGGACACTATCATTGTTCCCATAAGCAATCCAGTATTTGCTCAGCTCCTGCATGCACAAAGTCTTGTCGTGGCGAGTGCTGCGGCACTTCCTTCAGCACCTTATGCCTGCAGCCTTCAGTGCTTCATGGGATGCCTGGTTGTGGAGGTGGGTAAATAAATGGAGACAGAGAGTATTTTTGGTCCAGGTATTGTTCTGGGCAGAGTGTGCACGTGTACACACAGGTATCGTGTGCCGCAGTCTACCAAAAAGCCCGGTGGCTCTCAGCACCTCCCATCGGTACAGGGTCACGGCAGGAGCAGGCACCGCAGGGTCACACTAAGGGACACGAAGGAGTGAAGGAACTTGACCTGCCTCTCACATCTGCGGTGCAAATGTTCTTTCTTTGCTTGACATATAATGGGAAGTGGAGCCTGTTTCTCTTGCTGTTGCTGTGACCAGCATGAGCAAACACCGTTGGAGCACAGAGCAAAATATTAGGAAGGCAGTAGGGTGTACAGATATTCACCTCTTGCGTGTGAAAGGAAACCGTGCCAGTCCATGCTGCCTGCAAGGACAGGGCTGCTGAGACATCTAGGAAAGCATTATCTACTCCATAGCAATAAACAGCATTTTATTTCACTTTATTTTTAGCTTGGTTCCTCCTCTTCCTCCCCACACATGAGCCCTTCAGCTCAAGGCAAATATCCAAGAACAATAAAGTTTCGAGCCAAGGACTAAGCTCACAATCGGAAAAACAGAGCCTAGATATGACAGGCTGCTCTGTTTACTAACACAGAGCACATAAAACCAAACCAAACCAAACTAACCTACTTCAATATTTTTGCTTTGCACAGCAAAGAAAGTGAGTCTCCCTTGCACTCAGCTGTGATGTGCTGCCATCAGGAATACCCTGAGAAGCCGGATGAAATTTACATAAAACACTGAAACCCTTGTGTGTATGTTCTTGCTATAAATTTGACCCTCAAATGGGAATGTGATTTGAATTTAAACACTTAAAGCTGTGGCCTTAACAGTAGGCACTTTTGTATATTCATGCTTCTGCCACTGTCCTCAGTCTCCCATGGTCTTGAATGATGTGTTGTTTTTAGACAATTAGCTTCTTGTCTGCAGAAGAGCAGTTTGGCCCTATCCCTTCCATTGTCTTTTATGTCCAGCGAGGAAAAGGAGGAGGAGAGAAAAAGAGAGAGACAGATTTCAATCAAAAGCACTACATTGATAAGGGATTAACAACAGCCTGCCTTGTGATCAGATGAAACCTAACAGTCTGAATGCCTTATATTTGATTAGCAAAAATTATCACTTCCAAGTATTGCACGTAGAACTGACTACCTGTGCCGCTTCAAGCAGCAGCAGCAGCTCCCAGCGGTACCCGTTGCCGGCGAGTTTGCACTCTAGCAGACCCTGCTATGGCCAACTCATTTTAAGGACAAGAATTTGCCGAGCTAGTTGAGTGACATAAGAATGGTGCTTAACAGCCACAATTAATGCTGAAGACACAAACAGCTCTATCCTAAATGCACACAACAGAATTGGTGACAGAAAACTAAATAGGCAAAAGCAGGTAGTCTGGTGAGCACAGTGTTCTGATGCCGTATTTTAACTGTTCCTGCGGTCTTTAATGATCAGAGTTTTAAGGGCCAGACATCCCACTGCTGTGAAGGAGCCAAGTGATGCCAGACGGAGCAGAGAACAGCAAATATGCAGTAGATGGGCACTGCGACGGGAACACGGCGGTTTGGATGAAGGCTTGAGGGTGTGCAAGGCAGGGGGGAGGCAAAGTCCCTGGCAGACCTTGCTGCTTCTCAGGGTACCCAAACAGATCCCAGCTGAAGAAGCCGACAGAAGCGCCATCATGTGCGAGGAAGGTGCTTTTGCTATGGGAGCGAGGATCAGAGACTCCAAAGAGAATAAATTGTCATAGGTGCTCATACCACCCATCAGGATGGATCCACCTACGTCCCTGGGGATGTGTGATTTACTCCCTGAATTAACTCTGTAGCATTCCCATTCCCACTGCTGCAGACGACCGGTGCTGTACCTGAAACAGTCAGCCATCCTTTATCCTACTCTTCACAGAGGCAATTCAGCATTTGGGTTATTTGCTGTCACCATGTGCTGTTGCATTTCTTTTAATTCATATTTTTACAACCATGTGTATATTTACTTGATCTGGGCCAGTGCCAGTGAGCCACCGAAGGGAAGGAATACCTGTTGGGTGGCTGGGACCCCTTTACCACCTTTGATGGCCCTCTGTGCCCAGGGGAAGGGAGAAAGGGGCACGTCCTGATGTCACTTGACGTTGCCACAATGAAACACACAGAGGTGCTGTGTAGATATCACAGGTAAATATGGGCTTGTTACATTGGTTGAGAAGTAAAACAACCAGCTAACATTTAGCGGTGACAATGACAAAAAGCTCGTGCTTTTTGTTGGCTCCTCCTCAGCATCTCACATGTTATGCTGGGAGGAATATCCACTCCTGCCAACACTGTCCTTGACAGGAGGCTTCTTGGTGACAGGCCTGTCTGTCACCACTTTCCTCAGCTAGAGATAGTCCAGTCCCGAGTCCTCTCTGCAGCTGAAATAGGGTCTCTCCCGGACACCCACCCAAGGCATACTGGCTAAAATTTGTAGACAGAAAAGCAGCACCCCACTGCACATATGGAGAGAGCCTAGTACGTCTGTAAGGCATTGCACATACTGTGTGCATACAGACTGATGTTAAGTGTGCACACTCCGGGCATAGGCTCACTGCACACAAAATGAAGAGGCACTCCTGTTTGCATAGGAGTCAAGATTTCCAGGAATTTGGCAGATTACCAGGAAAAATTGGAGGATGTAAGATTACTGGTAGAATAATCCAAAGCATCTGAGGTTGCTGAAAGAGGCTTGACACTTCAGGAGCAAACGAACACACAAACCAGATCACACGACCGGAAAACCAGTGGAAGCTCAGAGAGTGCTAGAAGAAGCACAAATGTCCTAAAAGCAATGCCATGCTGTCCCTGGTAATTCACAGGGTCTAGGGATGTCGAGCAGGGTGGCCAGTAGCACACGGCTTGTTTTGCCTCACCTGGCTTAGTCCCTGCACAACATGAGATCTTCTATACCGATGAAAACGCCCCACCAGTTTCAGCCTTCCTGCAAAACCCATCTAAACACTCTGCTTGCTAGTTCTGTTCATCTAAGTTTCCATTGTCTCTCCCGTCCCCTTCCCTTCAGAGCAGAGAAAGTCCCATCCCCTGCCTAAATCAGCCCTGCCACCTTTTATTCTTGTGAGCTGTGACACAGCCAGGACCCACGTAATCTATGCACAGAAATGCCCATCAATAGGTACGGGTGACATAGTAGTTGTTGCAAAAATTTTCATAGCAACGGTTCATACCCTGGCAGCAGTCGTACCGCCACTTTCCCCAACTCATCCTCGAGTGACACTCATTTTCTGTTTAAACATATTCACCTCCCGCCTCCGGGAAATTAAGTAGAAGAACTAACGAACACATTTGATTCTTGAATCGGGTTGAATTTGTTCAATACCGAGTTAAATACAATGCAATGGATTGAAGAGGCTCATGAGAATGACTGAACTCCTGACAAGCGTAGGTTTGTCAGACTCTCACTTCCAGTTGTCCTGCGGGCAGCGAGTAATCCACACGTGCAACATCTTGCCTGAGTGCATCCAAACGACCACCTTCGACCACTGTGCTTTGAATGTTCCATTTTTTGCTGGATAATTTGGCCACGTACAATGCCAAAGTGCAGACTGTATTATAGAAGATGATTGCCTATATTTCATCTGTATTATTTGTTAAGCTCAGAACATCACAAAGTAACGCTGACAATTTCTTAAGTGGAAGAAGGGTCACATTTTCCACCCTACATCATGCTTTTGCTGCCCTCAGCAGCAGCTCAGCTTTTGAACGAGGAGAAACGGCGATATCCTGGTGCCACGGCTCCAGACCACGGAGAGCCTGACGGGACTTTTTAAAAATGCAATCACAGATGTTTTACCAAGCTCCTGTTCACCATCTGCTCCAAGCGACACCACCAGTTTTCCTTTCGAAAGGTCAAACCCGGCGTCGGCGGGAAAACGAATGCTGCTTTCACGTGCTTAGCTACAGCTGCGCTGTGCTTGGTTACGCAGGGATACGCACACTGCAGCCACAACAGGCTGGCTCCTCTTTATGGTAATCACCCATCTGCCAGAAGGCAGCCCGGCAGAGCCGGCAGCAAGAGTGAGCAGAGCTGAGCCAAGGCAGCCTTGTGAAACAGTGGGAAATAAAGGTACGAGCTCTTGTCTGGCAGGAAGGGGCACAGCTTCATGCCATGCTCTCAGTGTTAGCCCTGGCCCTTTGAAGGTATGTGATCTGCTGGGCTCATGCAGAAACATCTGTCATGGTGATCATTCCATGTGGGAAATGGAGATGCAGTTTTCTAGATACGCATTAATCACTTTCTATGTTATGGGAGACAGTAAACACCTTGTGTTATATATAATCTAGTACTGCAAAACAAGACATAATCGAACCTTCCGACCATATAACGATATTTATTCTGACACTAACTCGCCTTCTCACATGCCATGTTTTAACTATATCTGTATAAATACTCATTTCACAGTATGATTATTAAGGCTACGTTCCAACTTCATCTATAACCATTCGCTTTGCTGGTTCCTAAGCATTGACAACACAGTTCCACTCAGACAGCAATTTCTTATATTTAACCTCTTTTTAGAGGAAGGAGGAATTTTTTCAAGTTCATAGCACAAAAAGCTGAAGAAACATTGCTCCCTATATATGGAATAAGTGTGCTCTAAGCAATAGGTTCTGCTCATTGTAGGATATGAAATATGGTTAAGTTGTGATATCATGACTTATTATACTTTTACATAGTTCATATATTTAAAACAAAAGGAACAGAAAGATAAAAGCAGCCTGGAGCGAACTAGGCATGAACTCCGTAAGACTCAGTACAAGAGACTCAGTACTCGGCTAACAGAGATCCCGGGGACAGGGCACAGAGGGAGTATCAGGCAAGTAGTGCCTGGGTTAACAGTCACTGGATGCTCCTGCAAGAGCAACCATCATCCAGCCCTTGCTGTTCCACCAGCTACAACGAGCTTCAGCTGTCTGATGGCCTCAGCACTGCTGGTGCTATAGCTGAGAAGGTAACTGCTCAACATATTTCATATTGCCTTTCACTTATAACTTATACGAAGTTTTTCAAGAGTCTTTGCAGTTCAGCTGAGAAGTGAACAGGGAATGCCTAGAGGAAGCTCAGATACCTCGGCATTTTTATTAATCTGTCATTGTGAACACATCTCCTTTAGAGCTCCTTTCCAAACCAAGCCAGCCAGCAAGTCTCAACACTACACATTTTCTTCTGCTCTTCAAAAGCATTTTGAGACCTTACAGCAGCCTTCCAGTACCTGAAGGGGGCCTACAAGAGAGCTGGAGAGGGGCTTTTTACAAGGGCATGTAGTGATAGGACGAGGCGTAATGGTTTTAAACTGAAAGAGGGTAGATTTAGATTAGATACAAGGAAGAAATTATTGATGGTGAGGGGGATGAGACACTGGAACAGGTTGCCGAGAGAGGCTGTGGATGGCCCTTCCCTGGAACTGTTCAAGGCCAGGTTGGATGGGGCTTTGAGCAACCTGGTCTGGTGGAAGGTGTCCCTGCCCATGGCAGAGGGGTTGGAACTGGATGGTCTTTAAGGTCCCTTCCAACCCAAACCATTCTATGATTTTGCTCATCAATAAATTCTGAAATAATTTGTATATCTTAAAGGAGTCATATATGTGGGCTTCGGGAAAAACAACAGTGAGGATGATTGGAAGAAGCCTAAGAAACTCTAAAGAAGCCAGTGCAAGGATCCTCACTTACTTCAATAGGAAGAAAACTAAAGCCTTTCAACCTTAGGAAGATAAGATACTTTGAACATGCCTGTCTTTGGTGGGGACTTCGGGTGGAAGACAGCATAGAATTACATCTGCTATCCTCATGATATTTGCTGTTGTACAGCACTCAGTCATGCTCAGGTTATTTCTCACAGGCAGAAGCTGCTGTGGAGCTTTTCATGCAAAGAGAAGAATGCAAGATCTCAAGGCCAAGAATACCTACGCAACTGTTTCAAGATGTTTCTCTGCTTCTGTGTTTGAGGGTATTGGAATGGCCTGCCATTGTCATGTGTTCCAAAACCCTGGTAAGTTCCAAGGTATTGCAGTAGTGTAGCTTTATATTCTCATTTTATGTTTCAGTATCTAAGGAGCAGAGAGATCAGATCCATTTCCACAAATTTTTTTTAGCACTTAACTCCAAGACAGAGTGGAGGCTACTATAAGGTAAGAGTTACTGAGGAAGATCTGTCTAAATAAACTTCAAGAAACAAACCAAGCCTTATAAAAAACAGTGCCCAATAATGTAGTCAATAATATTTTTGTCTGTACATTTTCCCGGCTCCTGTACTGGTTGGGGACTTACTACCTCACTTTGGGAGATGGACTACACAGCTCAAATGAAGCAGTAATGGAGCATTAACAGAATTAGTGCACTGAAAGTGCTTTGTAGGCTGGAGTTAAGACATTTTCATCCAGGATGATGGGATCACTTTCCTACAGTAATTAGTGGAGCGGCTGACATTAACTCCATAAGTGACCCGCTTGTTGCCACCACTGTGAATCAAAATTAGATTAGCAGCCCCCCCACAGGTGCAGCGTGCGGTATGGAGGTTAAAAGCACACAAAATGCTTTGCTGATTCAAAATGAACCAAACTGCATCAAAAGGATTACATAGCATTTGGATCAGCCGCATGTAGCGAGGATTTAGGCGACATCATATAGCCCCAGGGAAGGGAGGTGAAGCGCCAATACAACAAACACTTCTTAATAAGTACGGAAATATTTACTCCCAGTTCCTCATGAAGTTTACAGTGGCCACAGGTTGCACATATGTGCTGTGTTCAAAAGCAACAGATGAGAATAAATAAATAAATAAATAAATAAAAAGATTGGCTTGAATAAATCAAAAAACAGACACCTCCAATGCAGGGAGAGGGTTGCTGTAAAAACGTACTTTGGGAGAATAACAAAAGAACTGAAATCTCTCACAATTATATTACACATCTTGCAGTATTTGGTGGTTTGAAGTGATGATCCAAAAATTTCAGTTTTATTCTAAAAGGTAAGTTTTTAGCCTTCATGGCTGCAGAACAAAGTCTGAAAAAGTGACCCAAATGTATCCAATGGACTTCTCAAAAACCCAGACAAAATGAAAAGAGCTCTAATCTCTTAAAAACAGTCTCACAATTTCTGAGCTACTCTCAAGGTGCCGTAGGGGCCTAGCAAAATTTGTAACAAACACTTCACTTTTTCCAATTCTGTTGTCAAGCGTAAGATCCAAAGCACAGGAAAAAAAATAATTAAGAAGTCAAGTGACATCTTCTAGGGCTGCATCTTTTAACTTTGTTCATGACTCTATCATGATAGAGTCAACTGAAAAAAAAGGAAGAATTAACCCAGGAAAACAATACACAATTTTTAAGACAAGTCAGTGCTCCATGCCAGCTGAGGGCATGAGCACAGGAAGAGCTTAGGAGAGGAAGACCCTGTGCCATCCAGGAGCACAGGACACTGCGTGGTCTGTGAGCACTGGCAAGAGCAGCAACAGCTTAAGCCAGTGGTGCTGCTGAACACCTGGCAGAATCAAAGCACAGCCTCAGGGTAAAGCTTGCAGGACAAAGACTCTTGCAACTGGGAAAGGAATAAGAGGGTATATTGGAAAGCAAGCCGACATGAAAAGGGACAGAGGAGGGAAAACAGGAGCATGTTGGGAGAAAATTCAAAAGCAGTAAGGTAAAAAAAAAAATAACAGAAAAAGCATCTCTGACTGTACAAGACTGGGAACTTTTACATAGCATAGGCTCCTGACCGTACAATTAGAATATGTCTTGACCATAACAACTTTCTACAAATTCCAAGTGTCTCTACAGAAGCCATAAGGCTTCTCAAAATGTTTTTCTCTGAATTCAGATTTCTCAGATGATTTCTCGATGACTTAGAACATGGAAAAGATGCATTGCCATAGGAAAAAAAGAATTTGCTGAGATTTTCTGGTATTAGGAGAAACTGAGCAATAGGCCAGTTGTAGCCTGAATTAAGACATGTTAAATTGTTCCCAGCATATCAAGCTGCTCAAAATGCACACATAAATTCACATGGTTGTTGGAAATAAACTTATTTCCCACCACCTCATGCNAAAAAAAGAATTTGCTGAGATTTTCTGGTATTAGGAGAAACTGAGCAATAGGCCAGTTGTAGCCTGAATTAAGACATGTTAAATTGTTCCCAGCATATCAAGCTGCTCAAAATGCACACATAAATTAACATGGTTGTTGGAAATAAACTTATTTCCCACCACCTCATGCCACATGATGTAGTAAACAGCAATTTGTAAACATTCATGTGACCCCATCCCACCTTACAAAATCAGATTGATGTCAAAAGACAAACTGTGACAACTCTTCTTATCCCAAGACTGATCTAGACTGCTAAAATATAACTATTGCACCTTCTGCGTCTTCCGCTTTTCATGCAACATGTGCATGAAGTGTCAGCAACATTGTCCTGGTTTCGGCTGGGTTAGAACTAATTTTTTTTTTAGTAGCTAGAATAGCGCTGTGTTTTGGATTTAGCATGGGATTTGGTATGAAAAGAATGTTGATAATATACTGATGTTTTTAGTTGTTGCTAACAACAAAAACAACTTCCCATGCTTTGCTTATGTGCAGGTGCACAAGAAGCTGGGAGGGAGCATAGCCAGAGCAACGGATCCAAACTGGGCAATGGAATATTCCATATCATGCAACGTCATGCTCAGTATATAGGTGAGCATTGGTCAGGAAGTTCTTCCTCTCTCTTCTGGGATTGCAGTTTCAGGATTTTCTCTCCTCCTGGATTGTAGCCAGGGGCAGGCTGGGTATTGGTCACCACGTGGTGAGCAGCTGCACTGTGCATCCCTTGTTTGCATGTTCTATTATTATTATTTTATTTCGCATTATTAAATGGTTTTTACCTCAACCCATGAGTCTCTTTACCTTTCTGATTCTCTCCCCAGCTCCCTGAGGTGGGCCAGGGAGAACGAGCGAATGGGTGGCTATGTGGTATTTAGCAGCCTGCCAGGTTAAAACCATGACACACGTACACAGTAGGGTGCACGTAGCAGCACAGTCACTGATGCGCTGCAGAGACAGCCGCACGGTGCCTGTGTGCCACTGTCCTGGCCGGCCTGAAGTGGCTGCTGAAACAGTGGAGCTTGCAATAACTGTTAGCAGATTCCCAAATTAAGCAAAACTACCCCCTTCCAACACACGAAAAGACCATCGGCATTATCAGACTTTACTGATTGCTGGTGGAAATGCTCAGACCGGGGGATGGCCACAGGCCACGCATTGTGGCGCAACGGCGGCAGTCCAGGAAAGATGGGCACAATGAGAGCCAACAGCGACTCAAGCACTGTGTAGAAAATACCTACTGATCAGTGTTAGCCACTGGGAGCCGATCCCTGTAACTTTATAAAGCACAAGATATTTTGGACCGGTGGAGTACCATCTATGAGGGTATATTCTGAGTGAGAGGCTGTTTTGTCTTGAGTTTCTGAACAGCAACATAGCAGTATTGCAGGGAAGAGTGTGCCTGAGTTACCATGGCTGTCCCTCGGTCCCTGGACCAGGCTCATAAATGGCATTTTTTAAAGTAACTGCAATCACTACTGTTACCAATCTATCTTTAAGATGAAAGAACTGCTGCAAACACCTTAGATCTCTAAGAAAAAGTCCTGGTAAATGTTTTGCCGCTGACCTGCAGCTGGTGTGTTCTCTTAATTACTGAAAATTCTTCATGCTTAATGCTAAAAGGACAGGCAATAGTTAGCCAAACCTGCCTGCCAGACAACAGATAATATCCTGACTTTCTTAATGAAAACAGCTGAAGGACAGCCAGGATTGTTCATAGCAATGGATAGCATATAGGGAGATACTGTCTCACCCCACAGCAGTAAGATACGGGTATATGCGTACTGAAAGAATATATGCTTTTTTGTGTTCATTCAGAGTTAACACTGCCGACAATAACAAAAACGCAAACAGCATTCGGCTGCGTGGCTGTAAGTCACTGTGTAGATTTTGTCACAGGAGCAAGTCAATGACAGTATTCCACCACTGATTCAGATCAGGGAAGGAAACCTTTAGGTCTCATCTTTTCAGTGTGCATTTTATTGCAAGAGAGGACAAGCAGGACATACTAGGGGGTGCCAACTTTAAAATACTAGCTATCAGTGTCTTGCAGTGCCCACGTTTGCTCGACTGGAGATTTTGGGGCCCCTTGTAGGCTGACAGACCAGTTGACAGCACTAACAGCAGTCTGGAATTGCTAACTAAACTGGGTCCCTTCCAGTTCTCNAATAACCTAGGAAAAAAAAAGCTTTTATACATAAAACCATTTTTAGAATGAGCCTCTGTGATAAGTCAGAAATCCTCGCGTTAAGTGTCATTCAGCTGAATGCATTGATTTTCTGCTTTGCCTTTCACGATTTCAATCTACTATTTACTGAAACAGACAGAGACGATTGCAAGTTGATCTATAAAGACTCTCAGCACAATGCTACATGCAAAACCTTCACCCTTCAGCATTTAGTCAGTGAGCAGTGGAAAGAAGAGATCGACTTAGTTTCTAGGTAACACTGCTATTGAAATCAAGCCCAGCACTGGGGCTGACCCATTTAGGAACTCCAGCAAGATGACCAGTAATGAATAGAGCCGAGAAGCTGCTGGTACAGGGTGCTGTCACCACTGTACTGCTCTCCTTCACACCTCCTCTTTTGGGCCCAAGTCCTGCTGCTGGTTTACCAACAGGCAGGGTCTGCCTTAGGAGGCTTGAGGAACAGGGCTGTTCACCAGAAGCCAAATGCCAGGCTTGATATTAGTTACAGTTATTCTAGATACACCTTTCTCCCTGGATTCTGCCTCGTGTTTCGTTTCCCCTGCTCTGCAGGATCAAAGACACCACCACACCCCAAAAAAGGAGAAAAATAAGAAAAAGTGAAGCCATAGTTCACTCTGCACAGCTTTTGACATTCTCCAGAGCCTCTATCTTGATGCAACTACCTTTAGTGTAAAAATCTTTAAAGATGAAAAAAGACTGTCATGCCGTCTCTAGGCAAAAACATTGCAAAGTACCTGCAAACGGACGTGAAACTCTGTGGTGGCTTGTAATCCTCGAGGAGCTAATCATCATCTGGTAATGGTTCCTCCCACATTTAGATAGTCAGAAGTGACATGTTTCTTGAGCATATCTTCTACAAAGTGAGTCATAGCTGTAATTGCCACTTTACTTGCCCTT
>VZSC01019261.1:48034-94404 GCA_013398225.1 Steatornis caripensis | reverse complement strand
TTAAAGTTTCAAATCTGTTTTGGGTCTTGATACTGGAGGGTGGAGACCGAGGTGGAGCCTTGCTTTTGCAGGTCACCAGGGTCCAAGGTGCCTGGTTCTCAGCGGCTTCCTCTTCACCAACGTGGTTCTGAAAGCCATTTCACAACAGTGAGTTCTCTACAGTTGCAGGTTGAAGACCACAAACATTCTATACCTAGTGAGAATGTTGTATTTGTTAATTCATCTTGCCTGAGATGACAACACCACGCACAAGGCAACTCTGAGAGCAGCTTCAGGAGAGCATGGGAAAGTTGGTTGCATTTTTCATAGCACTAGAAGGGAATAATGACATCGAAGGCTTTACTCAGTTCCTCATTGCTGTCTGTAGCATAAGGGAGTAACGTCAACCTCCTTAGGAGTTATTTGCTCTTAAGAATTTCAAGCCCCAAGGCAATTTTAAAAATTTATTTATGATATATATTTGATGAGAACATGCAGCTCTATTGCCAGTGTTTATAGGTGGTACACCTTCTATAATGAGAAGGCCAACGGCTGTTGCAGCTCTCGTAACCAAGGGAAATCATGGATGTGTTGAGTTGCTGTGAAGTCTGGATGTGCAGAGCTTGATCGTTATCATTGTATTATTCAGCTGTAACTGAAGACATCTCCAATGCAATGATAATTGTTGGAAAGTCGGTAACCATCCTTAAATTCAGAACAATATGCCTTTGCCTGATGGAAACTTTTCGGACAAAATGGAAGTCTATTTCAGCAGCGCTTTGATAGCTAAGCAGGTGCCAGCCTACAGTGATTTTTCACATCATTGAAAGAAATGGACGAAATTAGGAATCAAAAGGAGGAGGGCTTAGTTCAGCCAAGCTGTTCTGAGTGACCATGTAATTTGGCTTTCTCAGGTGGTACTGCCCAGGTAACACTTCTTTAGTTAACTCAAACCGAAGCGCAAGGCCAAAGAAAATTTGCATTTGATTTACAGCTGAGAGAAAACTGAAACCATTGAAGAAGAATGCAAAAAGTCAGCAAAGAAAAAAGTAGGGAAAGCAACCAAACTCCTGCACTTGAGCAAATACTTGAAGATCACGGAATATCTATAAGTAGAATTCAGTTAGTGTTTCTCAGATTTCAGGCCCAAGAGCAAGCATTTACTATTTTTCAAGGGCCCTATGCTTGTGATTCAGAAACTCCTCCAGTACAAAGCTCCAGCTCCAGCTGTTAGAGTTTATTGACTTCAAGTGAGTATAGAGACAAAGGTTTGAATGAAGTATGGCTGGTTTCTGTCAAAGGCGGCTATTATGAGCTATACAGTGTTTATTCAGTTCTACCATCACCATTGTTGAATCTCCCTCTGCAGAAAAAGGAGAAAATCTTTTCCACTGTCAATATACATTAAGAAGCCTAAATTCTGATCACTGTTGACCAGCGCCCGCTTTCACCTGAACTCTTGCACTGTGACCTGCATAAACCCTATTCCCACGTTGTTAGCTGAGTAATAATGGTCCCTGTTGTAACTCTGCACATGTAGGCATGGAGCATGAGTTTAACAGAAAGGCGCTGGATTGCAGGTGACATGCTTGAGCAGCTGTTGGTCAAATATCCTACACTTTAAATGACAAAACATGACTCAAATTTGAGGAATCAGTGTTTTAAAGACTTATTCTTGTAATTTTCACTGAGGGATCGGAGGAGCCTGTGCAATGCTCATCCACCACCAACCGAAGTCGGTGCTGCTGCCTACAGCAGGAGCAGGGCTGCACCAGCTCTTGCTGGTAAAGCAGTAAGCTGTGATACACCAGTATTACAAAGAAAACAAAGATTAGCTGTTTCAACCTATTCCCACCATTTTACATATAGTAAGATATTATTTGTTATGTTGAGGGTAATTCCCCTAAAGGACACCACGATTAAGTGGCAAATTAATTTGCTGCTTACATTCACTAGCTCTTCCAGCTGGCTTAATTCTCATCAGCCACCATAATTTATTAACAGTGAGGTGAGAAAAGACATGAATCAGCTTAATGTGTTATAAGTAGGGCATTGTCATGGCAACAAGATGCGGACTGTTTTCTACTATTTATGTATGGTTTGTTTTGTACTCAACCTTAAGATACCGCTTGAAACAATTAGCATTAGAAACATCTTTTTTTCCAACTTTTTTTTCACTTCAGTGTATTTTTAAAAGATTATCAAAATAAGCATGTGAAAGGCTCTGAAGCATCTCTCCAGGAAAATAGGTAGCTATATGATCTTCAGTGAGTCTTCCTAGAAACAGAAGCCTTAACTGTGATCTTCCAACCATTTTCTCACTGTCACACAACTGATTCCATGGATTAACTCCCAGTTTGTATCAGTCTGAGATCACAACCAGACCTTCCCTGTTCCATGCTCTACATATGACTATTAAATGGGGGAGGGGGGTGGGAATTAAACAGAATTATTAAAAAAAGAAAAAGCTTTTTTTTTAAAAAAAATACAATACATTGCACTTAACACAAGACATGGAAAAACAATTAAGGATGTTGCATTTTTACAGACTCATGATAGGGAAATATAAAGTTAAAAAATAAACGCTAATTGTAAAGGATTTTCATTGCCTTTCCGGTTAAGCCTAAATCCCATGCATCTTTTGCATCAGCAATTAATGGTTTTCATAAAACCAGCTCTTCATTCAAAGTTCATTTTATTTACTACCCTGCTGCATAAAGGGAATGGTTGGAATGCTAATGCAGCCCTTTGAAAAACAAGTACCAATATTACTGTTTTGATTTCTTTTTTTTCCTACCACCTCAGGAATCTGATATTAAATAGTTAATGAAAATCAAAACATCTCTAAGATGTGATAGGAAGAACACATGGAAAAATGAAATCCCTTTCACGAAAAATTTCGCAAGCTTAAAACATTGCTTTGTTCTGAGCAAGGACAGAAAAAAAAAATTAAAAAATTCAAACAATTATTCCCCTTTTCTCCATCGAGTACTCATTAATTTTTTTTTAATATCTCTGGGTTTATATTACCCTAGGTATTTGTTTGCATAATAAGTAGGGCAACAGGCAACTGGGCTGTACCATAACATAAAATAAAATTGTTCTTAGTTAGCAACCTGAGGAAAAAAAAAGCCAACAATATAATTTTGAACTCAAAACTTCTGTAAAGCTACAATGGCAAATGCTCAACTGAGTACTACTAAATGATACCTGCTGAGGTCAGCCATAGAAGTTAATTAAGAAATGAAAGATCTGGACAGCCTTACCTAAAGGTTCAATGGATTTGTTCAGTCAATGTTTGCTAATGGCCCCAAATACTCAAGAGTTGATAGCCGTTAATTAAAAATGCTTACAGAGGCCAAGTGGGGGAACGCCAGTCTTGTTTTCAACAATTCTTTACCCCATGTGAAGTTCAGCGAGAAGTGGGTCTGAGCTGCAAAGTTTGGCTGGGGGCCTGGGATCTAATATGACACATAACAAGCAGGTATGCCAAAACATTTGGTGGGCAGCATGAACAGAGGCGTGCGCCGTGTACAGCAAGCTGGCAGCATGCTGTAACTGGAGGTGCTGTATGACTGATTACATTGCTCTAGCACTCAGGCGCCTCGCTGCATACCAGCTCCCTGGCACAAGTGGTATTGTTAGAAATACAAGAAAAAAAACAAAGTCGCCCCCCAAACCCTACGGTTAAACATGGGTAAGCATTCTGGATTGCCACTGCCTGTCCCAAGATGTACCTCCAGGGATCGCCACATGAAGCATCCTGGGTGCTCCTTCCACAGGCTGAATGCATTTTTCAGCGAGCCTCAGCCATAAGATGGTGGAACAAGCATTACTGGGGGAAAACACAATAATCATCAGGCTGTGCCTGCTCTTGGATACCACATCACTTGGTGCCATTGGTGGCAGATTTTGCCTCTCAGGCATTTATCCAGTGGGAAGTAGTTTGTGACTGGTACACTTCATAAAATCACAGAAACAGCGGTGACTTTCCCTGACCGCTGGTCCACGCAGCAGAGCCAGCCCCGT
The DNA here is from genome assembly GCA_013398225.1 of Steatornis caripensis. NCBI lineage: Eukaryota > Metazoa > Chordata > Aves > Caprimulgiformes > Steatornithidae > Steatornis > Steatornis caripensis. The sequence goes on along the minus strand of VZSC01019261.1, from coordinate 90,396 downwards.
GAGCCACTCTGTCCCTCACAACTAGCACCTTTCAGCAATAATGAATAAGCTGTCAGATATCCAGCTGCTTATACGACATGATCAGTCCTTCCCTGGATACTTTTTCATTACTCGAGCTACGCTCTTTAAGGTTTCATTTTCTAATGGACAGATTACATTTCAGCTGTCTTCTCCTTGCACGGAAGGTGATTATAGTCAACTTGGAAAGAAAAGGATATTTTAAAAACTGGCTTGTGATCTTTTTTCCTTCCTTATATGTAAGAAGGGAGTCTGAATAGTTTCCCCCTCCTTGATATTTTTGATGGCTCAGAGCCGCAGGGCATGTCCGTCGTGTTGGCAAGATCCTGACTGAGTGGGTGGGAATGCTCATCCCTTACACAAGACTTCCCTCACTCACACAGTGAATGCTTTTTTTGATGATAGAAGATCGTTAACACCCCAATGAATTTTTTCCCCAATGTTAGAGTGCATGTCCCAGGTTGCTAAAGGTCCTGGGCTACTGCAGGTAACTGGTGTGACTCCTTTGTGCTCATCCTCACTACAGGTAAGTGCATTGAATGAGACAGGATTAAAATGAAACAAACCGAATCCCTGCCTTTATGCAATTACCTTATGCTCTCCTCGCATGGAAAACAAAGTATATACAGCCTCACCCTTCCTAAACCTAGCCCTCCTCTGTTAAAAACAGGTATACATTTTGATACCAAATTCTTCTTTGCAGTTTTCAGCTTATGTCTGTAGGAAGTCGTAAGTAATAATGCATCACTTATTTGTTGTTTTAACCTAAATCGATCTTTTCACCTCCCTGTGATTCTTGTTACTGAAAGGTACTGATGCAAGAGTCCACCAGGGAAGCAAGACTTTGGAAAATGCTCTATAATTTGTCTTAGCTTTGTGTTATTTAAAACTGAATTTTAATATTTAAAACATTAATGAGAAGTATCACTGGTATCACACATCTCTGTCTGGTCCTGCAAAATGGCAGGAGGAGAGAGAAAAAACCCAGTATAGAGTTTCTGGTTCACCAAGATGAGGAGAGGGAGAAGGAGGTATCTGGGCTTAGATTATCTCTGTTATTGGCGATTTGACATTTAAATCAAACCCCAGGAAAAACTAGTCTGGGCAGCCATTTGTAGAAACAGTTGGAAGAATTGTGTGTCCCAATCCCACAGAAAGTAAACAGGAGGCAGAGGCCTCCTCCTGAATGTGCTGTACCAGCCCACGCTTCAGGGGAAGGGCTTCACCAAGGAGTCTGGACGAAAAAGTCTTTATTCAGCCCCACGGTATTTTGAACACCTCACCTCCCTGCAACACCTGAATTCCAGTCAGGAGATATTGCTTTTGTTGGTAAAGACTCATTTCAGGACTTTAAAATGAGGTGATTAACTCTGCTGCGTGGAGCCAGGGGAGATCCCTGTCCACGTTGGGAGGTTTGGCCTACAAAATGGAGGCTCTGAAGACCATGGAGAGAATCCAGCTCTTCACCAGCTGGAAGGAATGTCCTTGATTTTGCTTTCAGCTAATGATGCTGGATGTAGGACCAGACAACTGAAAAATAATTAAAATACAGAAGATGAAGAATACATCTTGGCATTTATTCCATACATTTTAAAAGACAACAAATCAGTAAAAGCAGGCACTATTTTGCCTAACGTTGCAAAATTCTGCAAGAGATTTAGTGTGTAGAGGACAACTGCTGGGTATTGAATGACTTGGTAAATAAGACTTTTAAAAGATCTCAAAGGGCTGCCACAAATGGCAGATGCAAAGAAAACCCTACAAGGCTTTGCAGAAGTTACCGTGTTAACCACCACACTTTGCCACAACAACGTTGTCTGCTGTGGTGAAGAAACACTCTTCCTGGTAGTGAACACAGAATTGTTAACCGTATTTGTGGCGCAAACGTGATTTATCCCATTGAAACATCGTGCAGTCCCCATGTTAGAAGCAGCACTGCTCATAAGATCAGCTCTTGGTCTAAGACCTGTGGTACGAGAAACGTGACCTAACTGTTCATTTCTATACAGAGGACCTTACATCTCAGACTTGGGGCTGAATTTCCCAGTATCCACCAAGACACCTCTTCACACTCGGATAAATTTACGGATTAAAATAAGGCAACATGCATGGCTGACAAGGAAGATTCATAATTTTGTGAAGTTCATAAGAAAATGAAGATTCATTTAGGCAATATTGTTAGAGTTTCCTAAAATATATGTAAAACTTTATGTGCTAATAGTGCTTCTCACAATACAGAAAGGACTGGTAAGACCTGAGGTTGCTTGCACTGCTGGCACCACTCTGATTAGCAGTTTGTGCCCATTTCCTCAGGGATCGATGAAGATCTGGAGAAGACCTCGTTCAGTAGTTGCTTTCTTAGCTTACCTCTTAACTCTTTCAGAGATAATAATCAGCGAGAGAAGAGCAGAAAAGCCTTTTTCCCACCCTATACAATGTCTCGCGCCTTGAAAAACACCTCTGTTCGCCAGCACACCCAACTCTGGCGCCTGGCCAAGAGAGGGAGAAAAACCAGGACTGGAGGAGAAAGGGCAGTGGTTCTTCAGAGCGTCCAGCTGCCGGGGAGCCCTACCCGGCAGAGCCCAGTCCCCATCACTTCCTCACCCGAGCCTGACTGAACAACCGCTGGGGTCTCCGTCCCCATGTCCCTGCTCAGGACGTCATCGGGAGCCTCCATGCAGAGAAAAACTGCAGGAAATCTGCTGGTTCCCTGCTTTGGGGAAAGTGGCACCTGGGGAAGCATCTCGCAGCTGTTTTGTGTGTTTTGTGTTTTGCTTACAGGGGAATTTTTGTCTAGTTGGTGTCCAAGAAGAAGCGGGACAGCCGGAGAGCACGCGGTGGCCAGGCCATGGCCCCGGGCCTGAGCCAACGGCCCTGACAGGACAGGGCTCTGGGAGGGCAGCTCCAGAATTTAAAAATTAAAGTTTGCCATCTAGCGGTAGGCCTCGGGCTTTTGGGCACAGACACCTAACCCCCCCCCCCTCCCCAGTCTTTAGGTGATTCCTTTATGATGTCTGAAACATATATTCCTTTCTTTGTTAGCACTGCCTGGCCCTTCCTGCCGTTACGCCTATAAAAGTGACAAAAGGCGGACTTTTAATCTCCGTACGTTGCCTGCTGTGGCCGGGTCAGTGGTTACAGATCCCTCAGTTGTCACACAGTGCAATGGAGGTGGTTCTGCGTAGCATTAAATCCTGGATGATTTAAAAAGAGAAAAAAAAAACCCCACAAGAAAAACCTTCAAAAATTGCATTGTGATAAAAACACAAGGCAATAAAATGCAGTAATTTCCCTCCACTTTCTTCTCTTGCCTGGGACAGTGCTAATTCTCAGGGGATTGTCTCCTTTCTTTCTTGCAAGTATTTATTTCCCCTTTGAACTGAGCTGCATCAGCGAGTGTGGTGTTCCCTTAGTTCAGACCAAAGCTGCCAGGAGCCCGCGCACCTGCAGAAGCATGTGTCCTCCTCGATAGAGTCCCTGCCAGCTTCCTCTGAGCTGTGCCTGTTGCCTATATGGAATCGTATGTGCCTATAGGATCCGTATGGAGACCTCCCCTGGTGTCACCACTTATTTCCATGAGAAGGAATGATGCAAGGCAGCAGGACGATAGGCCGTGTTTTCCAAAAAAAAAGAAGAGGTCAAGGATTGTTCATGGAGGAAGCCAGCAAAGAAAAGCTGTGGCTGGGGAAAGGGCCTGGAGAGGGGTGAAAAGGAAGGTCTGGAAGGTGATGGGCAGTGCAATCTGCTTGGGTGTCCAGACTGTAATTAAGGAGCTGCAGGCATCCAGCCTGATGCCTGCACAATCTCTCCTCTTCCACAAGCAACACTTCTATTAGCAGAACTCCAGCTGGGATTAGCAATTTTTGCAGCATAATCACATTGTTGAGTCATATTTAATTTATGAACCACTATACACACAAGATCATTTTCTCATATTGATGCTGAGATGATTATTTCCCATTTCGTATTTATGCATTTGATATCTCCCTCCGCAGTGTAGCGCTTCATACTTGTCATTAGTGAACTTCATCTTGCTGATCTGAGACCAGCTCTTCAATTTATCATTTTGCATTCTGATCCTGCCTGCCAGACTGAACAAATTTTGTAAGTGTACTCTATATTTATCCTCCAAATCACTAATAAAAATATTGACTAAAATCAGTCTTGAAGATCTCTGCACATCTGCTCGGAATGCTCTCTTGAAATTTACTTGCAGTTTGACATTGAGTCATTGGCAGTAATACTTTGAGAGTTTTTTCATCTATTTGTATACACACTGATAATCATAATTTTGCATAAACTGCATTTTGCTGGCTTATATGTAAGAATTCGGGTTACTAGTGCCAAAAGTCTTCTTAAATATATTGTCTACTCTTTCTTCCCATCATCAGTATTTAGAATACAGATATTTATGTCCTGCTACAAAACTGTGTCAATGCAGCTATGTTAGAAAGGAGCAATTTTTAGCCCCTCCTTCAAATGTGCTCGTTTCATTAAATGAGAATTAAGTCTCCTTCTTTAATGAAGGAACTGATGAGGAATAAGCCACTCAATTTATGTTGAGAGTCCAGGGTAAAAAAAAAAAAGATATGTACCTTTGCGTTTGACTTTGTGCGCACAAAAATATTTGCTGATGATGTAGATGCTCCTTAATATAGCACATAGGACAGACATCATGCAAGTTCCTATTAATCCTAAGATAGAATTCCTGGTAAAACATGAAAAAAAGAAAAGGACTTAATAACCATAACTGTGCCAGTTTTACTGCTAGGATGTAGTTAGATCAGAAGAAGATGATTTCAAAATGTCCGGAGCATAACAGCTTCCTGCTATTTAGGTGATATGTTTCTGATTCAGAAGCTGCAGTTCATCTTAAATTTTTAAGTGTAAGGACCTCTTCAGGGCCTACATCCCCAGAACAAGAGCAGGAGGATGCTCCTTCCCAGCCTCCAGATTTTGTAGTTTGCAGAGGAAAAGTATTTATCCTAAACAAAAAAAAACCCCACATGCTTATAAAAGGGCTTGGTTTTTCCCTGCACGACACCTCTCACATGTAACATCTCTGCTTCTGGCATGGGCCAGAGGATTTGAGGGACGCCATCGATCTGAAACGTAGCATCTGCATGCCAGCCCTCTTAGACAGGTGCTTGGGAAGAGGCCAGGAAAAAAGTTGTCCATAGTCCCACGATGGAAACAAAGAAATTAGTCAACAACCTCTTCCCATAAAATCCTGTGCTAAGGGAATGCAATCAAGGAACCAATCTGGGAAACAGCTTGAGGACCAGCAAAGCCTGGCTTGTGCCATGAGCAATGAGAAGCAGGATGGATTTGGGTCCAGCCCTGACATCGAACAGCCCGGATGGTTTTTGGGGGGTGGATGGTCATACTGCCTTCCTCTTCTCTTCAAGCTTCCTGCTGCTTTTTCTGCTGAAGCTATCCCACTAAAAGCAGGAGCAGACGTCATTTTGCAGGTGTCTGGAATACAATAAAAGTGTTCCCAATGCAATACCCCATGCAACGCGTAGCTGCAGACAGCGATGAATCATGCCACCACAGAGTCAGCTCTCACATACAGCCAGTGTAGGTGTTATTATGACTGTAACAGGCTTCAAAAGAATAAATCACAGAAAAGCTAGGCTGGCAGCGTTTCCCGCTAGCAGTAGTTCAGGTAGTGCCGTTCGGATCACCTTCTCACGTTACAATCACCATTCCTTGAAGGAGGTTTCGCCATAAACTCCTCCCAACTGCGTGTTAATTCCGGAGGATAACATGAGCGTCAATTAGGCACAGGCATGACTCAGAAGATGAAATATTGCCCTTGGTGGGAAGCCAAGAGTGCGTGTTTTTCCCTGCCTTCACCGGCACACATTGCCCTACCCACTAGGTGTCCCTGCCCGCCAGGGAAACAGCATGCCGCAGCCACGGCTGCCTTTGCTTCGTGCCATTTGGCTTCGGCTGAAAACATGAAAAACAAACAACAACCCAGGAAACATGTCTGAAATAACCTCTTCTTCTTCTTCTTTTTCTGTTTTTTTTTTTAAACTTCCTTTTTGAGGCAGCTCCAAATTCACGCATGATGCGCAAAATGGAAAAGGCAGCTCTTCGTTGCACCATGCAGGGTAATGGGAAGGTTTTGGCCTGAATGAGAATGGTTTCCCCTCCTGGGTAGCGCTTGGGTGATGGGCTGCTCTGGCACAAACATCACCAGCTCCATTCCTCCAACCTCACCTCTGAATTCTGCAGGAGCCAGACAAATTGTATCGCAATCCCGTACCTCAATGTGCTTGTCTTTAAAATAGATGCTACTCTAATTTGTCTCTTGCACTATGGAGCTGCAAGGTTAAACGAAGGGTGATGATCTTTCTTTTGCTTCTGCATTAAAAACATACAAAATTTAAAAAAAATCAGATTACTATCAATGTGTGGATGTTCAAGTCTCATCAAAAACCACCTAATTTGTGGGTAAATAGGGCTAGGTGGATGCAGGTGTTTATAAACTCAGCATGGATTAGGTGTAACACACATATTCAGTGGCTGCCTCTGTGAAGAGGAGACCTTTTTGCCTGTCTGAGGTGTGCTCCAGTAATCCCTGGAGAGTTTCCAGATGTCAGCAGAGAAGCATGGAGGAAAGTGAAGACATTAAAGGAAGCACATACTTGCTGATATGGTGGCTTCTGCCATCCCAGGAATAGTGAGGAAGCAGGAGGTAAAAACTTGAAGATATGCTGGGAATTTTTGGTTTTTAAAAATGTTTTGTCTCTTTGTATTACTGAATTGTGGGGGGCAAGGTGGGGGGGAGAGGGCGGGGGGAAGCCTGTTGGCTACATAAGCTGGAGAAACTCATTTCACATTTTTGTACTTCTCTTTCCTGATCTGTCAAAGAAGGGCAACAGCATTTCCCTGCCTCATGTTGATGCTCGCTTACGAACAGCCCGAGATCCTCAGAAAGGAGAAAGGAAAACATGCAGCAGAACCGGGTTTTATGAAGCCATCACGCATGCTGATTTCTGTATCAGAAGTCTTGTCTGAAGGCTCTGCGATCTGGAGCCATCAACAGAGATCACGGCCCATTGTGTCGTGCACTGTACAAACACACAGCGAGAGACGATCCCCGTCACAAAGGACTTACTCTCTAAATAGAGACGATGGAGGAAAAATAAGAGGAGGGGGTGGGATTAGAAACGAGCTGACTAGGTCAGGGTTGCACAGTTTGGTGAGGACGCCAGAGGCAGAAGCCTGGTATTCTAATACCAGCCTAGCAATCTGCTCTTTCTCACGGACAACCACCTTTTGCTGTTCTAATACTTACGGAGTGTTAGCGACACTAAAGATAATTATATATGACTTGGTATTTTTAACTAGTGGGAGCTTTACGCACCCTGCTGAAGCTGAACTCAGCCCCCAGGGACGTTTCCCCACCTCCCTGCCCTAGCAGTTTGGAGGGCGCTCAGCTAGGGACTATAAGGTGACCTTCACAGCAGAAATGCAATACAAGCAAAGCGAAAGGAGGAGGGACCAGCTCTTGTGAAATCCGGCTGTTGAAACACCTTCACATCTTGCAACACAAAGTCAGAAAACTCTTTGTCTTAAAGATTTAAGATCTTAAAGATCTCATGTTAATCACCTAGGCAACTGGGAAAGCAGAAGTGGGCTTCATTTTCTAGTGGGTTTTATAATCTGCCAGTTCATTCAAACGCCTTTTTCCAGCACATCAGAAATACATGTGGTCCTGCTGCAAATTTGCATTTTTAAGAAGAAAAATTGTATCGATAAACAACCAGTTTGGGCTTGTAGCTTTTCCTTTAACCCAGGCATTGTGTGCCTGCATATCCAGGTAGTTCTTTAGAGTCCTGGGATCCGCATTAGAAGAAGAGCCTATCTCCTCATTTTAATTTCTCCTCTCGGGGATCCCACAGTTGCAGCAGCAAGGATTTGATAGAGACCATAGCCAAGGAATGGGCTGGGAACCACCCTTTCCTTTCCCAGTCGGTAGGGAACAGCTAAAAGCCTCTGGCTCAAGACTGAAAGGTGTTGCGAAGGATATATTCTGAAAACGAAGTAACACTGTGCATACACAGACCTGAAGCTTGTGTTATAACCCTGCCACACAGCTTTCAGCAAGCGAAAAGCAATCCAGCCTGCCATAGGGTCTTGCAGGATTCAAGTCTCAACTCGTGCCTTCATCATGGGCTCGCTCAGGAAGGAGGAAGGAAGGCTGCGTCTCTTAGCAAGAGAGAACAGCTAGGTTGTATTTTTCCAGGCGGTTCATTCGAATCTAGGGTTATTTTTGTAAATAAAGGTTAGCGTTAGCATCTGTTATTTTGCAGAAGCATATAAAAGCATAGGTTGAAAATTCTCTGTTGAAACTGATCTTTTGTCAGAGAATGAGACCTTTGAAACACAAATTATTTCACAGAAAGCTCCTACAATCTTAAAAAAAAAAGGTTAATTTTCATTTGATTGTTCCTCTTCTTGTCCAGATTGCTCTGCTTCTCATAGATTTTGATAGCTTTTTCACAGGCTTCTTTATTTCCTAAATGGAAAAATCCCTCCATCCTGGATGGTCTTTTCCTAGAAGAAAAACATGTTTTTGGTAATGTCTTTATTTACATTGTTTCAAATTCTATTTTCCTTGAAAGGAAATGTTTATGAGGTTTGGCTTTTCTCCCTACATTTCATAGGCAGAGATGCTGGCACTTTGCTTTGCCTGCCTCAGCCCAGCATGAACTCCAAATCATCAGTATTATTTGATTCACTGCAACAGATTTTCTGGGTTTTCTAGCTCATTTACAACTACGCAGAGGGGGTGTGAAACCCTGATATTCCATTTGGGCAACATTTATAAAAACTTTCCCCCTCGACTTTGCAAAGTTATAAATAATTATACAAAAGGCGCAAAGCTTTGGAGAAACAAGCCAAGTTTACAAGGCCCAGAAACTGAGGGAATTAGGAATTTTTCCATTCACTTGGATGAGTTTTGGTTTAAACACTAGAAAGTCGGATTCATCTGAACACGCTGAACTAATGGAAAAGTTATGAAGCTATGGACAACAAGATACACTTCACGGAGGCTACTGAAGAAGGCAGAGAGAAGAAAAAGCCCATGATCAGATTCGCTTCCAATCTCTTTTGCAAAAGAGCACAAACCAGGCAAGAGCAAGAAGGAACAGAGCAACCTTGTAAACCCTTTTAAAGGAGATGATAAACTCCTGGTGAGTATGAAGGGGAAGTGATGTCTGTGGCCATAGTTCTCAAGGCTATGAAGAGAGCAGCGAGCGCAACCTGAAGAGCACAGTGCTGTGGGCTGTGCGGGGTCTCAAAACCTGCCTCAGTGCACACCGACAAAAAGGAAATCCTCATCGATCCAACATGCAGGCTGCACGGTTCTTCTTTTTCCAAGGTCATGCAGCAGTAAAGGGGAAAGGCCTGGAAAATTCAGGAAGTGAAAGGAAGCAGTTTCGATGTTTCTTAAATTTACAATTAATAGAAGGTAGAGCTATACTGCTTATATATTAACATGGAATTAAAAATGAAACATTAAAGGGTCACTCTTGGTTACTTTCAATAACTAGAATTAATGAACAAAATTCCTAATCACTCTGTATCTGCCTTTAAATTATAACAAGCATGATGACACTTACAGGATAAAGCCATGCAATTCCCAGCACGTGACAGCTCTAGGAAGTATTGAAATCCAATTATTTTCCTGTGGAACCATTTGTTAACATTTTAAAACAAGTAAATAAGAATGCCATTTATTCATTCAAAAATACGAGCTCTCAGGAGCCTGATACAAGCCTCAGGGCCACCAATACGAAAGGAAGTTGTATGTGCAGAGCAACTATCATCTCCAAACAGACTTGCCGAACCTGGGCCCAGAAATTATGAATAATTGGGCAGTCTTATGTGCAAAGAAAGACTGTGACATTAGCACACAGAAAGTGTTAAGGTGGTGGAATAACGGAAAGGCATGTTGGAATAAAAGGGGGGAAATTTGGCAAGGAGGAAGGTTCTGTGGTATTGGGAGCTAGCTGCACCGGCAGGGGGAGGGGAGGAGGTCTCTTGGGCTTTGTAGGAAAAAAAGCAGCTAAATCTGCAGGTTACAAATGGATGTAATATGAGACAGAAGCCATATGTGGTCGTCTCCACTCCCCCTGCAACAGACATCCTCCTTAAAGTCTTGATCAAGGAATGGGTTGTAAATCACAGAAGAGGCAGGATGCGAAATTCAGTAATTTCCATTAACTGACACTAGGCTAAAACCATAATTGGTAAAAAAGTGGTTTGGGGCAGTCTATGAGCTTCTGCTTTGCTGTTCATCATTCTCACAAGTTCATAACAGAGTACAAGGCAGTAAGATGCCCAGGTGTCTATTAATAATTGATTTCATGTAACACATGAAGTGTGTGTAATTTCTTTCCTTGTTCCTCTGTTTAATACAATCTGTGAATCACGGTGGCCAGTAAAGAGGTTGATTGACCACATGATGCTAACTCTTTTCCTAGCTCCAGCTGCTGACTTGCATTTAAAAAAGCTAAATGTCTACTAAATACTCCGTGGCTATAACAGGGATGCTGTGGAAAACGGAGACAATTAGTCAGTGGAGTAAGATAACGTTCACTTTTGGATAAGAGCTTATAACTCTGCCTTCTGCTATTTCCAGTAGTCTCAAGTCTGCCCAACACTAGATGCTAAAATAATTGTTGTCAACGGTAGTCCTCTTTCTTTTTTGCCCAGTGTCTTGTCTCTCCCAGACCTAAGGAAAGGTTTAACTTACAAGCAGAAGCTGCTTTTATTCTCAGCATATTGCTATAGGTATCAGTACTGTGATATCTATCTACCCCATAATCATAAAAGATTTCCTATTTTCAGTACCTTTTCAAGGTGAGGAACTGCCACTCTTCCTCTTTTACTAGTAGGGAAATAAGGCACAGAGAGTGTGTTGGGAACCTGGCTTTGCTAGGGCTTTTAATTGTACTACTTCAGGCACTTCTGCTCGTGAACACGTGTGTGTTTTTCACTAATGCCAAGGTTTTCACTCAGTGAGCATCACTTCCTTTGCTAGCTCCAAATGTGCAGAAGTTGAAAGGGCATCTTTACTAGTGAAAAATCTCTCAAGAACTTTTATAAATCATTCAAACTTCTGATTGAAAATGTTTCCTTTCACACACTTCTTAGCGCCAAACACAGGCCCATCTGGAATCACTATTAATTCTGTTGAACTGCTTAATTCGAAGTGGGTTGTTTTTTAAAGAAAGACTTGATTCAGTATTTTATAATCATAATTGGAACAGCACATTAAGACTCAACAGCTCATTTTTTTATTCCGGGAAATGGCAAGCAACACATCTTATACTCAATCAGTTACATTAGCAGAGCAGTGCTGAAAAACCTTATAACATGTTGCTACCACCAAGTTTAATTCTTCTTATGCGTTTATTTTGCATACACACAGATATAAACATACTCGTTGGGGGCTTAAGAAAGCTTCTTAAACAGTTTGGAGGACTCTTCTATGCCTGCTTCATTGAGCACATCAGCCAGAGAATTAGAAGAACAGATGCCCTGCCACTGACATGCTCAAGCAAAGTGCATAGCACAGTCCTCCATATACAAACTCAGATCAAAATGGTTGTTTCTGGTTCATCATCAGGAATGAACTGTTAAATTCGGTTTGCAAGAAATGTCCCATTCACATTTCAAAAAATAAAAATAAAACCACAAAAAACCATCAGTGCTTTTTTGTGAATCTGCTGACCTAGCTTATTTTTGCATTAAATGTCTCATCTAGGATTTGTATGCTCATGCTTAAGGGAGGAGAACTGTGAAATCTTGCTGTCATTGATATCAGTTCCCATTGACTCAAACTCAGGTCAGCTTGGAACTTCTCTGCATACTTCTCCATATGCAAGTGATGTGGGAGACACTTAGGTTATATGTTTGGCTCTTTGACAGTTGCGCTGAGTCACACCTCTTCATACATACGTGGGGTTGCATAGCCTACGCAGTGAAGTCAGGCAGGCTGGAAACCCAGAGCCAGCGTGTGTGGCTGGCCAGTGAAGGGCAGAGGTTGCCTCCACCACAACATGTAGATTAAAGCACCAGAAGGTTTTCATCCCTAGAAGCAGGTGATTAATGTTCGGCTACAGAGTTTTGTAGGTATGGAACCAATCCGTTTTTAGAGCTATACAATTATAAATTCATAGCCAGACTGTCACAATACAAATTAGTCTCAGCACTCATTTCTTTGGCAAAACTCCCATTCTTTGGATGCCTTTCTAGTGGGATTTACTGTGACATGAAATATATCCAAAATACGGATAAAAGGAGTACTTTTCCAAGTGCAAAATTCACTACAAGCGGTCACCATAAACTCACCATGAAATAAGCTGGAAGGGAGCTTTCATGTCTCTGGTCCATAACCCTGCTCAAAATAGGGTCAGCTTTGAAGTGAGATGAGGTTACTCAGGACCTTATCGAGGTAGGTTTGAATATATTCAAGCATGGAGAGTCTACAACCTCTCTGAGCACCTGTTCTAGTGTTTGATCATCTTCACTGTGAAGCTCTTCTCCTTACATCTAATTGGGATTTATCTTGCTGCAGGTGGTATTCACTGGCCCTTGTCCTTTTGCTGTGCACCTCCAAAACCTCCTTCTCTGTGCAATCTGTTCCAGTGTCTCACTGCCCTCACAGTAAAAATGTCCATGTCTTCCTTGTAGTGGGGAGCCCAAAACTGACCACAGCCTCGCAGACACGGTCTTACCATGTCTGTGCTGAGTAGGGCGGAGTAATCACTTCCCCTGAGCTGCTGGCTGCTCTCTTGCTAACAAAGCCAGTGTGCTGCTGGCCGTCTTGGCCACAAGGCCACATCGCTGACTCCTGTTCAACTTGTTGTCTACCAGGACCCCCGGGCCTTCCCTTCACAGCTGCTTTCTAGCCAGCTGGACCCCAGCCTGGGCAGTTGCAGAGCATTGTTCCTTAGTAGGTGCAGGACTTTGCACTTGTCTTTGTTGAACCTCATGAAGTTTCTGTCAACCCATTTCTCTGGCCTGTTGAGATCCTTCTTCAATGCTCTGCCCTTCAGTGTATTGACTGTTCCCCCAGTTTTGGGTCATCTGTGAACTTGGTGGAGGTCCATCCTACTCCATTGCCCAGGTTTACTGCAGACATCATTAAATAGTATCAGACCCAGTAGTGATCCTGTGGAACACAACTAGTAACCATTCACTAGTTCAACTTTGACCTGCTGCATGCTATTCCTTGAGGCCTGTGGTCCAGCCACTTTTCCATTTATCTTGTCATTCTCCTGCTCAGTCCTCATGTCTCCAGCTCAGCACCCAGGATACTACTGGAGACCATCAAAAGCTTTGTTAAGTTCAGGTAAATGACATCCACTGCTCCCCACTGCCTGCTGAGATAGCCATTCCCCACTGGCACTGCCCATTTCACTGCCCATTGGTGTCATTGCCCCTAGTGTTGTCCACAGCGTTTGTCACAGAGACCACGTGAAAGGATCCTAATGAAATTGGTTTCCTGGTACAGCTAATATAGCTATGAGGACTTGATTGAATTCCGATGCCAAGAGACAACAGCCAAATAATTTTTGTCTAAAAATATTGCTGCGAAGTCATCATATCCATAGAGAAGGGTTAGATGCATTAGTAATCGACTTCCCTGGAATATTCCTGTAATTGTTAGGGTTGCTTAGGCATAAGGAAATAATTTTCTGGATTTGGATCACTATGTTAGTTAGTCTGACAAGCCCAAAATACGTAAATTTTCGCACATCAATCATTAGCATATTTGCCTAAGAAACAGCGTGCAGAATTGATGGAAAATCAACAGCTTATTCAAGTAAATACATATTCATAATTATTCTATGTGAAATACTGCTTTCTGAGTTTATTCAGTGAATACTAACTACATTCCTAACAAATATAGCAAAATAGCAGTTCCCCTGTTACTATGGAGAGGGAGAGGAGAAAGTACTGTGCTTGAGGACTAATTGTAAAATCTTTGGAGTCAGAACAAGATAGTATGATTCCCTCATATACAGTAATAATAATTTAGCAGCCCAAGGTTTTACAGTCAAGGTTTTGGAGAGAGAAATGGAAAGTTGCTGATGAGTTGGTCTAGAGACATACCGAAGGGTTGTTTTATGGGAGGGACATTTTCCATCATTCTGACATACAAGAAGGGGAAGTGTAATTCTCAGCTGAAGTGAAACAAACACGAGAAGAGACTTGGCATCGGCAAATATGCTACATCTTAAATTGATTCTAGCTCGCTGGACACAACCATCGCTATCGTAGCCAATCCCTTTCACATCTAACGCAGCCCGGCTAGCAAAGCGAAGCGGGGATACATATGCTTGAAGGAATCAGTACGCACATGTGTGCACATACACACCTGCAGACACATGGCCGTTTGATTCCTCATCTCCATAACAGGAGTTTCCTGTAGCAAGCAGAATGCAATCGCTCCACTTCGCTCCTCTGATGCATTGCAAGGAACTAGCATTACATGTTTTATTACCACGGGTGTAGAAAAACTAGACTGCAAGTCCCATTGGTCAGAGAGCCAATAAGGCGAAGAACGCTCCCTGCAATATGGAGCCTGCAGAAGCCTTGCCAAGAAGCGATCGCAGCGCTGCCAAGTGTCACTGCAGCGAGGCACAGAGAGACTCAATACTGCGTTAAATAAAGACCGGGGCATGCTGCATTTCATAATGCAGCTAAAAAATAATATTTTACACTTTATCATCTTTTTGCTGAGGATTGCTAAGCACTTTGCTCAAATTAATGATGTCCAGGTTCCAAGCACCCGTATGTGGTAGTTTCCCACATGGCAGAGGGGCTTTTTCACCCCTGATAGCACGCTGCTCTCATTATTATGTAGTAGATTTTTTGTTTCTGTACACCAGGCCTGAGTTCTTACAAGGAAGTGATTACACTTGCCTAAATGGAGATTCTGGTGACAAGATAACTTACAATGCTCTGTTGCATAATCATTGAGCCAAGGTCAGGCAAACCATTGATGTAGCATAGTCAGGGCAGTTCTAAATAAAACACACGTCACTGAAGAGTTCGCTCTCAATCGGAACAGATGGACAAGAAAGAACTGACAAGAAAGAACATCCAGTGTTCTCGCCATAGTAAAACCTTATTAGATCACGTGGTTGGCTAATTAAAGAAGGAGGTGTAACTATCAATCTAATCTCACTTGTTCTCAAATTTACCATAATTTCTATGCTTGAGAGGCTGGTGAAATGAAACAGCACTATTACAGTTTTCCATTCATCAGCAGGAAGCAGAACAACTAAAAATAATTAAGAAGCAGGATCAGGTGCTGCACACGTGCATCTGTGTATGTACATGGGCATTCAGGCACACGAGAATTTACTGGAGGTAGCAGCAGTAGCATAGGGGGAGATGAGCGCCACCAGTATTTTTATCTCAACATGTGAATTCTTGCAGATGTACTCACAGCATACTTATTAGAGAGGCAAAAACACCCAAGAAAACTGCAATTCAATTATGCTATAAACAATATCAGCTTTTGAAACAAATACAGCCACCAGAATGATACCATCAGCAGGGCTGCAGGAGCCACCCGGGAACTGCTGGGACAACCACAGCACCCAGGGTGCTCAGCGCGTGGCCCTTAACCCAGCGCACAGCAGGAGCAGCAGAGGTACATCACCCTTGAGCAGGAAGCTCGACATTTTCTGGAAGCATTGGCGTTATTTCAAGTGCATTGCCATTGCTTTGCATTTGTGAAGTAACACTAGAGCTTTTTTGAGAAAGTTCTGGAGCGACTTTTGTACCTTTTCCATACAGGCACGAAGGGAGCGAGGTGCAGGGCTGCTGCTGGCGGCTCTGCTTGGCACGGCGTGGACGCAGCTGGTCTGAGACCTGCTTTGAAAGACAGGCTCGTCAGACACACAGATATCCCGGATCATCAGAGCTGTTCTTCAAAATCTGCTCAGATGAGGTTGCTGAGAGGAGGAGGAGATACCTGAGGAGCAGGCCTAGGATGGAGGATTGAACTAAATAAGAAGCTCTCACCTGAGGAATCAGCTACCCAGAACAGTTTCTGAGAAAGATTCCCCAACATTACTACTAGTCAGCCTAAACATACAATCACTTGCCATGTTCCAGGAAGAGCCTTAACTATCTAGTTTGCAGCTCCTCTAAAAAGTGTATAAAGAAGCGGTAACAGGCCAAATCCTCGCGTCAGTGTAAATTAACACTATTTGCTTGCCTCTGCTGGAACACCCACTCTTTATTTCAGTTAAGGAGCTAACAGAGAGTATCTTAATATGCATTTATGTTAATATTTGAACTTTGCAGGGCCAGGTAGATTGCGTGGCTGGCACGTGTCAGACTGAATGTCACTTACAAAAGCTAAGGGTCCTAACTGGAAACTGCCATTCAGCGTGACTGGCTGACAACATGTGGAACCTCTCCGGAAAAGCCTTCACACCTCAAGCACCTGCTTGTGATTAATCTTTCACATAGACAATACACATTACTATTTTAAAAAGCTACATTTTTAAGGACAGAATACATTAATGAACAGAGGACAATGTGAACAAATTAGCATCTTTAAGCACTGTGAGACACAGGGAAAGAACACATAGGCAGAATAGCCAGGTCCTTTCAGAGAACACAGCTGTAACCCCTCTCTGCAACACTGCCTCCTGGCAGCGAGACTGGATCCAGCTCCAGAATCCAGACTCCGTACCAGTCACTCCAGAGTGCTATTAAGATGCATGGCACCATGGCGGAATTCAAATCAATGTTTCTTTCCTGCACGTTGGAGTGGGCTAGGTACAAATGTTGACATGAAAAGTGAGTGAGCTGCCCAGCAGTTATGAGGTTTTATATCATGCAAGCTTAGAAAATAATCTGGAATAAAGAATGCGTGCATTATTGCCTTTCACACTGTGTCTGATCTTGCACTGCTATACAACTTAAACTATGAGAATCTGGCAGAATTCGAGATCATTTCACAAAGACTTGTCATCCTCCTTCACCAGATCGCTCTCTGTAAGACGTGATGGAGGGGGAGTTGAAATACATCATATTAGAATGAATATAAATGGCAATGATCATGGTGTTCCCCAACAATTCCACTCTAAGGAATCAGTTAATCAACCCTGAATCAAGCAGGCTTGCCAGTTAAGAGTACAGCAGGTAAATTGATAACAGCTTCCTGACCCCTACTTCTCAAGGACAAGATTCAGTAACACTTATTTATGTTAAACATTAGCTTACCCTGTGAGGAACCTCCAGAAATCAATAGGGATTGTGCTACATGAGTAAGGCTGGCAGAATCTGATACCAATTATAAACTCGGATTGGCCCTCAGCTGGGTATTTCTGTCTGCTTTTTTCGTTTTTATTCTGTCTCTCCATATTCCTCCTCCCCCATGTCTGCACCCAGCAAAATACAGAACCTTCCCTCTTATAGAAGGCGTTTGAATGGTTGCTTTTCTTCTCTCTCTTTAATCCAAAAAGAATGAATATTTCTTGTTACAGAAAGGTAATGTTTGACAGAACTCGGCAGATTTGAGTGTATTTCTAAACCTGGAAAGAGCCCAGCCTTTCTGACAAAATGGAGGCAACAATTTGTGGCTTTTAAACGTGGTTTACTTCTTCTTGAACAAAAACGTGTAGCTGAAATCTAGAGAAAGCACTAAGAGAAACAATCTGGGCTTAAAGCAAAGGAGATATAAGATCTTCGCCTTGTTTTTTAACAAAGTACATGGGGGAAGAGGTGGATAGAAACAAGGGGATGTATTTTCCATTTGCGGTTCCTTTCCTCAAATTTTCCCAGAAGCAGAACAGGCTGTAGCTGGGTAGAGGAACTGAAAGCCTAAACATACTGGTAAAGAGAAGAATACCCGTGTGATGTAAAAGGGAGGTGGGAAAGAAAAAACCTTCAGTCTTTTATTTTGAGGCAGCTCAAAGTTAAATTTCATCTTGCTGCGCAGAGAAAACTGTGTCCCCTGAGAGCTGCAGCTTGGGTTTCTTCTCCTAAAATGTCACTGCCATGTGCTGCATACAGCAGGCTCCTCACCCCAGCCCAGCTAGGAATGTACGTTTTGCTACCGGAGCAGGAGTTGGGACAGGGGAGGTGGAGGGCGGTGGGGGCAGCTCCCCGCTTGGCCTCACAGAGAAGCAACTCAGACTTCCACCTTTTGGGTTAGACTTCCACACACCGAAGGACAGCAAGCTTGGATTAGGCAACCCTAAAAGCAAGCAATTTTTTTGTCTCCCAACAAAAGTGTTGTTAGTGTGGTAGAGTTGTTCATGTAGCAGAAACAGCATTTTTGATCAAAAATATTGTTTTAATGGGAAATATAGAAGCAGGTCTATTCTTATGGAAAAGGAATATTAAAAAAAACCAACCCACCAGGATCTCAGGAATTAAATCATGCAGAAATCATCCTTCCAATACTGATGTGCCGGCACAATAGATACCAATGTTTTCTGCTACTGAATGACTATTGTTCACTCTGGCTTTTTCAAAGCCAAGTGACAGATTGTGCTGGAAACAGATGGGAGATACCGCTACCTTGAAGCCAGGTAACTGTCTGTGACTTTGCAACAGCACCTAGTTTTAAGTCTCTATCTCCCCCCAGTTTGGTAGGTACTTTTCTATATGAATTGGATGCTTCAAGATTTTTTGAGCTTGTTTTTCACATCAGACACTGTCTGACTGCCTGAAACTATTGGGTACCTAGCAAGCTAAAAAAAGCCCAGGCCTGTGTCTGGCGCTGGTGTTGTTTTCTGCTTATGTCCTAAAGCCATGTCAGGTTGAAATAAGGTACACAGCATCTCTACCATCCTCCTTCCTCAACAGCGTCCTGGTTTCCGTGGAAAAGCAAATCTGGTGCATACGCTGAAAAGGAATTGCAGCATGGTCCCTGATACAGATGAGGAGGCAAGCAAGTCTGCAGGCACCTGCCCAGCTGTAGAGACAGAGCTAGCAAGTCACGAGTGTCTCACTCTTTCTGTAGATACAGCCAAGAAGATTTATTGCTTAGTGTAGTATTGCCTCTGGGGCTAGAATTTGATTTCTCCCCAAGCTGTTGCTTCATTACATGTTCCTTTCAAGCTCCTCTTCTGTGCAGAAAATTTGAGAGGGAAATGCCACTGGATTACACAGCTGCTGTCTGCCTGGGCTTTAAATGTGCCAATTTGCATCAGTCTGCAGGCAGTGCTGGGAACAGGCTGGAAGCGACTGCAGCCTTCCTATGTTACTAGTGGCATCTTACTTGCAAATCTGAAACAATTGAAGGGAAAAGGTGCAGTAGAACTAGAGACAGCCAGCTCTGAGCTACTAAAAAAACTCAAAATGCTTCTTTTCTTCTGAAAAAAGCATGTGTGAAACACAGTACTCTTGAGGGATGCCCTACCAGACATCAGCATGAAGCTACAGTAATTGACGGAAGAAAAATGAGGTTTGTGAAGTGAAAAAGTCCCCATTTGTGTAACTGATCAGGCTGGGAATGAAAATTGTTGAGAACAAGCCTGTCACTAAACACACTGAAAACTTTTTAAAGATAAATGGAAACAGTATCAGTGTACTATGAGAAAGCTGATTCCTATCCTTGTTTTGCAAACACAAATAATTTGGGTAAGAACCCAACTTCGGAAATGCCGGTTGAAAGTAAAGCTCTAAAGCTTTGCAGTTACCTTGTCTGTTAACAGCTAAGCAGGCATACCATTATGGGAACCATCACCGCGTAGCATCACTACAAAATTTTCTAATGTTACCTTTACAGTGTGCAAGCAGGTTTTCATCTCTGAGAGAGACCTGCCGTCTTGCTGTTCAGTCTCCGGGTTATGCAAGGACTTTGTGCCTTGGCAGACTCAGAAGAAGAGGAGGCAATGTGAACAGTCTGAAAATTGGCTGTCTGCCTTGACTCTTGTTAAATCAGCTCTGGTGTTAAAAGTCGTCTCTTGGGAACCAGACAGAGATGTCGGGCTAGGATTCCTGCATGAAGGAACTGCCTTGCACGTTGGTGGCTGCACATCCTTGTTTTGGGACTGGTATAGATGTGTGACTAAAGCAATTCAAATTTAGAATACCCTCAGACTTCTGTTATGCCCAAAAGGAAGGCGTAAGCATCTGCTAGTGATGGATAGAGCACACAGATGTTAGAAGACAAGGCAACAAAATTTCAATTTATTGTCATTTGCCCTTCCTTCTTTGTATGAGAGATTTTAAAGGGTAGAGAACAGGAAGAATGCTGCATGTACTCAGTGCTTCCTTAGAAGAAGGTAGTAAACCCTTAAGACACATACTCGGTTGAACGAAGTTAGTAAAGCATAAGATTATTTAGTAACCACCATTCTAGAGATGTCAACCTTTGCTGAATGGTAACTAATGTTATTTCAAGACATTTCTAAATATTTGTAGCAACAATTTAATGATTGCAATATTGGCGACTCGGGAGCACTTCACTCCTCAAGGTTAGGTACTTCATTTCAGTTGGCACACTTGAAGAGCTCAGTGTATCACAATCTGAGCCTAAGGTGAAGCACTTAAAAAGCCTTAACTGGTAAATTAGCATGCCTGGTTTGAAATGGGTGTGTGAGAGGAAGAAAAAGGTAGGCTCTTGAGTTAGCACTTAAAAACTTAAGTAAAAACCATATAGAATTATTTCTAGAAACTAACTTGGACAGCTGCTGCTATGATTATCTTGTGGGATTCATTAGGGTCCTGTTTGACATTCAAATAAGTTCTTGTTTCTGATGGCAAGAAAGGAGAGTGTGTGTGTACTTTAAAGAAATTACAGGATTTAGAAATGAAGATGAAAGATTCACAACTATCTTGTAGTTACTTTCTGCTCTCTCTGCCCTCTTGTAAACTGGAATTACTATGACAAGAGGTACAGTGGCCTCTGAGGTACTGAACAGAAAGAAATGTGAAAGTTAATAGGGGAAGCACCAAATTAGACACCTGAAAGAACAGGATTAAAAGACAAATAAGAATATTATATCATTTGTCAGCGTGGTATTATAGAGCCCAACCTCATCTCGTTTTCAGGTTTCATTAAGCAAATGACAGACCCAATCAGCCTACTAAAAAAGCAGGACGCATTCACTCCAGTATTTGCACGGCAATAACATGCAAGGCCTAAAAATTGTTACACAAACAACGGAAGCTCCTATGGATTCGTATTTCACATCTCTCCCCCTCGTCCTAACTGGACATAATTTTTCCATGTGGCCCATTCTGTGAGTGGGACTGACAAGAGTCCCACCCCTGCTGCTAAGCATCCTCATAGCTGCATCCTCATAGCTGCTTCACAGGCATTTCTGCAGCCAAGGCACAGATGCTCCTTGTGTTTGCTTTATTAAACACATAAGCGAATGGGGTTTGTATCACATAATTTGCCCTTCCTCCTCCCTGACTCTCACCCCAGCCAGCCCATGACAGCATGTAAGATCAGCTACAAGTTTCCACTACAGCCTTAGGGGAACTGAAAACATGTGTGAATTTTGCTCCTCATTTATCATTCAGCAGCACTCAAACTTAAGGTGTGGACCTCACTAATGCAAGATCAGAACTTGACGCATCTCGAGCAAATGCTTGCAGGTGTTAAAGATGCTATTAGCCATTCAGGCCTATTTCTCTTGGACTCCCATTTGTTCCTGAATACCTACCAGCCATATACAAGACTATTTATTTCCATATGTGGGCTGTACGAGGTAATGCTCAAATACTCTGATGTAAATAATAAATAATAATGTAAAAATATATAAAATCTGAGTAGATTAGACTAAAACAATCACGGATGAGGATGTGTTGGGAAATGATCCTTTTACCTGAAAGTTTCACCTTAGTGTGGCAAGGATGGAGATTTTTTGCTCTCTTGATATGTTGTAAATCCTGCATTTTTCCCTCGGCAAAAAGATGTATTGAGAACAGCGTAAGTGGGTGAAAAATACAAGAGCTGGCAGATTGAAGGGTCATGGAAGATGTTCTGCTTTTTATCAGCTTATTATAGGAATTTTATATTTGGTTTTGTGCTGGTTGTATGCCTGGGAAAGATATATTTCATAAATTAAAAAATCAGAAAAAACCCCAGCATACTGCAATATATCTTCACCTGTATATGCAGGCAAACTCTTCTTTGGAACAGGCTCTTACATTCTGAGTGGTTTTTAAGAAGTTGGTTTTGACCTTTAAAATCCATTTGAGCTGTACAGAAGTTTTGCAGCTACACACATTAAAGACTGATTTGCTCAGATATTGTAGTAACTGGACTGACTGGTACAACATATAGCTATCAGAAACCAGTAGGATTTTCCTCTTTATTTTCAATTCATACAGATTTGTATTGCCTGGCACCTTGCTTTAAAATTTAGCTGGAAATAAAGCTCAGTCAAATATCACTCTTATCAGAATGAATTCCAAATGGTTTGGAAGACGGTTTTGTATCCAAGTGCCTCCATTCCCTCAAGCACTCCTTTCTAGAAATAAGAGATTGAGTTTTAAACTAATTAAAAACATTAGACAAGATTCCACTTGGTCTGATTTTCTTTCACAAGCCTTGATCTGCACCTCACAATTTCTGGCACATACCCCTAAATAAGCAACATGTCACATCCCCGTTGCCATGCTGCATCTCTGGGACTGAATAAGTAAAACCTTTCAGTTATACAGACATGTTCAGCCTGTGCCACTCCTTTCCAGTTCTACCTATATGTTCCTACATGGTTTACCAAAGGCTGCTCCCTTAGATATCTGCACAACCTCTGTCTGAATCGGCTCACTGGAAACAGAGTTCTTGGCGTACGTATTAGCAAAAAGTGAAAGGAAGAGGTGGGAGAGTGGAAGGAAAATGATCAGAGAAAAGGCAAAATAACTGTTCTGTACTACTTAATGTCTGAAAGCTTTCTCTTATCTTGCATTTTGTCACTATATACCTCTCAAATGCTTAACTACTCCAAAATTATTTTTTCTTGGTTATTTTTACAGAGGCTGTGCAGATTGATCTGGAGGATCTCTATTTTGGATGCCATTGAGTAAGTATTATCTGCTCATTCTGACTGCTGATCTATGACAAGAAATCAGCTAGTATCATTCCTCTGTCTTCATCTGGAGTTCAGAAGGAAACATTTCACCTGAAATATTCTCATTGCAAATTTCAGAATTTGTCTTTATATTTGACATTATCTCACAAATTCTGGCCCTCTGAAAAAAACCCCAGGGTTGTTTTGAACATCTTTCATTCAGCCTACTCTTCAATAAAGTTGTTTAGGTCTTCTTCAACTTTTATGTCTGGAACACATCTGTATGACAGGAGAGTGCAGTTACAGGGGTGCTACAGCAAGGAGGTTAAATGCCCACAGACGTGCCGTGTCATGAAGATTGATTTAGTTTGGTTAAGGCATCTGACACTTCCTTCTTATGTGGGGATGTTCCTAAAAGAGTATTTTGTACTTTGGGAACACCCTTATCTGCTATGTGATCTGAATTAAATCTCTCTTATACCACATCCTCTAATTTGCCTTTCCATACTTTCTGTTTCTTCTGCTGAAAGAGTTTCCTTGAGAATCACAGTAAGTCTTGTTTATTTACTGCTTATCAAGGCCACTGTCTCTCTTGAAATCAAATTACCATAGTGAAAATCTCCAACTCATTCTCTTTTAGATCCACATAGGCATTGATTTCCAAAGATAAAAACCCCTTTCCCCATTAGAGCATGTTTCCTAATCCCCTGCAATGACACCAGGAAATCGTGCACTGCCCAGCACAGCCTCCTGGCTTCTCTCAAGCTTTCAGCTACATTTTGCAATTATAAGGCCACACTTCCACGCAGAGTCACGCTCCCTCCCATCTCTAGCCCCGTGCAACAAGCTCACCCATTGGGTCCTCGTTCACTTCAGGGTCACATCCCTCCCAGGACATTTTGATACCTCAAGCTTCATCTTTGTCTATCAGGCAAGACTTCAAAGCGGTGGTGGGGTCAGGGTTCAGATCCTTCTCTGGAAAAACAAAAGAAGATTCTAACTGTAGCTTATGAGGATTGATGCAAAGCAACTGATCGCATTTAGTAAAGGAGAATGAACTACGCATGGCTATCTGACAAACAAATGACTTAAAACAATTTGCAAGCCATGTTGACTCCACGTTTTTTTAGGAGGTACCCTGAAAGATTGTAGGGCAACATTTATAGAGGACTTATACCTACCAGGAAATAAAGCCCTGACTGACACACTAAAAGTCTACCAATGAAATCTAAGCAGTCCCATATGGGGGAGAATTTTCTTCCTTTGCTTGAAATGGAGAAATTTCAAAGTGCAAAGGGATTTCTAAAGCACAAGCAAAGACAACAATAGTAGGATAGCCTAAATCACTAATTTAGGATCTCCAGACACTATCTATCACGGAAGTAGGTAGTCTCATGCAAAACAGCACGAAAGAAAAATGTTGCAGAGAAGCGAGAGAAATGCATAAAACTAAATGCTAGCCATGTACATCAGTCCATTGGTGAGTCGTGATAATAAACCCACAGCAACACCGGAGAGGATTATTAATCCATAATCAATCTTGAGAACACAAGGAGGGCTCACCAAGTTTCCAGATCAACCAGACCATACAATTATCCCTTGTGCCTGGATGAGGCAGAGCAAAAGAAGCGTAAAATATCCTGGAGGATGTTCAGATGTTTGAAAGGCATTTGCCACCCAGTAGAATAGGAAGTGGCACAGACTGAAGGTCTGGTGATACAAGCAGGAACTGAGATAGCCGGGAAGCAAGGCTGGGATGGGCAAGTTTCTTAATGATCCTTCTGATGCCACCTGCTTACAAAAATAGGTAAAGACAACCTGAATTCCTTGGACAAAATCCCTTGGCTTCATGCCAATTTGCTCTAATGACATTCAATCTTGTTTTGAAATCAATGAGGTTATATAGGGTAAGGGCAGAAACTGGATCCTGTTCAGGGAGATGCTTGCAGTTCTCCAGAGGATGACAAGCAATAACACAAACGGAACCTTTGTTCTTTAAACTTGACATTAATAATGCCAAGCTATTCCCCTTTCCACACTCGATGATAACTAGTTGTTTTTGTTATTAATAGTAACAATTACTGGTAGCGAAGTAGTGCCTAGAGATCTTAACCGAGAGCAGCCCTCTTGTGCTAGGTACTTCGCAAACACCTATTAAGATGGAGCTTGCAGCCTCGCCCTGCCCAGGAGCAAGATTCTAAAAAGACAAAGCAATCAAATGGTAGGAGGAGACCAGAGCGCGGACAGACGGGAAGGGAATCAGCCAAAGGTCACATCTCCGTGTCAGAATGAAAAGCAAAATGAAGCGCTGGGCTGGGTTGTTGCCAGTGCCAGCCAGTACTAGCAGCAGCTTCTTGAGCCCTTGTTGATTTGCAGTGGTACCTTGGTGATACTTTTCCAGTGACCTGACTATCACGAGGCTAGCTCTTTCAAAACATAACTTGCACAAAATCCCCACGTTTCTTGCCCACGCTTTCATTTTGTGATGCAGATGTTTATTGGCCTCTACTACATAGCATAGGTTATCTAACCAACCTGATTGATTAAATTTTTACGCTAGTGCCTTGTAAAACATTACTGAGCAATTTGAGCCCATGGTACGGTTCATCAGAATAGCTTTGCCTCTTTTTTGTCCCATGCATCCTCAGTTCTCTCCTGTTACAGCTGGTTACTTGACACAGGCAAAAATTGTTGGTCTCCTCAGCGCCAGCTGAAGGCAACAACTATCCAGTGAGAAATACAAAAGCGTGTTTGATAAGAGGAACTATGGTCTGAACATCAGGCTTTCATCTGAAGGGATTGCAAAGCACTTTCCAAGACCAATTAAAGCTCCACTCAAGCTGCAGGAGGGCAGGAGATGGCAGCCAGGCCGACAACTGGCACATTCTCACTGCACAAGGACGGGGAGGTGGAAATTTCGATTGAGAATACGAACACAAATCCTTGTTGCTACCAAGAGTCATAAAATCTTTAATAGTGAATCAGGGGAGGACAAACAGGTTTTGCGCTTTTTTAATCTCTTGAGAGAGTCTCAGATGTTCCTTGCCTATCAAATACATGGAAATAAACTTGAACACCCTGGGACAAGTTAAAATAGATATAGTTTGGAGAATCTAAATGCTATAATATTGTTAATCCCCCCAAAATGGAAACATCATGAAATTTTAAGAGGAGTAAATTCTTTTCCTTGTTTTTTTTTTTTTTTTTGGCACATTGTGCTCATGTTTTCCAGCTTCTCAACTGCAGACACCAGAACCTACTTTTTTTTTTCCTACAAAGCAGTATTTTGAGATTATTAAATTATTGTTGAAGTGGGAGTCTTCGCAAAAACACCAACACTGAGACAAATGTCAGTGCTGGTGATGCAAAAAACCACTAAGCCATTTCATGTAACTAAATGGTATAAGAAACAAAGGCCTTTGAATTGCTAACAAGTTAAATCACAAATTGTCGTTTTCACTACTAAATATAATATACCACAAGAAACTTTATCACAAACAATTAGAGCTGGCACTAATTTGTGCTTGGCTTCCACTTCATAAAGCCCAAGTGCACCCGTGAGAGGGGAGATCCTTGTGCCTGTGGAAAATAACTGTGAACTTTGCCCTATGGTGAGTTTGCAAGAGGCTGACACAGGAAAAAAGAGGTGAGTGGAAAGGATCTGACTGGAAACACAATAGCAGACTTAAAAGGCTCTGATAAATGAAAAGTCATTCCAAGATTAGGGTCTCATTCAGAAAAATAACAAAGACACTTTCTGGTATGTGGCTGAAAATAGATTCCATATGAAAACGCTTAGTAGAGCTTATCAATGCTTTTAATTCTCAGCCTTCTTCACATAAATGGGGCATTTTTAAAAACTCAAATGGCTTTTTTAAAACTTCCTGAACTTTTGGCACAGAAGCTACGCAATTAATGTTTTCATTTTCAAACCAATATTGCAGTTTTAAAGATTCTGATGCTGCAATTCCTTCACACTTTTTTCTTTCCATCTGCCTGATCTTGTCCTCACTTCTCGTAAAAATACTACAAGCGAGGAAAAAGAAAACAACTTTCCTTGCCTGAAAACTGAACTGACTTAGAGGCAGTTAATTCAAATGTTCCAGAAGCTATGTGGAAAATTCAGAGAAAGCAGTGAGAAAAACTTACTGTTTTCAGACCCTCTCTAGTATTCAATGGATCTTTAAAACCCTCTCATCAGGACATACCTAAGATTTTGAACTCTGTAAAGGATTGTTGCAGACAGAATTTGTTTTCCTTTTCTATAAAAATAAAAAACCCTGATGGAGTGAATCTGAAATGCAATTTTAAAAAGAAAAAGCAAGTGAAAGAAAACACTGTAAGTTTTCTCAGGTTGCCTAACATCTGCTTATGGTAGAGCATATACAAATAAATTTAATAAATTCAGTTGTTTAACAGTAAAAGCACATACGGGGAAAAAAGCTATTATTGTGTTGATACATTAGATACTAAAGGCTTGCAGTGCAGAGTTAAACTGCTTGTAAGTACAGGCTTAGGGCTACCACGTTTCTTCCAGAGTACATTGACCTGGGAGCAGAGGTGGTCATAAATGGCACACCGGCCAATCTCTGATTTCTGGAATCTCAGCCCAAAAAATAACACCCAGGCTCGCTAGAGCAATTTTACTCTAAAAATTCACTCCAGCCCAAACGGGTGAGAGATGTTGCTTTCTTGCTTTATAACTCCCATCCTTTCCTTCCAAAATAAAACTCCGGCTGAAAACGCGCAGCCTTGGCCACTCACACACCCTGGAAACGGGGATGCAGAAGACCATGTAGGAGAGCACCACCTAGTGACTAATACGACCAGACTATCACTGGTGAAAACCACAACAGGAAGAAAAACAAACCCAAAACTTTTAATAGCAGTGTGCCATGTCCAGTTTATTTTTATATTTTTTGTTCCTTTGTCCTTGGAGAGGTCTCATCTTGGCCAAACATTGTTGTAAGTCAAGAGGCAATTTAGGTTAAGTTCAAAACATTGGGTTTTGGTGAAACGTACCCTCTGTGTTTTAAAACGGGCAGGTCTTCTATTAGAATTTGCACTTTAAGCCCCGTAAGTATGCAGATACTGGGAATCCAAACCACAAAAAACTCAGTTCTGCAACCATGACTCAAGCGAAGAATCATGAGACATCTGTGGGACTACTTCCAGGAGTAGGAAAAGCAGCATATGTCTCCAAAAGTGCTTAGAGCAGTACAATTCTGCCAATTTTATCATGAATCTCCTATCTGCTGGCTGAGGCTGCAGCTTCTGCAGTCAAGTGCTTCCATGTGAATCTGAAATTTAACCTAAAACGAAAAAGTAATTTCTAACTGAAGTTCAGAGAAAAGCTTGGGGGAGCGTGAGACACATGAACCCCCAAAACTAGAAATCACCATGAGTAATAAAGTGGCACATTTTAAAATCTGTTCGAATGCCACTGAGAGAGTGTGGGCACAGGTGTCTGGAAATGACAACACTGAGCAAACTCTCTGAACCTTACCCTTGGGTGCAGCAGCTCAGGCAATGAGGAAAGACCACCACACCCCAAATGCCGCAGGCTTGCTCTTCTGCTGCTGCCTCCTGCCGTTTCTGAACAACCCTGTGCAAGATGCTGGAAAACAGTTCTGTGTTGCTTTGGGGAGGAAGGAGGAGGAGAGGGGATACTGACAAATCCTATTTATTTTCATAGATCAAACGTGGCAACTGATGGTAATTACAGTTGTATTAACTCGTACAATTTGTAACCACAATGCACCTTCTTCAACAGAGAAGTAGCCTAAATGCATATACAGCCGCGACATCGCCACGTACTGTATTGCTCCTCTTTGTGCTTCTATTGAAAATATAAACTACCAAACAAATCTAATTACATGGCTTGTTTCTTCCCATTTCCACAATGATCCCAGGTTTTCTGGGATAGTAGAATGAAGCAACCCGAAGAAGAAAACGTTTCGTCTTCCTTGTCTGAAGTCCACCTGGTCATATGGTTGTAACATGCCATAGGAAACTTACTTCACTGTGTTTATGTTGGTCTTTTCACCCTTATGTGAATTTTCTGTTGCTGTTCGTGTCAGTTTGCGTGCTTCAGCTGAAAATCAGCATAGCATCTAGACTACATCTTCGAGCACAGGACTTTTGCAAGCTGACGCTCATGGTGGCTCTGTTTAGAGGTTTGCTCTTGTAGGGGAGCAGGAAAGTCTTCCTCTTTGTTGCTTCAGAAAGCATCTTTCTTCACTACACTTTCCGTCTGCACTTTCTTTTGTTTACCATTAAGGTCACATCTGTGTTTTTCCCACTCTGCCTGTTGCGTTAGTGGCAATCTGAAAGTGAGACTTTCTCTGGATGGGAAATGGTTGGTGAATTTTTAAATACCATTATTGATTTCACATTAATTTTCTTTATGAACCAGGAAAAGCTCTTATGCAAGGCTGTAAGAGCCAAGAAATATTTGACAAGTTGTTTAAAATCTACTGCCTGGAAGAAGTCTGATAGATCGACTAATTTATTTTCCTTATTTTTAAGTATATCCTTTGAGCACACCGTATCTTCACTTGTTATTATTATCCACCCTCAGTATATAGCACAAAAGTGATGGTGTATTACCTGCAGTAGAGGTGACTATCTCTTGGATTTCTGCTACAACAGGCATGGATATTTTGCCCAAAACTGGTTTCTTCCTTTCCTTCAATCGCACATGGTCAGAATGCAACGATGTTGCCTCTGCACCGGCCAACACCACTTCTGCGGCTCCTTTTTTAGGGCATCGAATGTGTAAAAGGGCAGATCCTTTCATATAAACAAAAAATAAACATCAGTTTATTTCACATCCTGCAAGCCTCCTTTTGGATACAGACTGTTGACTGCTCTTTAGTGAATAACTTTTTTGTCATTCTTTGGCCTCAGAAAATTACCTTTGAAATGTTTTATATAAGAGTATTCATTATGAACAATTAATGTACTGAAAACCTCAGCACCTCAAGAAGGCATTACATAAAAGACGAGTAACTTCATGTTCGCACACTGTTCAAACTTCCTGCACTTTTCATTCTTCTAAAATGCATGTCTTGCGTTGTACTACAATAGCTTATATGAATTTGATTACCTGAATGGAATAATGTCAAAACTGCCTTACTGTGTATTTTACAAAAGGAAAGCAATCAATTAGGAGTTTTCTTTTCTTCACCACTGTTTTTAGTAAGACATCTGGTAGCTCGATAGTAATTCGAAGCACTTACCCTGGAACATGTCTTTGTGCATTTTTTAGTCAGAAGCCAAAAAAATTGGAGGGAGCAACAGTCTACACAGAGGCATTCATGTAAAGTGAGAAAAGTCTTTTGCATCACTTGGAGGGTGAAAAGGTTACTTGTACCCACTTATCCTGATATTTACTAAGTTTTAAAATGTAGAACGATTTGAATTTAAACCTCCTTAGACTGTTCCCCTTGACATGTGGAAGGATCTTAAATTGTTTCACTTCATTTAGTAAGGTTTAAGCCTTAAAAATGATGCATGTTTCACATCACAGTCCAAACGCTCCAGAAAGTATTTTAAAGATACTGCCAGTTAATTAAACTAATCCAGGAGCAGCAGATTCTAATCTAACTTACTGTAACACATGAAGTAACAGCATAAGTCACTTCAGTTGGTTTGTACCGCTGGAAGGGAGAGCAGAGCACAGGCCACTCCACAAGACCAGCTGCAGTCACGGGTAACACATACCTCTCTCGTCATGTCACAGCACCACACCTAGGAGAAGATGAGCAGAGAAGTTCAATGGCTGGTCCCTCCTCGGCAAGAACAAAAGTCTCCCCCAAAAACCCGAAGAATCTTCAGCTCTGAGCTCTCAAAGTTGTCGTTCAGCTTCCTTCTCTGGTATACAACAGTCGCTCTTCCAGGCCACAACACAAGTGCTGTCTTTTTACCTTTTTAAAAGGAGAGGCACAGGAAGGCTTGTGCTCATGAGAGAAAGGTTTATTGACTGCGCTTTATTAATTCTCTGGCTGACAGGAATAATTACAAAGTTTAAGACTGAATTAATAGGAGTATGAATTTTAGACAAAAGCCATTAGATTGTAGACAGATTAGGGATAAATATAATGCCAGTTGTAGATCTCTCATACACTACAGTAAGGGAAATATTGTTGGAATAAGGTCTGTATTACTATGCAATTGTATTTGGCAGGTCAGTTAGAATTGCTCACTAACTGTAATACAAATATTTTCTCTTTGAGTGTGCTATAATAATGGATATTTTTCCCCTTTTATCTCAAGGTATGAGTGATGAACAGGATGAGTCTAATTAAAACCAATGCCAAGCATTCCATTCCCCAATCTTCATCTTTTTATGTTCCTTTACTGACTACTATTCCACACCTCCAGAAAATCTGACTCATAAATCAGACTGCTACCTTCTTTCTCCCACACCTCGCAGGTTGAGTATGGAAATATGACGTATACATAGTCCAACATGGTGTCTTGCAACAGAACGCAGTTAGCTGTCAAGACACTCATGCAGGCTGTGGAAACTCTACGATTGTGATAGCTGGACCTCCCCTATCCACCCAAACATGTTCAGAGCTATGCAAAATCCCAGCACTGGTCTGCCACAGCCCAGTACTGCCCAACATTGACTACTGCTACTAATGCCATGTTGGAAAAGAGTTTACATAAAGAAAATTTGATTTGATGCTTTTCCTTCTTCTCAGTTGTTTTCTGCATCCTGAAAAAAATGAAGTAAAATGCCTGACTCCATTTTTTATTGTGAACAAATATTATGCTAGTCTATACTACATAAAGTGGTTCACAGAAATAATGCTGTCTGCACAGATGTAAATCTAAAAAAAACGACTTGCATCAAAATATGCCTGTTTTTGCCAAGCAACGTTACAAGACACAGTCATCCATTTAATCACACACAGTAATAAGATCAGCAGTTCAATAAAAACAGAAGACAAAGATCAGCTGTTAAGAAGTGAAGATTACAAAACAAACAATAAATGTTGAACATTTATGAACTTCTAGAGCGATGGCCAGTCTACCTATCTCGAACATGCACTCGCAGTGACCTGTATACACAAAACAGCATAGATGAATCACTTACCTTAATCCCATTCCTAATACGAAAATTCTCTAAAATACTAGACCAGTCTTGTCTTACTCAAGTTTTTGTTTCCACTGTAGCTGAGACTTGAAAATATATGATAATCTTGATTTTTCCATTTTTCTCTTCTGCTTTGCTGTGAAGAAAACCATAAAAACTTAATCTAAGGAACGAGAAGATGAAAGACTTCTAGTGACTCAATAAATCTGAGTTTGTAGTACTGGACACAGACAAGAGGAGGAAAAGCAGACTACCTAACATTTAAACCAGTTGTTGTGTAAGCTGTCCTTACAGTGACTATGCATTTACCTCTACTACATAAATTTCTTCAAGGCTTAGATCACACTGGTGCTCATCACCAATAGTCAGTGGAGGGGATTTTACAGTGCTATTGATCTCATTTCCACACACATTCTTCCGAATGGATGATCTCTTCTCCATCTCTGCTTGTCAGCATAAAACTGATGAGATCCCAATACATTAGTTATAGGCAACTGAGAGGAGAGCGTTTACCATATACAGCACAGTTATTCTTAATCAGTTACTTTGGGTGAATTCCTGTTTTTATGCCCTTTGCATAATGAAAAGGTCACATATCTTTTGGTATTTATGTTCACGTGCTGGGTGACATATAGTCAAGGCTAGAGAATACACACCTATAGGGCATATACCACACACACTGCACAGGAAGCAAGGCAAGCGCTCAGTTCCCTTCAACTGCAAAATCCTTGAGTCTTCAGGCATGCAACCTACCACTCCACCACTCACCTTGGCAAGCATAAACACACATCATCTCCACATTAGTTAGTTAGTGGCAAATAAACATTCAATACTCATTACAAAGACTGCCAGCCTGAAAGTGAAGCAAATCAATATTTCACACCAAACGGCCTGTACTCAAAGGCCTGGAGTCTCAAGATGGACAGAGATTAAAGGACTATGCTTCAACCAGCAACACCATAGTGAAAGGCATCAAGAACTGTACGTTTGGAGAAGGTGAGAGCTGACCCACTGAGGACAAGAGGACAGCGTTCAGAGCTCACCAGAGAAACAGGGTCACTGGGAAGACAAAAAGATCACAACCAACCCTTTGATTGATGTGGTAAAGATGGGATAGGAAAACCTTCTAGATCTAGAATAACTTTGGATGACGGCTGAGCAAGGATTCAAACAGAGAAACCTGCAGCATGCTACCCTGACAATCTATTGTTTTTTGTCAAAGTCATCCTTAGCAAAATACTTTCTGCAGCTCACCCTGCTGAGGTACAGAACTGTTTACATGTAAAATGGATTACAAATAGGAGCACAAATGTCCCAGCTGTGTGGATAACTGGAAAAACCACACAGCACTGGAAAAAGTCATTGTAGGTACTGGCCTGTAAGATACTCCTTGCCAACTTATCTGCCATTTACCCTCAGCAGTGGAAGTCCAAAGCTCCTTGAAGGCAACAACCAACATCACCACCACGTGGCAGTGAAGAGAAACGAACTGCTTAAAATCATTGCATAGCTTAGCATCTATACTCACCGTGTGATCCCAAGCTGGTCATCTTTTAGGTACATGCTGCCACCTGCTTAAACGGACAGCTCAATCAAGAAACATAATGCGGTGCTTCAGCAGCAGCCCAAACAGATCCTACAGCAGAGCAGCTATGTCTGAGAGCATTCCAGTAAAACATACCTAATTAAAGGTGACTTTCAGCTGAAGGCCCAGGAAGCGCTGAAGGCATGCTTCCAGGATCACAATAAGCCAATCTCTGTGCAAGCTTCCTTCACCACACAGGGACCATCCTTTCCCAACACTTCTCTGCGCTAACACTTGCATGCGTGCCTGAAAAATAGCTGGGCTTTCATCTGGATTACTTTTCAGTTGGTTTACCTCCTCGACCTGCCTAACTGTGCTGCTGCATAAATGCTAGTTGACATAACAGGGGACAGGGCAGGGGCAGAAAAAAGATGTCTGTGAAGAGCAGGATTGCTTCTTAATGGCAATGACAGTTTAGATCCTAACTGCAAAACACTCTTCAGGACATTCAGAAACCCTTTCTGGGGAAATATCTTTCAGTCACAATGGTAACTAGACCTTTTTCCCCCACTCATCAGATAAGCCATGACTGAGAGATCCAACTGAGACTTCAAGATGGAGAAAAAGGACATAGACTCCTCTCTTCTTGCTGTTCAATCCAGAGAAGGAGCAAACTGGTAAGACATATACATATGACATGCTACATGGGTTTTTTAATTATTTTTTTCCTGAGTGGGTTCACAGGAATGAATTTCACAACCTTTCTATATTTAAAGAACTCCTCTGTAGAAAAAGATATGGTTTTGGAGCAGGACCTTTAAAATTACATTGGTCTACCAGGCAGCAACTGCAATATTCCTCATATTCTCCTTTTTTAGCACGAAGAACTTGTTCCCCCACCAGTAAACAAAATGAGTTGTTGGTAAGGTAAAATTGTCAAATAATCCCAATAGCACACTCACTCCCCTCCTCTCAAGAACTGTGATTGTAAGTGTACCATGTGCATCCACATGCTGATGGCAAGAATACAGACACTTTCACTGCTGACCCTCATCTGCACGGAAATACCAAATCCCATTTAAGAAGCACCTTTTGGATTCCCTACAATGCTGCCAACAATTTGACACACTGAAAATGAAGCCTGGGATTTCTGGTGCTCATTTCTGATTTAGCTGCTCATAATGAATATGAAGCAAAGTGCCCTTAACTGCTCCTGGCACTCTAGGCTTGTCTTGGATAAGCATTGGGGAGCATGAGTGCTTTGTAAAAATGGGGAGCTCAGAATCCCACTGAAAGATTTTGGGGGGAGAACTATCCCCCAAACCAGCAAAAACTTCCCTAAAGAAGCCTTTTTTTTAATTTGGTAGGTCTAAATCTAGAGGCAGGCCCTCACACAACTCCAACCTCTTGGTATTAAATGGTTGATTTTTCCAGTTGGTGGTATTGGAGGTACTTCTTGTAAACCTTTTTCATTTGGGGCCTGACTCAATTCCTTATGTTGAAAGATTTGTTCAGGCTGTATCTTCTCCAAGGCAATATAAACAACAGACATACCAGCCATATTTGGGGGCGGGGAAACCTCAGCCCTAAAGACCTCGTCATACAGATGCATTGCTGATGCAATGAGCAAAACAAAAGTAGATTCCCAAGAAAGAAAAACTGAGTCCGAGACAAATTTCAAACTAGAAACTAACAGCAAGATCTAGGGAAATTTCTTAAATCTGAGCCATACACTTGAGAGGAACTATAAGTTGTAGCCCATGCTTTTTTATCTCCGTACATGCATGTTTGAAAAAGAGTAGCGAGAAGAAAACCTTGACTAAACGACAACCACTGAGT
The DNA here is from genome assembly GCA_013398225.1 of Steatornis caripensis. Taxonomy (NCBI): domain Eukaryota; kingdom Metazoa; phylum Chordata; class Aves; order Caprimulgiformes; family Steatornithidae; genus Steatornis; species Steatornis caripensis. The sequence goes on along the minus strand of VZSC01019261.1, from coordinate 54,872 downwards.
CAAAATACTATATATCTCAGCATTATATTAAGCATCTAGACAGATCATTCAGGAGACTCACACTATTTTGACAGGCCATCTGTAAAACTATGTGATTTATACCCAATGTATTCTAATTAATTTTAGAAATGAAGCTTTGTATCAGTTCAGACTATATGAAACACCTAAATTTAGTGCAATCCAGAGGACCAAGCTTGGGAACTTCAGAGGACAGCACTGGGAAAACAAGGCTGGAAATTTAGATCGGGTGCTCAAGACAGTTCCACCTTCACATGCAACAGATGTCATCCGCTCTACCTCCTCAACAGGAATTCCTGTCATTGACCATAGGCTGGTCTGCACAGTGACATCTCTGCCTCAACGCTACCTTAAAATTGTCATGCAGGCTTCACCTCTAGTATAAGCTTTTGCTCATTGTGCTCTGAGCTCCAGACCTCTTACACGTCTGATTTATAGCTGGTATTGGACGTATCATTTTCTCAAACTTTCACTGACACAAAGGTAGCTATTGAGCCCGCTTCCCACATGCTCCCATATACAGCACATCAAGCTGCACAAGTGAGCGTGGTACCCAGCCCCGCTGCAAGCCTGCTTCTGACTCTCAAGGGCTAACAGGTTAGTCCCTGTGCAACAGCCCTGCCAGAGGCTGGCACCCAGAGCTCTGCGGTTGCGACCCACAGGACCACACTCCCACCCCACGCCTCCCTCCTTGCTAGTGACCCAACAATATAAAACAATGTGCTTTTCCCATCAGCTGACATGCCTCAGATGGAAAGAACTCCATATCCCCTCTCCCTCCCCTGAACATACTCCCAAGAAATCCAGAAGGCAGGTGATGTGTATATAGGTTATGAAATTTATACCAAGACAGCCCATAATGCTTTAAAACTCAGACACCATCCCTCCAGGACTTTTTTCAGCAGTTACTTTTATTTAAAAAATTAATAAGAACTGAAGTACCATTCAGGCTTCCAGGGAGCTTTTGCTAGGGGAAAATCAAAATTAACACGTTAGATAAACGCGATGCAACAGTCATGTGAGGTTATATGAAACAACACATGCCTCCCCATCCCAAGGTCCTTATTCTTCCTGCAGAAACCAGGTTGGTACGGCAACAGACATTCACTGCTAAAGTCAGCTAACATCAAGCTACATTTCAGCAGGCATGGATTCCAGGTAAATGGAGGGTAGATTTAAGAGTCGTCTTCTGCAAGGGTGGGAAGATTTAGCTGCATTAGATGGGCTGTAAAACACATGCAAGAGGAACTGGGGGGTCAGAGAAATTGCACCAAAANAGCTACATTTCAGCAGGCATGGATTCCAGGTAAATGGAGGGTAGATTTAAGAGTCGTCTTCTGCGAGGGTGGGAAGATTTAGCTGCATTAGATGGGCTGTAAAACACATGCAAGAGGAACTGGGGGGTCAGAGGAATTGCACCGAAATTGCATTAATATTTTTGAGCTGCAAGCAAGCAGGTTCAACCAGTTCTAGGCATCACTGTTTCTGAAAGGCTCACTTCTTCCAAGCTTAGAAAGAAACAATCCTCTAGGTTTAAAAGAATTTAAAGTCAGTAGCCCACACTGGGTCAGTCTCAAATCTTCAATGTAGTATTTTCAGTCTAGGGATATATTAACAGCTTATGAGATGGTTAGAAATAACAGCCAGAAGTCTTATGCTTCTGAAAGCAGTAATGTGACACTGTGGAAAAAACCTTAGATAAGGACTCCTGTACCCTGGGTTCTATTCCTGGCCCTGTTAATAGCCTGTAAATGCTCTTGGGCAAATCATTTCAGCCCTTTTTGCTTCACTTTCATCTGTAAGGAGAAGGATAGACATGTGGCTCCTTTGCAAAGCCATTTGTACCAATTAAAAAGCACGATAAAAACTGACTTCTTGTATTTCTTGTTCAAATCCATGAGCTGTAGCTAAAGGCTCTGCGGTGGGCTTTGTGTAACAAACTGCAACAGTGTTCTCAAAATATTTCTTGTTCTCTCACAAATACTAGGAAGCAAAGCTAGTGAGAACACTGTGCATTTTCCACTTAATTGCAAGCCAGCTATTCAGTAGTTTTTTTCAATTTGCAGTTTCTGAACAATTTTTAAATAGAGCTTTAGGCCATCATATACAAGCCGAAGTCTGTTCTTACTTAACTTTTGTGAACCCCTTAGAAGTAATCCGCAGATCACCATTCACTGAAATCTATTATCTGAGACTTGTTCTGATCAACTGTCAAAGAAATACTCATACCTCTGGGAAAGCAAGGATCACAACTTACACGAATGTCTCCCACATTCAAAGCATTTCTAACAGTCTCTGAAGCAAGGCTTTGCAGGTTGCTAGTGGATGTATAGATTAAAGGGAATAAAACAGTGGTGATTCCTGCAGATCACCTGCCCTGATCAGCCTTTACAGTACCCCCACACCCATTTTCCAATCCTGCCTATTCTGTGTCCTCACCATCTTTACTCTCCCATCTTCAGTTACAACCTTCTATGACAAAGTTACAGCAAGATAGACAAGGGAAGAGCAACTAATGTCACCTACCTGGACTCACATAAAGCATTTGACACTGTCCTGCATGATGCCCTTGTCTCTAAATTGGAGAGACATGGACTTGACAGATGGTCCACTCACCACATAAGGAATAGGCTGGATGGTTGCCCTCAAAGAGTTGCAGTCAACAGCTCAACGTCCAAGTGGAGACCAGTGATGAGTGGCGCTCCTCAGGGGTCGCCAGTTGGAACTGGCACTGCTTAACAACTTTGTCAGCAACATGTACAGCGGGACTGAGTGCAACCTCAGCAAGTTTGCCAACAACACTAAGCTGTGTGGTGCAGTTGACAATGCAGGGAAGGGAAGCCATCCAGAGAGACCTTGACAGGCTTGAGAGGTGGGGCCATGCAAACCACATGAAGTTCAACCAGGCCAAGTGCAAGGTCCTGCACATGGGTTGAGGCAATCCCAAGCACATATAGAGGCTGGGCAGAGAATGGATTGAGAGCAGTCCTGAGAAGGACTTGGGGGTGCTGGTTGATGAGAAGCTCAACACGAGCCAGCAATGTGCACTCGCAGCCCAGAAGGCCAACCGTGCCCTGGGCTGCATCAAAAGCGTGGCCAGCAGGTAACGGGAGGTGATTCTCCCCCTCTGCTGTGCCTCTGCTCTGCTCCCATGAGACTCTACCTGGAATACTGCATTCAGCTCTGGGGCCCCCAACAGAAGGGCAGGGACCTGTTGGAATGAGTCCATAGGAGGATCACAAAGATCATCAGGAGGCTGGAGCCCCTCTCCTGTGAAAACAGGCTGAGAGAATTGGGGTTGCTCAGCCTGGAGAACGGAAAGCTCCAGGAAGACCTTACAGCAGCCTTACAGCACCTGGAGGGGGCCTACAAGAGAGCTGGAGAGGGACTTTTCACAAGGGCACAGAGTGACAGGATGAGGGGCAATGGTTTTACACTGAAAGAGGGTAGGCTTAGATTAGATATTAGGAAGAAATTCTTCATGATGAGAATGGCAGGACACTGGAACAGGTTGCCCAGAGACAGTGTGGATGGCCCATCCCTAGAAGTGTTCAATGCCAGGCTGGATGGGGCTTTGAGCAACCTGGTCGAGCAGAGGGTGTCCCTGCCCATGGCAGGGGGGTTGGAACTGGATGGTCTTTAAGGTACCTTTCAACTCCAACTGTTCTATGGTCTACTGAGACTCTAGAAAATGAACACTGAACTGTTCCATTATCTTGATCAGCTCTTCAAGTTGTTTTAACAGTCTTCACTTCAGAGCTAGTCAGCTGAATCAAAGTCCCTCTTCTGCCTCTGCACATCACCATCACAAATAGGAAGTGCTAAATCAGTATTTCGTTCACTACAACCTGCACTACTTCTCTCTACGAAGCTGCCTCATTAGCTACAAAGTTCTTAAATGTTAGCACATAATTAACAAGTTACTGTTATTATCACTAAGCACTCTGGCATCCCTTCATGTAGGAAGGAAGGTGATCTCTTTAAAGCAGCTGCCAACTCTTCATGTACATACAGAGAACCAAATATCATTAACGTTAAATACATACACATATGAAGTTCAGCACAGCTTAGAAGATAGTCTCATATGATGAGCTAGCACTTAACAGCTCTGCCCAAATTGCTTATGGTGTAAATGGTCCAAGTAAACTCTTCACCCAGGTCTTGTGCCTTTCTGTTCATAATGTGAAGTTATTCATGGGTCACCAAAAGGTGATTTGTGGCCAAGAGAACCAGCCTAGCAAGCACTTATATTGTAGACAATTATGCAAAATAAAATCATGGTATAGTTTAGTTCCACTTTCCATTCCCTGTCTTCCTAATTTAAATAAAGAAAAAGTTGTCTTGACAAAGGCAAAATTAACTTGCCAGTATAAACTGCACACACATTCAGGAATGGTTTATTAGCACATCACACAGGACAGCTTAAAACATCTCCACAGTAGTCAATACAACGAAGCCTTAATATTAGTTTGGACTTTCAGTGTCATTTTCATCACACAGTGTTTTTCCTCTCAGAGGCTATACAGCAGCAAATGGAGGCACAGCATGGCTAAGTGTAACATTTTAAAGATTGACCTACAAAACCAAAATTACAATGATCAAGTCCCCATCATCAAAATTCAGACACATTTAATGTTATGAGAAGAGACAGAGTTCTAGCCAAAACAGTTTTGATGGGAGTTTTCAGGCTTTCTAACATCTGCCCTTCTAAAGCACAGCCAAGAGTATTAGATGCAAGCACTCTATTTCTCTACTCCATGTCTTGCAAACTACCAGTGAATGCTTACAGGTATCACTTTTTGTACCAGTAATTTACTTAGTAACTGTACCAGTCTTACTCGGCATATGAGGTTCTTCTCATTATATGAGCTCAGAGTATTTTTCACAAACTTCTGCCTAACCCTCTCTAGATTGCCCTCAACACATTTTGGCCAAGTCAGTGAGATTACATATGGGAAGTGCTTATGCATAGACTCACGCTCTTCCCATTTACAGTAAGCTCTGCCTACCATCATGTCCCCAACATGAGTTACCACCTTAAGAATCTAACTATAAAAAGCACTTTTTAGGCTGAGAGATGATTTGGTTTCAAACTAATTCAAGTTCAAGTCTTTATAAGAAAGTCTAAAGCCTGCTCAGATTCAAGTTTGCAATAAAGTTTTATTCTAACATCAGAAGATTTAGATTCTTATATACTTTAGGTGAAAACTAGTTTGTCATCCATCTTGACCCTTAAACAGGTTTTCAAAGATTTAGACAAAGTATTAAAAAAGCTTGGAGTACACCAACTAATTTCACGTAACCTTGCAACACTAAGAGTTCATTTGCTAGATTTCGGTGAATTGAGCAGAACCAGAACAGTTGAATAGAAATGCAGTTAAAACTATTAAAATACTCTAAAGACTGCAGGGGTTTAATTATGTGAAAAATCCTTAACCATGTCACAGTAAGTTTGGCACTGTTCTTGGGCATGGTCAATCTTACCGCTCAAAAGTTAAAGCAGTTTCACAATGCTGCTATCAGAAGAAAAAAAGTTTTTATTACATGTACATCTAATTGTGTAGCTCTACTGAATGTTTAGTACACTGGCCTGGTAATTATTACAACAGAAACTGGTCCCCAACAGAGTGACATTCATTCCCTTTTCATGAATGCTTTCTCACAAGACCTTAACTTTATTATTTCTTCCTCTACTATTAGAGAAGGTGTCAAGAATTACTTTTCTCAGGCATGGAAAAAATCCTCCACTGTTTCTCTACTCATTCCTCAAGGCAACAAAATACTAAGTCTAAGAAGTGTTCCTTAACACCTACTGTAAGATTTCTCATACATTTAATTTCTGGTCTGATATGAACTTAAGAGTACCATTTCACTGTCATTTACTTTAGAAGCACAAGTGTAAATGTTTTTAAAGCTTTTTTTTAAGCTGTCATTTCCTAGTTATATTATACATACGTTTCTCAGCTTTAAACAAGATCCTGTCTAATGTGTTTTTAGTTACAATCACTTATTTACATTTTATACCAGATAACATGCTTTTGCGTCTCAGGCGTGCACAGAGGCTCCAGTTCTACAGACTCCAAGTGCTTTGTTTAAGCAAGACTACACACAAACCCACCTTTACAGCATCAGAGGCAGACTCGTGAGCGACCCTGCAAAGGGAAGGTATCTTCCTTACTGCTTGGATTTTGCCATCCATTTTATTACACGACTTCTGAAAATGAGAAAGAGGACAACTAACTTCAGTCATTATTTCTCAGCTCTCGGGCCCCTGGCTGAGCACCAACGTGACAAATGTAGTAAAGCAGGAGAAGCCTTGTACACTGCCTAAACTGCCGGCCCGAGATAAACAGCTAAGTGTTGTATTAGCACGAGGGAACGCGACAAGGACCACGACCGGGAGCGCGCCCGCGCTCCCCCAGCTGAAGGGATGCCAACACCCGGTCACGGCGGCAGCGGCACGGTGCAGACCCCGGCTCAGGCCGGCGCCCCCCGCACCCCGGTTACCGCGGCCCGCAGCACGCGTAAGGCGCTTGGGGCCGCCACCGCCGCCAGCCTCCCTCCCACGTCACAGGCGGCCCCGGCGGAGGGCAGCGGGCACTTGGGCCCCGCCGAGCTCCCTCCTGACTGGTCCCGGCGGCACCCACGGCACGGTGCAGCGGGTGGCAGGCACCTGGGCTGCCCCCGCAGGGCCGTCTCCCGCCGCCAGCCGGACCGCCCGCCGCCCTGGCCCACAGACGCCAGGCGGATCCGGCAGCGCGGCCCGCCCGGGCCTTCTCCTCACGCCGCAGCAGGACCCAGCCCCACCATTGCCGCTCGC
>VZSC01019261.1:0-26528 GCA_013398225.1 Steatornis caripensis | reverse complement strand
GCTTACAAATATCTAAAGGGTGGGCGTCAAGAGGACGGGGTCAGGCTCTTCTCAGTGGTGCCCAGCAACACGACAAGGGGCAATGGGCACAAACTGGAACACAGGAAGTTCCACCTGAACATGAGGAGGAACTTCTTTACTGTGAGGGTAACAGAGCCCTGGCACAGGCTGCCCAGGGAGGCTGTGGAGTCTCCTCTGGAGATATTCAAACCCTGCCTGGATGCATTCCTGTGCAACCTGCTCTAGGCTAACCTGCTTTAGCAGGGGGGTTGGACTGGGGGATCTCTAGAGGTCCCTTCCAACCCCTACCATTCTATGATCTTAAGACAATTTTTGTGGCTATGTTGAACATGAATAAAACAAAGATGGCTAATGTTCCACGTGCTCAACCGAAATATAGGGGGAGACAAGGCAAAGCTCAGTGCACTTGTAAAATATCCTTGATACGTATTAGAACACTTAAATATCCCAGTTTTGCTAGTGGAAAAACAACAGAGGTGTAAGGATGCTGTTCTGGATGGAGTATAATTAATAGTTGACAAGTATTGTGTATTTTAGTTCAGTGGAGGAAAACATCAACTTACTTAGTAGGCTGGATTTAACAGTTTTCATGACCCATGTGGGATACTTTGAGCACACAAAATGTTTTACTTGCCAAAAATGTTTTGAATGCTCGTGATTTAAGAACAACTCATGAAGGATTCTTTTCTTTTAAGTATTTAGCGATACTGAATCTGCTTGTGGCTATGTTTGCACTTCAGATAACAACAGACTGCATGAATGTAGTTGTGTAAAAGGGGCTTTTTGTGCTTCCAAATGGACAGTGTCCTATATGTTCTGCATGTGTAGGATTTGAAGCTTGCTGTGTTCCGTTGTACTGAGGTTGCACTCCATACTCTTGCTATCCTGTGATAGGCACTGGTCTGCTGAGAAGGTGGATGTGGCATATGGAGTAGCTGTGTAAAAGATAATAGCATCAGTCTGTAGATGCTTTGCATGCAAGGTTTTCCTCTAGAGACTTAGACACTCTAGAAAGGTTGTCTTCGAGGTAAAGATGCTAGATGGTCAATAAGAACCTCTTGTCTTTAGAAGTTATGGTTAGTATTGGATTGGGGCTGGATTGTTGGCATTGACCAGTGTTCCCTGAAGTATTGTAGTTCTCTGGAATCAAATTATGCAGGAACGGTGAAAGGACAGGAGCAGAATGAAGCAGGCTTTGACTCTTCTTAGTGTTTAAGATTCTTTGCACAGCCCTTTTTTATGACAGAGGTCATGAACTTTCCTCCACCAAAGACAGAACCACCTATAAGTCCTCTGAGAGTCTGAAATATAAAGTAGATTTTTTTTTTCTGGAAATAGTTTTTTATACTTTGAGAATGTGTCTGTTAATGGAAATAAGTCTCTATGGTGATGTCTCAGTTTTGTTTACGTGTTCATTTCTGGATGTAACTGGACATCTCCACTATAATATCTTCCCAGAATATCTCTGTAGATAGTGCAGTGCATCTGTCTGCTACTAGTGTCCATTGTGCCTGTCAACCAGAAATAAAGATTTCACTGCATCATAGTTCAGGCTCTGGCCTGTTTCTCATCTTGTGCCAGTATCAGAAATCCACACAGCCCTGACATGAAATAATTCACTGACTGTTAAGTATTACACTTCAAAGATAGCAGCCTGATTTGATGTTAGGCTTCATAGTTTTTCAATTATGGTTTGACTGATGCACCAGAATTTCTTTGTGCTCCTTACTTGTTAGTCATCAATGGTGGCATATGCTCTGACATTAAGGGGGGAAAAAAATATTGTCAGCCAGCTACCGTACAGTGACAGCATTCTTCAAGGTGTAATCTGTATTTCAAAGTAGTCTGCCTTCTAGCCTTGCTGGCTGGAAACCTTAGGTTTCACAGGATTTGAATAATGCCCACTTGTGCAGCCCTTACTTGGGAGCACAGAGTAGCAATGGACTGTGCATTTTCTTCACAAGTTTAACTGTTGCCCAAAGACCTTTTGCGGGTGGTAGGTTCCTGAAATGCATGCTTGTGTGGCATCAAGATGCTTTTGTTATCTTTGGGGTGGAGGGAGAAGGTGGCCATTCTGTTAAAATTTCAGTTGCACAGTAACAAGCATGACTATATAGTTTGCAAGTTTGGTAAAGAAAAATGTGGGATAAATGTGGTTAATGAAATTAAGGACTTTCGGTACTGAATGGGTTGCCTAAGCGTTAGCACAAGGTGAAATAATTCAGATGAAACATTGGAAGCTGTAGTTCACTAGATACTACTTTGTTGTCACCAGCAGTTTTCAGTGGTATTTTAAATTCAAAGGAGTTCATAGAAAATACTTATTCTGTCCCTACTGTATAGCAGTGATGTCTGAAAGCAGCAGCAGTTGAAAGAATACAAGCAGCAATGTCTTAAACCCTGCCTGCCTACTTTTGGAAGACATGAATCATTTATGTGCTCATGAATCAGGTAGAGTATCTTGAGATGGCAGCAGCCAGTTCTGGATTGGCTCCATCAGCTTCAAGCAAGGTTTTGAGGGCAGAGTTCTTAAGCTATGTGGCCATCATCCCAGATGATCAGCTACAAGAAGAGGTGGCCATAAGCAAGCCAGCAGGGACGGAGAGATGTGAATGTTGTTCACATAACCCCAGAACACTGCACAGTCGATACGCAGGTATAAGCCTGTGTGAAAACAAACTCAACGTGGTTTCTTTTTGTGTCTTACTTTCCACCATTCTAGTCTTGCTTTCAGCCATGTCCACAAGTTCTCTGGGGTGAGTTTGGGTTTTTCCCCCCTGCTTTAAGTGTTTGAAGTGACTAACTTGGCTGTGTCTACAGGTGCTACTGCAAATTATTAACAGTGGAACAACTGAGTAGTTTACAGGTGTGTTAGATTGGTAAGTTCAGAACAGGTGAAACTGTGATAGGGTGTCTTGATGGAGGAAACTGAAACTAAGGTGATGATTACGAAGAGTGACAGAAAATAGGGCCGGGAAAATAAATTCAATTTGCTGATGTTATATAACCATCTTAGTGCAGCCTGTAGATTCATTAGTTTGAGAACATTGTAAGAGAGTGATTGCGTGTGGCTTCACTTTTAGCAAATTGACTGTAATTTAGAGTGAGAGTGTAGGAGGTTGAATATATTATTACTCTGGTTTTCTAGCTGGTGTGATCTTGTCTAGCAGGTGAATATTTCAGTGTGTTCAGCCAGCATGTGTTCTAGCATACTTCAATTTAAAGTTGCAAAGATCCTTGAAACCATGAATTGGCACAGTAGTGCTCCTTGATTTATTTTTTACTATTTTTTTTTAAACACTGAGAGGCTAAAACAATATGGAATAAGTATTATTCATCTCTTTTTGTACTGGGAGGATATTTACAGATTTGTACAAAGATGGTGTACAGTTGTAGTGCAAGTATTTAATTTCAGATGAAAGACACGGGAGGAAAAAGATATTATTTTGAAGATCACCCTTAAGTAGGGGGTACTTGTAAGTCAAGTACGTCATCCACGCTAGCACAAACAGAAATGACTGGAAGAGCATGAGATGGAGATAGGAAGAGAGTGAAGGCAGCAGAGCTTGCTGCCGTTACTTCTGCTGGACGCCCATCCTTCCTGAGCTGCAGGAGGGCTCAGCGAGCACAGCCCAGGGGTATGGGATGGGAGGTTATCAAGGCCCTGTTCCCACCCTAGCACTTAGTTTTGAAGTCTTAATTCTCTTAAGGAAGATCTGTTGGATGTCTTGGACTTTGTCTCACTTTCTTTCTCAACTCTAGTGGTAAGGGATAAATCTTTTCCTATAGCTCTGTATTTGGAGCTTTTATTTTTGTTATAACCAAGTTTGAGCACTGTAAATGAGATCACGCGACCAGGCAGCAGTTTCTTTATTTCTGCGTTGCTGTCTTCTTGCTCACCTTCCAGGGTAAACACAAATATCTCTTTGCTTATTGGAAAAGTCTTTAATGTGGAAAGGTGAGGAGAGAAGCAGCTTGAGTCCTCCTGTTTAAAACTGCTGCAGATCACCTTTGAGATTGACCTCTTCTGGTTTTTTTTCCTGTAGATACAACTAAAGAGATTGAAAGTGGTGTTTTGATGGGTTACTCATCAGCATTCAATTTTGTAAAAAGGTTGCAACTACTCTAGAAGAGCTTTTTGGTACAAATACCTCATCAGTAGTTAGCCCTTTAGCTGTTTGTTATTAAACAAACACACCGTTTTTGTAAAGGTTTTTGGTGATGTTCCACTTGCCTGGTCAAATGTGTATGTTTTACAACCTAAATGATGTTTTACAACCTAAATGCTGGTCAAAAGGCTTGGTAATGGTGTTTTTTCCCCCCCTCAAACCTCTGCATCAGGAAGATGATGAAATGAAACAGAGTCTAACAGTTGGGAAGGAATGAAATAATGGATATGTTAATGGCAATCTGAGAGAAAGGAGGAGAGAGTTTCTATGACTGTACAACAGTTTAACAAGTTATATTTTAGTACTTTTTAACAAATCTTTACATTACTGTGCTGCAGACGTTTTGGTTTAACCTAAAATATTTTTCTTATTCCTTCATAATAGATTTCCTGCTGACAAAATAGATTTTGATACAGATTCTTTGATTGCGTAACGTAGTAACATTTGCCAGTGTAGAAAATGTCCATGTCTATGTAGCAGTATAAGCTGTGTAAAACTGTGTAGTTTTACATGTGTATGGTTGAAAATACTGTGGTCTGTCTTCCCAGACATCATGACATTCGGATCGGATTTTTGGATGTGTGTACTTCTCAGCAGTGTGAAAATGGGCTGAGGTTTTCGAAATGCTAATGTACTACAGATTTATGTTTTATAACAAAGCATTCTTTGGGTAAAAGCAGTTGGATTGCAGCTTCAGTGTAGTAGTGAGGCCATGTAATAGGAAAGCTAGAGAGTAAATAGTTGGTCTTGATATGTTCAGCAGGAGTGGAGAGCTGCTGCCTGCCTGATGAGAATGCTGGAGTCAAGCAATGAAGGAATCATTCTCTGATGGTGCCTTCTCCATTTGCTGATTACATGGGGAGTCTGAACTCCTAACTTAGATCATCCTTCAAAAATGGGTGGAACAGACTTTTGAGCTGATCTTTTGCTTATTATCTTGTTTTAGCTCAAATAAACTATATTAGCAAAGCCATGACTACATTGGAAAGGACTTGCAGAGGCTGGAGACTCCACAAACTCTTCAGGCAACCTGTGCCAGTCCTCAGTCACCCTCGCAGTAAAAAAAAACTCTCCTTATGTTCAGAATTTTTTTTATAATGTCCAGTGCTCAAATGCTTTCTCAGCTTATTTGTGGTGAGTTGTAAGCTAAGTGAACTTCTTTTGCAGTACTTTGGGCCAAGGAAGTCTTTGTTTTTATTTTAAATAATATTTGAGCAGTTTGTGCTCCAGAAGAGATAATTATCTATAAGATTATTTGTCATACTGAACTTATCTGAAGGTTTGTTAGCCATCTGTCTTGTTTGTAATATGATGTTCCTTCTTAATGTTAATGCTCTTTATTCCTGCAACCTTTTAAGGATAGAGTCAGATGACCTAAAAACCACAATAAATTAATACTGTGAAGTGGCAGCCCTCCTCAACTGAGGTATTGTGACTGACCTAGTCTGTTGATGTACTAAGTAAAATTAGTTTGGCTAAATGAGAGGTGTTTTTGTTTTCTGGTGGATCAGGGTGTCTGGAACTGTTCCAGGGATGTACAGCTGTGACTCTTCTCTTACCATGTATTTGTGTGCGTGTGTATATATCTATATCTATATCGAAATTGTCTGCAGAAGAATGCCTGGACAGCTATGCATATGCAGACAGCTGCATTTCGATTCTGTATGTATTTGTTTAACTTTTCATCAACACTAAGAAGTACTAAAAGGGACGGGATCAAACTGTGTAGGCTTGTTGGGAATATGGGGGTAGAGGGGGATTCGGCACTAGTTGCAGGATGGGGGGGAACCTCCCCACAGGGCAGCTGCCATGGGAAATCTTGACATCTTCTAATACTCTCTACTCTGTCTTTTCCCATTTTTTTCTATTCTTTCTCTGGGGGGAAAAAAGTCACAAAATGTAGGTAAAATAATCAGAAAAGGAGCTTAATGATTCACATTTTTTCTGCATGTGTTTTGTCCACTGGCTCCCCCGAGTCTCTAAATATATGTATGTGCTTTGCGTATATGCCTGAGAGAAAATAACGTAAGGCAGATGGATAGCAATGGAACTATCCAGACATGAAAGGAGAAGTTCCATATTAAGGTGGTTAATTTTCTAGATAATCTTTTATTTTTTGGCATGCTGATAAAGAACACTACTTTTTCCTCTTAAAGCCTCTTTAGGTCCTTGTGGCCTTCTGTTAGCATAAGGGTTATTTTTGATGGCTGTTTCAATCTGTATTTTAATGGCTCACAACATGGGATTACTGTGTATAGTGAAGGGCTTTGAGAGTCTGGAAGGGGCTGTGCTACTGGACTCTTTCTCCAGCCATACCATTTCCCCGTTGCTTTTACTTGCATGTGTTCAGACAGCTTTTACAGTGAATGCATATTATTTTAAAATATTTTTTTGAATAGAAATCTATTGTACCAAGGCATGACAAATTATAGGGAGTTTGTAGGACTTCAGAATGGATATGGAATAAATGACAGAGCCCTTCTACTGGTCTTAAAATGGGGGAATATGCAGAGCTATGGAAGGTAAACAAAATGGGAGGTTAGCTGCATGAGAAGGACCTGTTTAAGAAAAGAAGTTCAGGATTCTGCTGTACATATGCAGAAAGACTGAATGTAAAAGGCAGCAGAGGGATGAAAAAACACCTTTTTGAGAACTTCCAGGACTTACTTCTGGCTATTTTAGACAATATGAAAAATTAGTAGCTCCTCTGTGCTTTGTGACTTAAGCTCGCTTTCAGGTAATCAAGCATACATGGCCTGTCTCTTAATGTTACTAAGAATAAACTTGAAATGCAAATATCAAGCATCTCCTTTACTTGGGGAGGGGAAAAAAAAAAACTGAAAGAGCTTTAGCCGGACTGGTACTATGAATAGAACAGTTGAAAGATGCTCAGAAAAGAAGCTAGATTATTATTTTTTGTTGTTGTTAATGAAATTGTCAGTAGTTGAAAATAGATCATAGAGATACAGGGCATAATCTGCGGAGTTTTAAACTTCAGAGCATTCACTGCAAACGTGTCTCAATTTGGAAACTCTTAAATTAAGCTGCCATTACATTTTACTTCAGAATGTCTCAGAAAAAAATGCATCTGTAATTAGTTGCCAAAAGATGTAACTAACAGCCAAATACCCTGATTTTTCCCCTCCACTGTCACCATCACCGCCATCCGCCCCCCAACACCTTAGCAGTTGCAGCTCCTGGTGTTTTAGTCTGTAAAGTTTTGCCAAAAACTGAGTTCCTGTGTCAAAATCAGTTGTATTCTATATTAAAAATGTAGCTTTTTCTGAAGTTGAAACACATTTGTTTTATATATGTATATAAATATATATAAAAACCCATGTGTAAGAGCTACTCACAATGAGATGAAAGAGTTAATAGAAAATACTAATGGAAATTTAATAGCTACTTAGGAAAAGCATTTAGAAGTTCATTGATGCAGTGTTTCACGCATGATACTGCTTTTAATGGTACAAATACACCATTGGTCTGCATCTGACAGCATGTTTCCATCGCAGTTGAAAACAGGGGAAAGTTAAAACTAGGTGAGTGTTGTAGAGTGGTCAGTTAGGAAGTTCTGTGGAATGGGCTGGGTAACTAATGTGTATAGAATTTACACAGCTTGTTTAGGTTTTAAAAAAAGAAGTATGTGTCTTTAAAAATAAACATGGTTTTAAAAAAGTTCTGTTTGGAAGGAGAGAAAACAAAACAACAAAGGTAGAAACTTGGATTAATATATCAAAACTATGCCATTTGGTTTTCTAATGAAAAACCAGGATGTAATTTTTTTTCTTCCCCTCTAGATGCCCAAGCGCAGTGACTGCTGGATTGGGGTGCTTAGGAGATCCTTACTCTACAGGGCAAGGAAGAACAGAGTGTCTTCCCTGTGCTGCAATTTCCTTGAACATAGAATACAAAACCTTATTTTCAGCTTTCCTGGAACTTGTTTTGCAACACATGTTGGCAATGGGAAAAAAAAACCAGTCATGTTCTTCAAATTTCTATTTATATAATGTATTAATATTGTAAACCTTGGTAGAAAACCTATTTAGTCTTATCTCCCAGAGTAGAAGGTTTGAATACGGATGGTTGTTCTCTGTATAGGGTTTACTTTCCTTTCTAAGCAACTTGGGTTTAGGTAGGCTGTTGGCCCTTAGTACTACAGTATTTGGTGTTGATTTTTTTTTTATTTTTACTGTAGCTCTTAACAAATTTAGATTTGAATCACAAGTTGCCTACTACACTGGTGTTTTATAGTTTGATGACAGTTTTCTTAACCCGTCTTAATAACATACATGCTGGCAAATGAGTAACAAGGCATTTTCTTCCTGTGCCGTGACGATGCTTAGTTTTACTATAGTTCCAGACGCTGTTTTCTCACAGTCATTTCCCTGAAGCTAAACAGAGCCATGCTTTCCTGCTCTTCTCTGGCACTTTGGAGTTTGTAATTCAAGTAATAGAATGATAGGAACAGTAATTTAGAAAAGTTTTCAGAGTAAGTAATGATCAGATAAGTCTGAGTTGGTGCATGAAAACCTTGCCACAGTTAGTCTTGTAAAATTCAGCCTCATTACAAGGTACATTAGATAGAACATACTTTCGACTGATCCAAGGATAATAAATGCTTGCTTCTTTATGTGTGTGTGTGTTTCTGGCATAATTATCACTGAATAGTCTTGCTGAAAGTCAGGTTAGAAATAACTATATACTGTAATGGGGGGGTCTGTCTTTTTGGTGAATAAAAGAACAGTAATTTGGGAGGGATCTAATGATTTTTTTTTCTCTACAGCCTGTAGTATATTTATGTTTTCTGTATAATGTTGCTAGTAATGTTGTTCATACGGTGGCATTTCATGGGGTTTTGGGGGGAGCTTGGGGTGGGGGGTGTTGTATGGTTTTGTTGGAGTGTTTTTCTCATTTCAACTGTAACATTTGAAATACTTGTGTAAGTGTTGATGATAGTACTTGGGTAGGAGGAGAAGTAGCATGTTTAATACCATTGTAATAGTAGTTACGGAAATAGCCAAAAGAGCTAGTGGAATTCCTATTTCACCTTTTGCAGTTCACACAGTTACCTTTCCCTAGTGAGATGCTCTTAGATATCCAAAATTGTGAGTATTACTAGCTCAAGGTGTTTTTTCCTTCCAGCTGTCAGAGTTACAACCTCCAGCTTTTTGCCTCTGGACCATTTGGTGTTCCTCTGCTTCTTCCTAGACTGATGGTTGGTGTAAACTGCCATCACAGCTGAATATGATTTGGAAACTTTGCTTAGTACAGTATGTATTTGCTTGTCTATACCAGTAGGGGTTTCTTCAGAAAACCGCTTCGTAGCAGGACAGTTGGCTTATGCTGTTTCTGAAGGCTATGTCGAAGCGTTATCTGGGATCTATAAAAAGTTAAGAATCAAACTAAGATTTTCTTGGTGACCCTCTGTTTTCCTAGTTACATCAAATCATTTAAAGTGCTTAAGTTGATGGTTCCTGGTTCTTGATTATTGTGTTTTGGTTTTTTTTCTTCCTCTGATGTAACATAATTGTAGGATACAGATAGGGAAGAATGACAGCCAAACCCAGTAAGCTTTGAAGTATTATTAATGTACTTTTTCCTCCTCTTGCGTCTTTCTTGGAGGAAATAATACTGACTGTACTTTAATTCTGGAGAACCTTAGGAAATTCATAGTTTAGTATATCAGAACTGGTCCTTGACAGAACTAGGTTCTGCTGGGCCAATGTATTGATAGATGTCAGTCACTTCTGATGTAGAGTCCGTTTAAGGCAGATGGCTTTGCTGGCAAGTATCTCCAAATCTGCTACTACTCTTAGTAGCAAGAGATATATTTTTTTTTCTGCCTGTGTTACAATAGTGCTCTGCAGTTGTGGCTTATGGCAGAGAAATCTGTGGGAGGCTTTCATTTCCTGAAAATTTGGTGAAGTGATTGTGCCCCGAGATTATGTTTTATGGGAGTTATGCTTGAATAGTTGCAATAGCGTTCAGTCATAATGAGACTTGTAGCTGTCTGGATTGTTTTATTACGCATAAACTTTCCTGTCCATTCAAGGGGAGCTGTGTTTCTCCAAGCAAGGTTTCTCTTAGCTTCCTGTGCATCACAGAAAATCTCTGCAAATGGATCAGTTATGGGCCATAGAAAATTTAAAGTGTACATTGTAGATGCATTAAGTTAAATCTCTGCATTCTGACTGAATTTACTCATTCCTGTGCTGTGGGTTCCCCCCCTTTTTTTTCAAAGATACCAGAAATTCAAATGGAGAGAAAAAAAAAAAGTGTCATGCTCGTTCTTTAGTTCCAGCAATGCTAAAGGCAATTACTCATGCAGGATGAGATCAGGCTGGAAATAATTGCTACGGGAAGTTAAGAAAACCAGGAATCGACAAACTTCTAATTCATTCTTTTTGGAGTTTATGGGTATCAAGAATATCCAGACTTAGTCTAATTAAACAATGTAAGCTTTCTGCTTCATAGCTCAGCTACTCTCTGCTTATTAGAAATAATGTATCATCACAAATATCTCATATTTATTTTACATATGCTAGCTATGACATTTTTCTGAGAAAAATGTTATCTAGCTTGAGCCAGGCTGTCAGATAAGATGGAAGCACTGGTTTGGGTTAATGGCATTCCATAAAACTAATTTATTTAGTTGTCCCAGCTGACCCCAGCCAGAGTGCCCTCTTCCCAATACAGAAGTTTTGGAGGCTGGTTTTCATCCTGTCAGTGTCCAGCCATTCTACTAAAAACATAGTTCAGGGAAGCAAGTTCTCTGTTGGGTTTGGGTTTTATTTTTAAGTGCTGGTCACTGCTTCATTCAACAATTCCCTGTGCCACCAAAGTGCATGTGTCTGGTCACTTTAGTGTTGGAGAACCTATTGTTTCTCCCTGTCTGAGATACCATCTCCTGGTAAGGTGGGATTTTTGTAGGGAGGAAGAGGGAAAAGGGGGTTGTGTTTGTTTGGTTTTTTATTTGGTGTTAATTTCCATTGTGGTAGCTCCCAAGAATTGCATTCTTGCCTCTGTTCAGGCACCTTGAAGTACTCCTGAAGTTAAAGTATGGTGATTGATCAGAAACATCTTTCTGGTCAATTGTGATGCAGAATAAAATGGAAATACTTGAACCCTCTTTCAGTGGATTTTTTTTATTGTTGTCAGTGGCTATGCTTTTCTGATGAGATGAAAGTTGCTGTATTTCAGCCAAAGAGGGGGATGACCTTCAGGACTGGCAACTTGACTGCTCTAACAAATTAAGTGATATGACCAGGTAGAAATTTTAATTAAATTGGTCCTAGTTGGAAATTTGAGTCAGTAGTCAGAGTAGACAAAAAAAAAAAATCAGCTTGTCATAGTTATCATTCAGAAATGTAGTGAAGAAAAGCTCTTAAACACTGTATATCGCTGAACCTTTAAAATCTACTTGTTCAGCTTTTTCTCTGTAGCATCCAGGAACCATGCCGCAAGGCCACAGCTTTCAAAGTATTGCTTTATTAATGAGGAATGCACCCAAAAAGGGGTCCTTGTCTCTTCTCAATGAAAGCTTGTCAGAGCAGGAGTTAAGCAGCCTATTAAGCAGGAAGGGAAGTTCTCTTAATAAAATACTTGCAAAGCGGCCACCTGGAGATTTGTTTATTAGTTTACTAAATGTTATAGACAATGTTGTAATGCAATTATTATCATTTTGGGAAAACAGTAGAATTTTTTAAAAATACCAAAGGAAAAAATCTGTCTCCTTATTCAAGTTTGTCGGTACTATTGTTTGAAACATGCTGGTCCTGATTATTGGAGCCACTTGTTCTAAGAAAAAGATTTTTTTCTTCACTGTCTAAAATGAGTTGTCTAACAAGTAGCTCAGGTATGCAGGTACTTGCACAATTATTCAGTATATCTAATAAAAATGTGCATGTTAATGTATTTTTTTTAAAGAAATTCAGTCTTTAACCAGGTATTAAATACCTCTTTTGGGGGTGGTGTGCTTGTGGAAAGAAACTAGAATTTTTCATTAAATCCCAGTTACCGCTTTCTGCTCCTGGCTTCTGAAAAGGAAAATATTCTTCATAGTACCTGGAGGGGTTTTTAACTAGTGTTCACGCACGGATTATGCTAGATGGTTTTCGACTGTAAACCCCCTGGTGAATGAAGTTCAGAGATGTGAGTAGCTGTTTGTGACTGTTGGTAATTTTTAAGAAACACAGTTGGGGAGAAGTTTTGGGCCTGCAGCCAGTTTATCTTTCCCAGTTGTCTCCTTTCACTTTGTCTGCTTTTTGCCTTGTATATGTAAGCTGGATCTTAGTATGCAGCATTTTGAAGGTGCATGTTAGTTGACCTAACAGACCTTTGTTTTCTCTCCCGTCTGATTTGAGTGACCTATGTAAGGATTGCTGTAGTGGGCTTCGCAGTGCGCTGAGAAAGGAAAGATCAGTTTCTTAGATGAAAGTTTATTTCTATTCGATCCTAAGAATAACATAAAAAATCTGAGCCTTAAGAAACTCTCTATGCAGATAGAAGCAGTAGTTATTTTTCTCCTTGTAGAAGGTAACATTTATCTGTATTTGCTCAAAATCTCATGTTGGTTTTACAACACATTTAGAGTTAGGCATCTGATCTATTCTTATTCTTTTTAGGCCATCGTGACTACACGACTTATTTGTAAAGAGTAATAAGTCGTTTCATTTGGGTATCGATGTTTAAAAGCTTAAAATGTAAATTCCAAAGAGGTGCTGTTTGATTCTTGGGATGGGAGGTGGTGTGGTGTGTGTTTGTATTTTGCTCTATACAAGTTCTGAGACTTTTAGCTTAAAGCATAATTTTTTTTTTCCCTCTCTCAGTTTAAGAAGTAATTTCCATAGAGGAAAACCTCTAGGTATTCCACATACTTTTTGTTTATTGTGATTTGTAACAGGTTATTTGATAGGATTGCATATTGCTACATAATATATCTTTGGTTTATTGTCAGTAAGAAATTGTATGTATATTTAAAATATTCTAGTAGTCAGTAATGGTTATTGTGTCTAGTTGTTGCTTCACAGAAGGCAGAATCTTTTTATTCCATATGGTGTTCAGTAAGTCTGATCTTCCTGCAGTACTGAAGAAAGCGTGCGTTTTTAATGTTAGGCCTGTCCCCTTTCCAAACCGAAAGCCTGCTTACTCTGAGTGGAGATCTGTCTCTGAATCTTTTTCTTGCTCCCAGTTTCAAACAGCCCTGACTCCTGTCAGAGGTGAATTCTTCTCCTTGACCTGTGCCATCAGACCTTACAAAAATACCACCTTTTAGATTTTATCTTCATGGAGTCAAGCTGCTTTGGGTATTGCTTGGAAAATACTGCAGGGTTTCTTTCCATAATTATAATTGAAATATATTACACTATTGAAGTCTTTTGTGTTAGTAGTAGATGGGTTTGCAGCTGCTGCTCATTTTAATTTTTTTTTAACATTTCATCATAAAATGAAGGGAGTTCCTGTATACATACCTCCTGTTTTGTTTTGCAGGGGATTTTGTTTGTGGGTTTTGTTGTTTGGTTTTTTTTTTAAGTCCACTTTAGAGAAGTAGAACTTGACAGTGAAAGACCACCAGAATGCTCTTGCCTTTAGGACACGCTGGATCTGGGCTCAGTGAACGTTGCATGTTATGTTTCTCAGTTTGAGTTGTTTGGTTTTGTTTGGTTTGATTTTTGGGGGGAGTTACTTTTTGGGGTTTTGGGGTCTTTTGTTTTTGTGGTGGTATTCCTAGGTATTCCTGGTATGCCCCTTCAGAGGGATATTCAGATAGCTCTCAAAAGAAAATGGTCTCCATTTCAAAAGCAAACTGCCATCTGTAATTTAAACTAACCCTTAAATGCTGTCCTGAATCAATGAGAAAGCTTCTACTGGTGCGAGGAACTTTTTTACTCTCTGATACACAGTAGAATGTACAATTTCTGTACTCGGTATCTGTCAGGTTTTGGTGCTGTATCTACTTTAAAGTGTCAGCCACTTGCTGGAAGTGTTTGCAGGGACATAGGATGAGTGTCAGTCACACTGTTGATACATACGTTTATTTAACGGCTCATTACCAGAGATTTTGCTGCTTAAAGAAAAATGGTGGGTGGGTGTGTTCTTGTTTTTTGGGTTGGCAATTTGTTATAGAGATGTTCATGTTTTTGCAGTTATTGTATGTGCAAATACAGAACTCCTGCCTTGTATTCCTGTTTTGTAAGTCATTTTGCCTTCATTGCTGTATCTCCTGTGCGTATCTTCCTCTTATAATCCCTTAAACTTGTGTAGTCTTCTCTTCTCCATTGCAATTTTAAACTAATCCAGCCATGAGGTTGTTGGAGCTGTCATCTCACAGGTTGGCAGTATTCCTTCTCCGTGTTTTGCCAAATATATGGCAAGATTCGCTCTACCCAAAGCAACTGAGCTGCATCAGTTCACATTTTAGTTGCATGTATTGGATTTTCTTCGTAATTATTAAGATGGACAGTGTTGGGATTTTTTGTTGTTCTACTTAAGACACGGTATGATGAACTGTTGTTACTGTTGAAATTTGTTGATAGGCATGATGAATCATCAGTTCATTCAAATGGGTTCAATATGGGTTAACTTTATTTTTCAGAGGTGTTCTTCAAAGACCTTCTCCCAATTTGAGATGGATTTCTCTAGTTTAAAACTCGTTGGTTGTTTCTCATCATTTTCTTCCTCCAGTCTGCAGGAACAATTTCCATGCTGTGTCTGTTTGGGAATACCTGCCACCCCCAACATTTTGCCTCTTGACTACAAATCTTTTGTTTTGTTTCCTCTACCCTGTTTTGTGAAGATGCGGAAAAACAGCACAAAAAAGTGAAATTGCAGTGTTAAAACTAAGTGATTAAACCCTGCAGATTAGCGTATCTGAGCTTCCTTCCTTGAAACCCCCTCTTTTTTCTTTTTTTCTGATAAGAGTATATATTTTGGGGGGTTAATTTTTTTTTCTCAAAAAATCCACCCAGCTTTTATCAGCCTTACTCTCTTCATAACAGTTGTCATTATTATTTAAGACTCTTGGAAGTATTGCCTGAACACGTGTAAGGTAGAAGTGAAACCACATGCACATATTTTTGTAAAGAAGATGGTGCAGACATGATAAACTTTATCTAGAAGTGATCTGTGGGTTGGGTTTTTTTAAATAAACTATTTTGACAGTCCTTTGTTGCTTCTCTGTAACTTTGTTTCATGAAGACATTGTAAAAGTGAATTGTGTACCCTTTAACGTACACACTTACAAGTACACACTTCCATAGCATTTGTGGAAATGTAAGGCAGCCTTGATTGATTATAGCATTTGTCAGAGTGGCAGATTAAATTTATATCTTCCCACATACACACCCCGGAAGTATTTGTGCTTATTGGTCTTTTGTGGGTGTTAAAGCTTGCAGTGTTTATGGTTCAAGTTTCATGAGCCATTTGAACTATCAGATAAGATACTTCTTAAGTTGAACCTAGGTTTTGACCTGTCAGTGTCACTAAGTCTTTAACTTTCAATAAACACAATTTTGTTTGAAATTATTTTATTTTACTATGCAGTATAATTAGTGTAACATATTCAGATAAATGTTTATTTGAGAGCAGACTCTGCTTAATTCAAGCTCTTAAAAACTGCAAATGTATTGACTTGGTTAAAACTGTGACAGCATCTGGCAGTCATTTAAGCAGGTGTTTGCATGAGTATATTAATACTACACACACACTTTCTCATATTTGTTTATTGACTTTTATAATTCTACCATCAACAAATGCAATTATAATGTGTTTTAGTTGTTATTAGATGCAGTATGTTATACTGTTACACTTTAAAATAGGGTTTTCCAAAATATTGTGGAGGCACTGAGATTCTGTATTTTAAAAATGATTTTTCCGCTTTGAAGCAGTCATCTGTCTGTTATGTGAGCGTGTTTTTTAGGAGATTTTCAAAACACAGCTCTTGGAGTTCTCAGTCTGTATTATGAGTGCTGTCATGTTGCTTGCTCAGGGAAGCGTAATGTGCAGTCTTCAGGAAATACTTTCTGAGAAGTATTTGTCTGAAAGCTAGCGCTGTATGTGGTTTTGTCTGTTCAGAGCTTACAATGGAGCACTTGGAACGCTAAAAACAAGCACCGAGGCTACTTCTGTAACAGATCGCTTAAGACTTTCAGGTTTCATGATAATGTTTCACTTGACAGTAACTGCACGGGCTGCATTTGGTAAAATAGTATCAGTTGTTATTGTTCCTGAAATGTTAGAAATCTACGCAGAAGCTGGTCAGCGCCTCAGAAGTGTGACAAAAACTGCTGGTGAGAAAGAAGTCATCTAACTCACTTGACTCTCGTTACCCTTCTATAACCAGCAAGTTACGTGGGTACAATGTGGCAGGGCCAGGCTGGAGGCTTTTGGTTCCTGAAAGACTTTGCTCCCTGTGAGCCGTTCTCACAATTCATGAGCCGCTGTCACGATATGTGCCATGTGCACTGCCGCATGGACTGGTGCCTCCAGGCCGGCATTGCTGAGCAGTGACGGGCACCTTGGCACACGTCTGCCCTGGGCACCCTCCGGCTTCCCACGCGCTGGCGTGGATTTGTGCTTTCCCCTGGTGCCCTCCTCTCATCCTCCTTGCCACTCAGATGGAAAAAAGGAAGATTTTAATTCTTCTGATACCTGCTGTGAATCTGAGTGAATGCATGCATATCTCTTAATGTCATCTGTGCTAGAAAAGTGGTCATCGAGTGGGACTCCTGCCATACTCCTAAATCCACTGCAAGAAAATGAATACATTTCTTTTCTGCTTAGCCAGTCCTTCAGTGTTTCAGCCAAACTGACCTTTACTTCCATTTTCCCCCAAGGCTTCTGCCTTGTCTCTCCAGCAGTAATATGTTTTGTCCTTAGTGGCCTCCGTGGGTTTACTTCTAAGGACCTGACTGGGGTTTGTCTCTGCCCTTTTCATCACCTACTGAGGGATGAAAATTCTGTGCTTTGATTTTTTGGTTTTTGGGTTTTTTCCTCTTTTCTTTGCTTATTATGCTTTTGCTGTGTTTCATCTGGCAATTTTGAACTATTGTACTGACCATCCAGAACAGGAAAAAACCCAGCTGTTCTGACAGTCATTTTGTGTCTTCAATGCAAAATAGGGGAACAGGCTTAAGACAAGACACTCAAAATCCCTGAGTGCATGCTTCTGAGGGATATTAGCAACAGAAATTGTAATTGCGGTATCAGATCTTAAATAGAGATAAGGGGTGCAAAGAAGATGCATGCTGCAGTGTTCAAGTATGTTTAGGTGTTTTGCTGTGAGGGAGCCTTGCTGCTAGTGATGGCTGCCTGAATCCCTCCTCACAGGGCCTGCTTCAGGCCTTTTTCCGCTCTGGCGGGCAAGAGAAGGCTGGGAACTCTCCTGTAGCAGCGTCTCTCTTCTGCCTGCTGATATCTTGTTAAATTCGTAGGGTATTTTTGATCAGAGTTGAAAAGAAACTGGTAAACTCAGGCAACTGAATAGTGAGTATGCAGTGGGTCTGCCTTGGGGTCAGTAACGTCCCGCAGATGCGCAATGCCAGCACTGGGCCAGGCGCTCATTGGCAGGAAAATGGACTGCAGTTCATCTATCCATGTCCGTTAGGTTTTTTGCATAATGCATAAATACTTAGCCTTCATAGGTAGAGAAGTGCTGACATGCTAGTGAGGCGTGCCATGTAAGGGGCAGGCAGGGAGAGGGATGGTGAGCTAGCTTCTAGCTGAAGCTATGGAGGTTGCTCGGTTGTTTTTAAAAAGTGGTGGGGTTTTGGTGGAAGTTTCACAGTTCACTTCTGTCCTTGAAAACCCGTGCTGTTGCTGCAAAAGGGGTGGTGGTTCTTCCCAGTCAGATGGTCTTGTTGCTGTGCTGAGCTGGACCCACTGCTGGGCTCGCCGAAGGGTAATCATGGAGGTACTTCTTGCAGGGTTAGTTTTCAGTTGAATTAATGAGCTAATGACACTCTCCTAGATTGCCCTGAGCTGGCTGTGTGAAGTTGCACACATGCCGCCAGCTAACTTCATCTTTTTACCAGCTTCTGTTCTCTATTTAGATGTCCTGGCAGTGTTGTAATCTATGCAGAATACATGGCAAGGTTTGCAATTTATAAATATCTGCTAAGGTCGAGGAAAAATTGGGACCAGAAAAGAGCAGGAGGAGGCTGAAATAGCTTTTCCTTCAGAATTTTGTTGGTTAGCTGTCACTGATGTAGCAGCCTTGGCTATGATGGCATGCATAATCCTATATAAATGCAATGTTTTGTAATATATATCAGGAAAAAAAAACAAAAACAAGAACACCTTAGGAAAATAAGAAGATTAAGATCTTGAAATGTAAGGGAATCTTTAGAACTTTCAAAACTTATTTTCTTTGTGTTTTAAGCAGACTGGTTTAATATTTGAAGGTTAGGGGCGTTTTATGGTGGTTTTTCCTTTTTTTTTTTAATCAGTCTCTCTCCACCCTAATATATTCAGGAAAACTGCTTGCTCTACAGCATTGCTTTTCTGCCTATCACTTTTACATCATGATTTACTCAGTTTAAAAATGAGAAAGCAGTTAAAACAAAAAGGAAGTCCAAAATTCTTTTCTCACAGTTAAGTGTCTGCAGAAAGTGTAACTTTTACTTAGGTGGAGCTGGGCTTTAATTTATTTTCTAGACAGTTTTTGTTCTGGCCTTTTTTAAATTCTTGTAACTTTATTATGTGATGCTAGCCGTAGGGCATGCAGTGATAAGTAATTATTCCTTGCTTGTTTCAAGTATGTTCCATAAATAAATGAACATGGAAAATTGAAACTAATGAATCACAAACTTTAAAAATTATACTCATCACACTTTCTGCACTTTTTAAAGAGTAGGGAGAGAATATACTCTTACTTTTTAAAGTATAATTTAGGCAAACAGACTGTATGCATTTAAAGCTACCTCCATTTTACAGAAGGATTTGTATGCTGGGCTGGGCTATTCCTGAAATCTTCGGGGAAAATTCTGCCTTGAGTTTTGTACTAAATGCCATGTTTACTCAAGGATTTCCTGATAACATCTGGTTAATAATTGAAACTCTAGTGTTCCTCGTTACGCTGATAGTGTCAGGTGGAAAAAAATGAGGTAATGCGATGATGGAATTAGCACAGTGAATTATATGCTTGCAGAGATATAAAGCTTAGGTTTTTGTGGTTTTGTTGGGTGTTTTTTTTTAAGCAGGTTTTGGTATCGCTGCTGTGTACATGTGGAGAACATAAGTTAATTCATGTGTGCTTTCTCATGTAATTTTACATACACTATACGTTCTGATTTTTTTCACTAAAAGTTCTGTGTGCTCTAGCACTTTCTCCCCACCCTTCTGACTGGATGTATTTATCTGAAAATTTCTGTAGTATTTTTCTGGTACAAAACTACAATTCTAATCAGAGAATTTCCTTTTTTCTTGACAGATGATGATGTACCTGCAGATATGGTTGCAGAAGAATCAGGTCCTGGTGCACAAAATAGTCCATACCAACTTCGCAGAAAAACTCTTCTACCTAAAAGAACAGCTTGCCCTACAAAGAGCAGTATGGAGGTAACTTTTGTTTGTTTGTTTTTAATTGTAAAGTAAATCTTACTGTTTCACAAATAGAAAGCTAATTAGTACTTTTCCTAAGTTACCTAATGACTGAAGTAATTCTTACTTATTTCATTAAAGGGTGCCTCCACTTCAGCTACTGAAAACTTTGGTCACAGAGCTAAACGTGCTAGAGTATCTGGAAAATCCCAGGATTTATCAGGTAATAACTTTTTTGTACAAAAAAGGGGGTAGGGGAGAAGGGGTGGAGACATTTTGACTTTGTGCACACACACCCCCACACACCACCCCAAACTTACTGTTCCTGTCTGTTCTCTAACTAAGAAACAGCAGTGAAAAAATAGCTGCAAACTTGTTCTGAACTTCAAATTTGGAGGCATGATTTTAATCTGATTTTTAGAATGTGGTCCTTTAGTCTGCCTGCTTCATTACAGGCATGTTGGTTTGGGTTTCTTTTGGGTTTTTTGTGGGTTTGTTTGTTGTTTTTTTTGTTGTTGCTTTTATTCTCCTTAACGTGCTGTGTAGTTGATCCAAGCTGCTGTTAGCAGCACTAATGCTGCAATGGGGCAGTGCTCTGACTAGGCTTATTTACCATTTCTCATATTGATGTATTGTTCTGGTATATTGTTTAGAGTTCGATTTGGTATGTCACTATAGCAATTCATTGTGGAGAGAGGGAGGTTGTGTGTGTTTATAAATAAAAAATAACACACATACCTACATACGTGTATGTACAGTATATATACATATGTCACATATACAGTATATGTACGTTGTATAGTAAACACATACCTGTAATACTTGTGTATATAGTTATATTGTGTGTGTGTGTGTGTTTTGTATTTGTGCGTGCACACACATTACATATGCACGTGCAGATATAGGTGCACACGTCCTACTTACGCTTTTTTCGATGTCGTTTTTCAGTCTCTCTTCTTCTACCTGTTTTTGTCTCCTGACACACTCTTCAGTTCCAGGAGATCTGTCACTTTTCCCTGGAATATCAACACCAATGCTTGCCAGCTCCCATTTATGTGGTTTGTGTTGCTTTTCTTGGTGTGGTTGTGTTTTGGTTTTTTGGTTGTGTTTTTTGGTTTGGTTTTTTTTTAGGCTGTGTCTCCCTTAACATTGGGAATTAAAACTGAGCAGCTGGCACAAGGCTTTGGTCCGTTTTCATTGCCTCTGTTGAAGTCTGCTCTTTCTGGCTTCTCACCTTCTCCATACTGTAGGTTTTATCTTCTAAGCCCTCTCTCTCTTTCCCCCCTGCTCTGTTTTATTCTCCCTCTCTCTTTGATTAACTCTTTTAATTTCAACAACTGTTTAAGAATCATTTAGCCTTAGATTTATATCCTTGAAATAGCTAGAACCAGCNTGGTCCTTTAGTCTGCCTGCTTCATTACAGGCATGTTGGTTTGGGTTTCTTTTGGGTTTTTTGTGGGTTTGTTTGTTGTTTTTTTTGTTGTTGCTTTTATTCTCCTTAACGTGCTGTGTAGTTGATCCAAGCTGCTGTTAGCAGCACTAATGCTGCAATGGGGCAGTGCTCTGACTAGGCTTATTTACCATTTCTCATATTGATGTATTGTTCTGGTATATTGTTTAGAGTTCGATTTGGTATGTCACTATAGCAATTCATTGTGGAGAGAGGGAGGTTGTGTGTGTTTATAAATAAAAAATAACACACATACCTACATACGTGTATGTACAGTATATATACATATGTCACATATACAGTATATGTACGTTGTATAGTAAACACATACCTGTAATACTTGTGTATATAGTTATATTGTGTGTGTGTGTGTGTTTTGTATTTGTGCGTGCACACACATTACATATGCACGTGCAGATATAGGTGCACACGTCCTACTTACGCTTTTTTCGATGTCGTTTTTCAGTCTCTCTTCTTCTACCTGTTTTTGTCTCCTGACACACTCTTCAGTTCCAGGAGATCTGTCACTTTTCCCTGGAATATCAACACCAATGCTTGCCAGCTCCCATTTATGTGGTTTGTGTTGCTTTTCTTGGTGTGGTTGTGTTTTGGTTTTTTGGTTGTGTTTTTTGGTTTGGTTTTTTTTTAGGCTGTGTCTCCCTTAACATTGGGAATTAAAACTGAGCAGCTGGCACAAGGCTTTGGTCCGTTTTCATTGCCTCTGTTGAAGTCTGCTCTTTCTGGCTTCTCACCTTCTCCATACTGTAGGTTTTATCTTCTAAGCCCTCTCTCTCTTTCCCCCCTGCTCTGTTTTATTCTCCCTCTCTCTTTGATTAACTCTTTTAATTTCAACAACTGTTTAAGAATCATTTAGCCTTAGATTTATATCCTTGAAATAGCTAGAACCAGCTGAACATCAACATGTGTCGTTCTACTTCCAATTTCATTTCCTGATTTGATAACTGAAGCCTTGTGCAAAGTCGTCTTGTCATAGACTGGGCTTCTTTTGTCGGTTCTTAGTTTTTCTTCAAGGTCATTCACTTTTGTGTTCTTCACTATGCTTTTACTCACTTCCTTGCTTTAGTGAAGGTATGTAACTTTACTTGAGTCCTGTGGTACAAATTACACCATGAATGACACTGATTTCCAAAGGAATTCTCCACACTTCTGCTGCGCATTCCTTTTGTTACATTCCTGAGCTTGTGGAGTCTTCTCTAGGATAGAATTACCAGAGGAATTGTAAACAATTATTATATAATTGTGCTTTTTAAGATTGTATTCAAACCAGTCATAATCTAACAAGGAAGTGTCCTTCTAAACCCATTTTCTCTTAATCTCTTTCCTGGCATGGATTATGGTTATTTTTTATTTTCCCCATTGTGTTTTTGAGTTATTCCTTTAAATTTGCACAAATATTAATTTGTGGTGAGATTCTCCCCCCCTAGTTTTTGTTAGCATAGATAATGATAGCTGTTGTGATGGAGTTGTGTAAGCATGAGACTTTCTGGATTGTCATGAGTGGAGATTGTATATTGTCATCTGGAACATTCAGGTGTTTATTTTAGAACTGTAGATGAAATGAAGGCATGGGACTAGAAACATAGGAAAATGTCTTAGTGGACAACCATTCCTTTTTTGTATGGACTCTGAGTTGAGGAAAATTTGGCGTAGATGAAAGGAGAAATGCCAGCCGAGTTTCCAACTGGAGTGGAGCCAGTAGTTGGAAAAATAGAAGACTATTCCTTATTTTAATACTGATTTCAGAATTAGTGCTGCTGAGAAAGAGTTGCTATTTCAAACTGTAAGGGGGGGGGGAAATACCAGTCTCAGCTACTGTCAAGAACAACACATTAGAATTTTGAAATATTGACATGTTTTTTTCTGTTATTTGCAACTCAGTTCTCCAGTGGTCTCTGCAGTGGACAATGAGTTCTTCAATCCTGAGACAGAAAGATTAATGAATATAGAAGAATTTTGATGAGAAAGCAACTTATAGAAAATATGTAAATAACTTTTCACTTAAACTCTTTTAAGTGGAATACAAAAAATTAAGAAACCAAACATTTAGATAAGAGAAAGGTATTATGGAGCTGTGCTGCTTACATCACAAGTGACTGACGAACCTACAAATTCATCATTTGTTTGACATCTGTAGAAAACATTTACAGCTTTTAGATCTTATTGATCCAAATATTTTTATCATATTACAATATGATTGTATATAATCTAATTACAATATTTCTTCATTTACAGAAAGATGTAAATTCCATATATTCTGCCTGTTTCCTTACATTACCTCAACTGTAAATGTATGGTTCGGCTTACCGGGATATTTCGGTCTTCAGTACCACTTGTCTCATGTCATTTTAATCCAAGGTTTTAATAATTTGAAATACTCTTCCTTTTTGTTTATTACCACGTAGGGTTTTTCCTCTCTTGCATTAAGTTCAATACATTTGCATATCCGTTTTATACTGGGCAGTTCTTGCTGACTTTTAACCATCTTTGGAAGACCAGTTCAGAGACAAGTAATTTCTTTCTTTTCAGTGAACAGAGTTGCAGTAGATACTGAGGCTCTAGGTTACTGGATCACTCAATTGTTCTGTATGTTAGGTACATGCACAGCTCGTAGTTCATAGAACTTAGGACCTTTTAAAATTTGTTTTTGACTTTTCCAATTGATTTCTAAGATATTTTTACAAGAACATTGCGTGCTACGTTTTCTGACATATTTCTACTTCTTGACAAGAAAATATTTTCACCAAATGCCTCCTTACGGAACAAAAGCTATTTGTCTCAGTCTTCTGCCCTACAATGGACAAAAAAGGTATCCATACAAGATACAATTACAGTTCAGGAGTCATGGGATGGCATTCTTGGTCTTTGTACAAAGAAGGTAATTCACTTTCAGGCAGCTTTCCCTGCCCTTTGTCTTGGTATTACTATGCTAGTTTCTATCTACTAAATGATCAAAATTGAAACTGAGTTAGCTTCATGCATATCCTGTGGAAACAGAATGACATAACCAACTGTGTTTCTAACTTTGAGTTGTCTAGTATAGTAACACTTTATTAACACCTTACTAAAATCATAAATAATTCAACTGTCAACTTCTCTTACGGCAAAGATAAAGCTTTGTGATGACCTCTTGCACTTTGTTTTTACTTTTATTCTTGTCTGTTTTTAACACTCACTTGGAAAACTGTCTTTTTTTTTTTTTATAAGAGTATGCATTCCATACTTAACCTTCACTTCGTCAATAAGCATAACGCTGTCAGGATAGCAGCACGTGAATGCTTCTGATTTGGTGGCCAGACAAACCTTTAAAACTGAGTTGGCTTAGTTTTGTAAACTGGGAGGAAGAACATATTGAATGCATCCTTGCTTTGACAAATTACTAAAAGATACCAAAGATGTGAAATGTGAATTTATAAAACAAAAGCATAGAGTTCTCTCGTGGACTCAGACGATATTTAAGTCTTCATATTAACAAGTGAATTAGCTTTTTCAAATTATACTGTAGAATTCCACCTAGTAATCACTGTATCAGTGATTTGAGTGGAGAAATCTTAAATCAACCCCTTCTTCTTAAAAATAAACTCCTTCTTAATTGAGCAGAAGGGCAATTTATCACTTCCATGGGATTGTGGATAAAACTGGGTGAGAATAGCAAACACCTGTAAAATAATCACCTTCATTTTGCAAGCAGTGCCCAAGTTCCCAAGTAAATACAACTTGAAAAATTTCAGGGGGTAGGGACATTTATTGTGGTTTTTTTTTTTTTAAATTGCAGTAAGTTTTTTGACACTTCAAAGTTGGTCCCTGCCCATTGCAGTAAGGAAACGGATCTGGTTTTCAATTTTGTTTTGAGGTAGGGCCTAGGGAGGAAAACGTGAGTATGAACTGTTGAGCAATGGGAGGCTCTACACTATTGAACTTCCTTCTTCAATAAAAAAAATGAATCACGATCCTAACATATATAAACTTAAAGGAAGAAAAAATTCTGCAGGTTGTTTAGGGAAGTAACTGATTGTCTTGGGAAGAAGATCAAATTGTGTGCCTCAGGGATTTGTGTGTTAAAAGGAGAAGGTGGTTGTGGAAGGCTTGTGAGAATTTACTGCCTTGAATTCACAACACTGCATTTCAGCTTGTAAGACAGTAGAAGACTGCATCTCCACATCTAACTGGAAAGCTACCAGAAAAAGATGAGTTCAGAAGCAATGTCCAATTACCCTGTGATGCATTTCAAGGGTAATTAGGACTGTAGAATGAATTGCTGCTGCCTGTGTGACACGGGAAAGAACCTTTATATCTCCAGTGCAAAAGGACCTTTTTAAAATCCAGGACTGATTGTGCATGTAACATTTTTTTGGTGATGCCCAGCCATACTCACCTTACGGGCTTCTAGTATATGCTCCCCAGGCTTCCCAAGTGTCTCTTGAGCATAAGGCCCTTCCAGACTACTTGCTTTTTATTAGTTTTGCTAACTTACTGGCTTCCACCTGGCTCATAAGTTTTGTTTTGCTTTTTGAATAAAAATAATTTTTAAATCTGGCATTAATAATGCTGCTGCTGAAGGGAACTGTCTTGGCCAGCTTCTGGACGTTCATTCCTGTCTCCTTCGTTGTGCCTGTGCTAGCACTTCTGTAGCTTGCAATGAACTACAACAAGGAACTGATCCAAAAAAAACTTAGTTTGGAGGATGGGTAAGGATGAGGAAAAAAAAAAAAATCTGGTTTATTCTATCCATGATCAGTACTACCAACCTAAAGGATGCTTTGGGAGCAGATAGCTATGGGCATGTGGAATGGTAAGACTCATCCTTTTTGTATCGCACAGATTTTTGTTGGATTGAAGTGGCGCGTACCTATAGCGTATGACTGTAAGCTGCGTTACTGTTGAGAGTGGCCATCAGTCAATGGGATAAATACCCTCCCAAGCATCTTAGAGGAAATCAGTATTTGTGAATCACCAAGTTGAAATTCATACAATGGTGCAACAAGGAACAGGTTCAGGGAAAGTCACTGCAAAGTCAGTAATATTTCAGAATTTCTACTAACTGGTCTGACCACAGGTGTAAGCATGACAGCCTGGAAAAACAGCTTTAATCAGTGTTCTCATAGTACATAGGGTTCTGGTGAATGTGGTCTGTAGACCCTAGTTTAGCATCTTCTTAAAAGCCACAGTCCGGTCCTCGTAGTTCATGTCTTCTCTCTCTCTCTCTTCTAGCTGGAAATAAAGTAGTTACTTGTGCTGCTTTGCCCGGGGAAGGCTTGGGACTTACTTTATTTTTTTGTTTGGTGGGGGGTTTTTTTGTGTGTGTATGTGTGTCATCTCACATGGAAAGT
>VZSC01019260.1:32235-87108 GCA_013398225.1 Steatornis caripensis | reverse complement strand
CCCCATAGTTTTATAGGGTTTCCTGTCCCTGTGGATCCCAAAGCAAGTTATGAAGAAAGTGCTCGAGAATTTGAAATGGGACTAGACCTGGGATTCTTTCAATAATATTATCTTGAATTTCCAAACAATTCTCTTGTGCTCCCACTTGGTGCTTACAAACACAGGCTGGGGGAGGCTGCATGGGTTAACAAATCTNGAAAGTGCTCGAGAATTTGAAATGGGACTAGACCTGGGATTCTTTCAATAATATTATCTTGAATTTCCAAACAATTCTCTTGTGCTCCCACTTGGTGCTTACAAACACAGGCTGGGGGAGGCTGCATGGGTTAACAAATCTTGTGCCCAGTGATTGGCAGTCATGCAATGGATTTACGTCCAAGAGGATGGGTGAAGAGAGCACCTAATTCTCATGCACCGAGAGCTGCTGGTCACGAAACCTTTTCAGATGACTTAATATCAGATTNTATGAAGAAAGTGCTCGAGAATTTGAAATGGGACTAGACCTGGGATTCTTTCAATAATATTATCTTGAATTTCCAAACAATTCTCTTGTGCTCCCACTTGGTGCTTACAAACACAGGCTGGGGGAGGCTGCATGGGTTAACAAATCTTGTGCCCAGTGATTGGCAGTCATGCAATGGATTTATGTCCAAGAGGATGGGTGAAGACAGCACCTAATTCTCTTGCACCGAGAGCTGCTGGTCACGAAACCTTTTCAGATGACTTAATATCAGATTCAAGAAAGCTGCAAAATGCCACAAGAAAAGAGCAGCAATGACAAAAGTCCTGCAATAGTGACGGAATTACATGGAAGCGTCTCAGCAACTCTAAGACGTGAATCACTCTTATAAGAGACAAGTTAGCTCCCTGTTTTCCTAGAGTCCCTGCCAATCCGACATGGTGCACCAAAGCACTAGGATCATGGATGCATCCAGTACAACATTTCTTCTCTAGCTGCAGCCAGTCCTAGATGATGCGGAGTAATGTGGAAAAAAACCTGCCAGAAGCCAATCTGCACATTGAGGAAAGGAAAAAATATCCCTGGCCCCTGCAGGTCACCTGTGGAAACTGAAAAGTCACACTAATGTTAATTATGGGAAAGGCCAGTGAAATAGATAGTTGTACAGGTATATCTCCAGCGAGAGGAATATGAACGCCCACAAAAATCTCCTTCCTTCGGTTTCCTGAAATAGTATTCTTGGTGACTGTATTGAAATGCTGGAGTGGCTCCATAATTAAGGTGGCGAGCAGAAATAATGAGCGCAATTTATAATGAGATAGGTGCACATACACAAACACATACAAAGGTAGGAATCTTCTGTGTCAGTGGAAATGTGACTGGCCCTGAATTGATTCAGGATTCATTAGTTCTCAGAGCTCATTATGTCGTATTATGAGATAGGAGTTCAACCCTATTTACTGTTTTACTAAACCCACTCAAGGATTGGTTTTTCAGTTGATGCTAAAATGTTCTCATCTGCTAAAGCCCTTCTGTAATAATTTTTTAACTTATGATTTTTAAAAAAGTATGCATTTGAGTATCTAATACCAATGGACTGCTATCTAAAAATACTGATCTTCCCTAAATTCCTACTCTGCTTGGCATTTTTTCCTTTCTCTGTTTAGGACCCCTGGAAAAATCTCTCAGGACACGATCAGACTCTGCTGATGAACAAGTTAATTCAAATTACCAAACTGTTTCACAATGGAAACCGCAAATCTTCTTGTTAAACATATACATTTATGGAAACATGAAAAATAACTAGGTTGTGTGGGTTTTTTCTGAAACTAGTATCTGTCAATAGCCTTGTTTTGAAATGCTGATCAAATTGGTTGCATTCCCAACTTCTGCTAGAGAAGGATATTAAATCTAGTAAATATCTTTCTAGATGCCCAGCTATCAGAAGTGTTTTAACAGCAGCCCAGTGCATAATGGCAGATTACAGCATATTGCCTGAATGCACTCCCAGTTACACCAGTTCTACCAAAAAGCGCTACTGTTAATATGGGTTTTTTTCACATCTATCCAATGCATTTCGTCTGTAGACAAAAAGAGAATTGTGATTACACTCATCGTTTACACTCTTAAGGTGCTCAAGTGATTTTATTTTGAAGGTAAGTGAAAGCAAATAAATATTGCTGTTTTCTTCTAGATAAAAAACTTCATTATTTGTGAGGATTCTGCTTGTTCATGTGATTGCTGGGCTGTACTATTTAAAATAATGCAGCAGGAGATTACAGGTTTCTTTGGTAATACTGGGATGAAATTACAATCCATTTCGTCAGTGTTCGAAGGAAGATAATGGCAACCATTGGTAATGTACAGCGGTCTGCCAAAATTGCTGAAAAGAAAAAGAAAATTTCATCTTATCCACATAAATTGAGTGTGGGGAATATCAGTTTCTCTGGAAAATGCTTATTTTAGTTCTGGTGTGTGGCAGGTAGCTACCCAAGATGAAATATGTATCTCACCTCATCTAACCATAGCGAATGCAGGATTGGTCTCAATTGTGTATTTGCAAGTATTTTGAGTAAATTCAATAACCATCGTTGCCTTGTTTCCCTCATCGTTTCTTTCTGTTCACCGCTCAGCCTAATCTCTCTCTTCTTGTGTTTTCTCACCCTGGAGATCAAAGGTTTGTTGCTAATATGGTTTAATACCTCCTTCATTACCCATTTTTGATTGTCTTCTCCATCCCATTAAAACTCTGTCTAATTAAAACCTCTTCTGTATATAATATCCCTTGCTATGGACTTCTTGGTAATTGTTCCTTTACCTTCTTACACTGTACACACCCCTTAGCCATGCATGCACTGTACTCACACACAGGGTGAAAAGACTCGCAAAGATTTTCATTTGTAAATGTTTATAATTAATTAATTTCTTCTTTTGTTTGAAGATTACACAGGTGTTTGTGGTTTTCCTGTTACTTTCCTTGCTGGTCAATAGCAATGAACAACTTTAAATAAAAATTTATAAGTGAAAAGACATATATACACAAAAGTAACACTTTGCTTTTGGAAGAGCTAATACGGCATGTATTCAAACAGCTTAAATTCATTAAATAGTATATTTCTAAGTGTACGAAAGAACATGCTCCTTTGTAAGCGTTAGGGAGCACACCACTTGCAGNATAAGTGAAAAGACATATATACACAAAAGTAACACTTTGCTTTTGGAAGAGCTAATACGGCATGTATTCAAACAGCTTAAATTCATTAAATAGTATATTTCTAAGTGTACGAAAGAACATGCTCCTTTGTAAGCATTAGGGAGCACACCATTTGCAGTTCAGATGTCCGTATTTTTTGCTGTTACTGTACACCAAAGAATAGGCAGTGTTACAATAAACCTTCCAAAAGCTTAAAATGTTTTGATTTTTACTTATTCAAAAGTGTTGAAGGGATTTGGTTTGCCTTTTGCAGAAGACCCAAGGAGGAAATCACCCATATAAACATTTGGAAATGTAAATATTTTGAAAGTCATAAACTTTCCTTAGTATTAGTTAGAAAAAACTAATAGAAATGTAGTAGAAAAAAGTATTACAGACTTAAATGTGGGGGTACAACACACACGGAATAAAGATGATTTTGAACAAACAGATAAAGGAGGTGGTACCATAGGATTGCTGTTGCCTTTCATGTAGGCTCATAAACTCTAAGTCCCACTCAAAAGTCAGAGCAAGAGGTAATGCATATAATTGACCCTATCACAATTTAAATTTCCTGAGTGATTGTGGTGTAGAAGGCTTGGATTGAATCTATTGAAGCAAGATAGCTGATTTGGATCAATGATCTTTCATGTTAGTTTAACAGTTGAGCATCAAAATTCCTGTAAATATTTCTCATGCAGCTGCCAGTAATTATCTGTGTAAACCATAAACAAATAACTTTAAAATAATTTAAATAATGAAATCAGGTGCCTTACCTATGTTTCTCACTCATCCTAATCTTTTATCCTTTNGAAGGCTTGGATTGAATCTATTGAAGCAAGATAGCTGATTTGGATCAATGATCTTTCATGTTAGTTTAACAGTTGAGCATCAAAATTCCTGTAAATATTTCTCATGCAGCTGCCAGTAATTATCTGTGTAAACCATAAACAAATAACTTTAAAATAATTTAAATAATGAAATCAGGGGCCTTACCTATGTTTCTCACTCATCCTAATATTTTATCCTTGATTCTTTCCTACCAATATCTGTGTTTCCCTCATCATTTTACTTCAATCTTTACCTAAAAACATTTGGTTTTGAAAGCCAGTCACTCCTCAGGTCTGTGGTCTTTTTAGGGCTTTCCCTAAGACCCCATTTTAAGTAACAAATGGAGTGCCACTCATGGAAATGGGACCGTAGCTACTGGATCTATAAACTAATTGGAAAACACGTCATGTTGCTTCTTGGTAGAAGACTGGAATGAATAGCAACTAGTGGCAAAGTGAGGCCTTCATTTCGGGGAAAGTAATATTTTGCCTGCCTGGGACAGCAAAATCTTAAGGTGGTTGTGAGATAAGGGGCAGCTGAGCTTTCTTTGTCAACTGTCTCGGGTTCCTCATTCAGCAAGACACGTGTGGGCTGTGCATGAGAACACATGCACATGAAGGGCTGTGACTGCACTAGCCCAAGAATGATCATGAAGAGAACCTTCAGAGGACAGTAAACGTATGCCAAAAGATGTGTCAGCTCCTCAGTAGACCATTTAGTTTTTAAACTTACTTCCTTATGGAAGCATCCCATGCCTTTGTGGATTTGGTTTATTCGTAAGCAGAACTAACCACAACACAATTCTTTCTCATTTCCACAAAGAAACATGGGATTTTCCTTTTTTATTTAAGTCTTTCAAATAATCGGAATACCCTGGTTATTTGCCGTATGACCAGAAAAACTGCTTTGGAGATAGATTAAGTACTTAAGTGTTTTGGTTAGCAGCAAGATTCTACAATCACTTTTTTCCTATATTCTAGTATATGCAGTCACCTAAATACTACCAGAAAGGGCAGATAGCAACAACCAGCTTTCCGAAAAGTCCTGAGTTACAAAGTCTGGTTTGCCATCAGAATGTCATATTTCCAGTCAGTCATATTTTTCTTATATGTCATGTATCCGCTGAGTCAAATGCTGTGTTTCCTGGGACTGCGCTCTTATACAGGAGACGTGAGGCTTGTCCTGACTCCCAAAAGCATGAGAAACCCTTTCCAAAACTTCAGCCGTAAGAGGGGCCCAAGGCTGAGCCAGGTACAAGAGTGATTCTTGTCACTTGTGTAAGTTTTAACTCAGCGAGATGCAACAGACAGCAGAGAATGCAAACAAATTCCTCCTTCTAGATTTAGAGTCTTCTTTGTCAGACACAGTTAAACAAAGAATCCCAATGACAAATCTGGAAACAGCACAAAGATATATTTTCCTAATTGTGACTCATATTCAACAGCAAGAAAAAAAAATGTTGCTAGTGGAAAATGATCCACAATACAGATGTTCTGAAGAGCAGAAAAAGTCGGAAGAAGTGGTAACTAAACGGAACCATCAGGAACAGCAAAAGGCAAATTTGCTATGAAATTGAGAATAAAAACGTCTCTAGAGTCTGAAACTGGATATACAGTAGAGCAGCACCTGAAGTAAAAAGAAAGCCTCAGACCCTCTGAGAAGGATTTTGGTACAGACATAATTCAGGAAAGAATGAATTAATTTAAGGCACTTCCTTAATCATAAGATTCTGTCTTACAGGAGAAACAAGACCTACAAAAATAATTAGGGGCATGGAGTGAATTCATTTACAAGGGGAAAGATAACTAGTTATCTTTGGTGGGTGATGATTAAGAGTAGGAGAGGGATGCATAATAAGAATTTACAAATATTAGAGGCATAAATATACAAAAAGCAGATTATGAATATGCAGAGAAGTATTTTTAAATCCAAGGACCAATATTTGGGCTGCAGGTGACTTATTTGCTAAGGGAAAAAACACCTGATATAAAAGCCTTTTTCTAGGTAGGTCACTGGTTCAGATCTGTCCCTGGCATGACGTGACTTTATAATCTAAAGACTATTTAGGNTGCAGAGAAGTATTTTTAAATCCAAGGACCAATATTTGGGCTGCAGGTGACTTATTTGCTAAGGGAAAAAACACCTGATATAAAAGCCTTTTTCTAGGTAGGTCACTGGTTCAGATCTGTCCCTGGCATGACGTGACTTTATAATCTAAAGACCATTTAGGATTCTGCTTGAAATAAATTTCCTCCTGTTTCAGGAGAAAGGGTCTTCATTGAAAATGCTGAACCCTGGATCAGCACTGCTGCTCATTGTCTCAACAGAGCAGTGAACGGAGCACCCAGCCCCTTCCCAGCACTGTGAAAGTGGGGTTTATTGGTGCGGGAAGTGGAGGGAGCCTTGCACTATCCCCGTGCACTCGCACCTTTACTAGGTGCGAGGAATTTTGTCCCCAAGAGTGTCAGGATCTTAGCTGTGATACACTACATAGGTAATTAGTGAAACAGAACATGATTTTACGGACCCAGATTTCTGAAAAAACTGCACACACATACTAAAGCCGATGGGAAAGGTTTTGCAGGAACAGATTTTCATTTATTGCACTGACATATAGAGTTATGGATATGCAATTTGAGACAGATGAAAAAATTTGTTATACTCCTCTCTAATATAATTCTAAAGTCTAAGCATAACAGGAGTTCTGCGTTCCCCACTGACACCCAGACCATCACTAGGATTTATCAAAAGTGTCTCTGCTTAAGGATCGATCCATCTGCTGCCCTGGCCAACACGAGCATGACAAAGCAGCATCACAAGCCAGTACCCTCCTCAGTCACNTAATATAATTCTAAAGTCTAAGCATAACAGGAGTTCTGCGTTCCCCACTGACACCCAGACCATCACTAGGATTTATCAAAAGTGTCTCTGCTTAAGGATCGATCCATCTGCTGCCCTGGCCAACACGAGCATGACAAAGCAGCATCACAAGCTAGTACCCTCCTCAGTCACCTTGCTAGCCACAAAAAAAGTCTCCAAATCTACTAAGCTCTAACCTGCTTTGTTGTGTAATCACAACTGAATTGCTTGCATAGCCAGGATGTTTCCAAATAGCTGCGTACTGCATGGCTTATACGGATGTCCAGAAGAAAGGCTAAGAAAACAATAAAACGATAATAAATGGCACTAGCACATAGATNACAACTGAATTGCTTGCATAGCCAGGATGTTTCCAAATAGCTGCGTACTGCATGGCTTATACGGATGTCCAGAAGAAAGGCTAAGAAAACAATAAAACGATAATAAACGGCACTAGCACATAGATCGGGATGCTTCCAGCAACATTCGTAAGTGAATTAACACGCTCTTTCACAGCAGACCAGTAAACACTCCCCATAGCAGAAATAAAAGTTGCTTTTTTAAGCTACTTCAGCGCTGACAAAGAAAATCTGTTGTGTGCACCTATACTAATCCAGGTGGCACAAAATGTCTTTCTCAGAAATGCGGCGCGTCAATTTTGTTTAGAAGGGGGAGAACAAATAACTCATTTGCTAAATGTGAGAGAGGTTTGTAGCGTTTCCTTCTGTTGTGCAAGAACACACACTGCATTAGGACTCTTTCAAGTAGGTATTGTTTCACTCTGAAAGGTTACTGAAATGGAGTTTCAGAGAAAATGGATTTGATGATAATTAAATATATTTCAAGTAGGAATAAGCTTATCTCCTCTAAGAAATACATTAGTATATTTAATTTCCCAGTTCTAAGTTTCCTTTCCAGACCATAACATGTATGTTCCTTTCAAGCAGAAGTCTCTGCTGGTTTGGATTTTATTGTCTTTAATCAAGCAAATCCACCCCTGCATTAATTAAGACCTGAAGAATTAGCACTTAGTGTCATAAAAGTACGTATTTTAATTTCAACTACAATGTATAAATTGATTACAAAAGGCAATCTGCTCCCCTAATCTTCTGCCCCTCTTCTGCTCCCTCCATCCTCCCGTCTGAGTAATATGGTTCAGGAAAGGTTAGGTTTTCAATACCTGTGTGAATGAGGTCTTTTCTCATGTAATACAACGCCTCCTTCTTTCATGATTTGAAAAATCAGAATAGATTTTTCATGTCTCCTCCTTCACCATAGTTCGCTGTTCTTGGTGTAAAATATGATTTAACCATGTTTGAATTATCTTTGTTATAGATAACAAAAGCTTTTTAAGGGGAAGATGGAGGAATGCAGAGATCCTTGGCTGCTACCAGTGCTCTAAGCACAGATTTTCTGGAATTTCTCCTAAAATGTCAGAGTTTTGTTTTTTTTTTCTTTTGTCTTTCTAAGAATGATGCGGTTCAAGGAATGGGGAAAGATTATCCTCTGTCCTACCTGTAAGTGAATGCCTGCGTGTGCTGGCCATGTGGGTTGAAGTGAAGCTGCTTCATAATTGTTTTTCAGATCAGTCATTACGGTTTGGAGACTCTCTTTTGTTGCCAGATGCAGTCCTAATATCTATTTTACTAGTTGTTTTTCCTCTGCAAAGGTGGCAGTGAACATGTATAGACAGCATAAAATGGCATACCTGCCCCGGCCTGAAAAGAAGTTGCTTTACACCAGCTGAAGGTTTACTGACGAATGGCTTCTCTGCTGGTTTGGAGGAGGCTGGAGGGCTGGTAACAACCAGAAAAAGAAATGGTTGTTACTCATTTTGCTCTCCGTTTTATCAGCATAATAATGCTTGTGCTGTTCAAGGCTTCTCTTTCAGTCCTTTGCTGTCAATACATTTCAAACCCAGCATCTATCGGTACAAGCCAATTAAATCCCAAATTCACTTGTCAGAGCATTCCCTCTATGTGTCTGCCATGTTCTGCAGCCAAGTTCTTCAGTTTCTTGGTTTTCGTCCAAGAGGAAACATTAACAATAAATAACTATGAAGATCTGTATGCTGGGAATTAAAACAATATCTATTAAAGGCACTCCATGAAAATGATCTTGAAATGCATGATGTGAAAATTAAATAAAACATGTAAGAATATAAAAGCTCCAAAGAAATAAATGGAATGATTGTTGAGAAAAACTGAAAATGAGGTGCCCAGTGTTTTTAAACTGTTCAGATTTTTGGCAGCTTACACGCTAAGTAAATGCTTTAAATCAGAAAAACTCCAAACAACTTTCAATTGCCTCTAAAGCGTCTTTTGGACTCAGTTC
Organism: Steatornis caripensis; assembly: GCA_013398225.1. Classification (NCBI taxonomy): domain Eukaryota; kingdom Metazoa; phylum Chordata; class Aves; order Caprimulgiformes; family Steatornithidae; genus Steatornis; species Steatornis caripensis. Next base: position 77,932 of record VZSC01019260.1, on the reverse strand, counting down.
TTGATGTGGACAAATGTCACGGAGGAGAAGAAATCTGGCTTAAAACTATGAAGTATGAGTACTGAAAAAAGTTTAAATATGCACAATATGTGACTTTCTATTATATTTTTAACAACATTTCAAGGTTGGATACATAATTCATGGCATTTTTGGATATCTTGAGAGGAAGCAGCGTGTTGTAAAATGTCTGGATCAGCATCTCTTGGCTTAGGAATGGACCCATACCTCTGAAACTTTTTCAGTTCCCTTAAAACTGCTCTGAATGTAAAAACTCCAATGCTATGATCCAAAACTCACTGGGAAAAAACAAAAATCCAGAACGTGCTCGAATCTGCCTGCATTGTGTAAGGGAAGGGATTCGTTCTTTATGTGGAAGTGGCTATTTAGAAATATAAGGCAACAAAGCATCATCCATTTCAGTAATTTGGCTCCTTCAGAAAGGAGCAATCTCCTTGCAGAAGGGATCACACTCTTTCGGAAGGTTTATCTGTCATTGTTAGGTTTTTCCTCACAGCAGCAGTTGCAATGAAAGATGGGGTTGCAGGCACCACAACCGGTGGGCACCTTTGGTTCGGCACCAAGTCAAGCCCTGTTTTTAAGGTCAGATGTGGACAACCGCTGCCTTGCTCACCTCCTGAAGCCACAGACAGCTCCCATGCTGTCCTCGCACGTGGCTCGCGTGGTGCTCACAGTGCTNTGCAGGCACCACGACCGGTGGGCACCTTTGGTTCGGCACCAAGTCAAGCCCTGTTTTTAAGGTCAGATGTGGACAACCGCTGCCTTGCTCACCTCCTGAAGCCACAGACAGCTGCCATGCTGTCCTCGCACGTGGCTTGCGTGGTGCTCACAGTGCTCGTATCTCCATCTGAGATTCCTTCTCAAAGCACTTAGAAGGAGATAAACCTCAGTGCTAGTAAATTCCTGTGGGTTTTTTTTCCCTTGGGTTGTTTGAATATGTTCGGGTTTTGCTGTTGGAAATGAAAACCGAGTTGTATAATTGTGTACAGCTCCCAGTTGCCGCAGTGCTGATGTCAACTTGAGCTAAAAGACGAGTTGCCTCTCCAGGCTCACCCAGCCAACAACCACCCCGAAGACAACCGAAAATGGAGCCCCGCGCAAACGCTTGAGCTCCAATCCCTTTCATCCACGCTGAAAGGCTTTTGGTGTGGTGTCAGCTGGCATCTCCTGGTCCCGCCGGCACTGGGCGGGTCTGCCGTCGTGCTGGGCCTGGCCGGCTGGTTGGGGCAATTCACCCCTCTCCCCCTGAGCCTTCAAAAGCATGGCGTACCTGCAGCAGGGGCACCTGCCGCCAGCCTCCCCACAGGGGCTGCTAGGTTTGGTCTTCATCACGGTCTGCTTGACAGTTATCTCTCGACTGGAGACGCTCAGGGAGGCCCTTCAGCACAAGACCCGACCATGGGATAAAAGCCACATGGTAAATAATAGCTGTTATTCTCAATCCTCTACACACAGAATTTACAGCAGAAAAGAAAAGAAGAAAGAGAGACCGAGTGCTGTGAAGATAAGTAGTGTACTGTGTGCTTAAGACTTCAAAAAAAATGGTGCTAGAAATGAAAACAAGGACTAGGTAATGTCCTCACCCTCAGGAATGAAGTATTCCTTTAATAACTGTTTTCGTCAGCTACTCTTACAGCAGTTTCAGAGCCTCGTGGTCTTGCGGGTTTTCATATATCGCCAGTGGACTAAGACAAAACAGGGCCAGTTGAATCCACCCAAAGCCCGTTCCTTCCTTTACGTAACCCCAGAACCAAGTCAGGATCTCGGAGGACATCTGGGCCACCATGCCCCTCCCTTGGCACTCCCTGTTCAGCCCAATAGACCGATTTACAGCTGGGCAACGTTATAAACATCTGCCCCAGAGGTTCTTTAATCCAGACCTTGAGGACAACCGAACCCATTCCTTTGCAAGGGGACGATGTGTAGGACGGAGCCCTGGAGAATGTTGGCAGCTACTTATCATCACAACACAAGAAAGAAATAGGGCACATTGTGAGGAACTATAGATCCAGGGGGTTCAGTCAAGAGAACAAGCCTGTCTGGGGCAAGGAGACCACCCATACCAAGATGGCTTACGTGACTCTCTTCTAAATAACCTATTCGCATAAGTACTATTAGTGCTAGGGAGTGCCAAATTAAGAGCAATGTGAAATCTTTGCAAATGGTGACTAAATGATGGAGACAATAACAATGTAAATAACTTGGTAATTTAAATAGCTGGTTTATAAATAAACCAGAGTCAATATATATTCCTGCTGGTCTCTAAAGAAATTAGACCAGTAAATTCCTGTGAATCACAATAAGGAACATATTTTGTGCATTTAAAATAAATCTCAAAGCTGCATGATGAAGTACTTTTAATTATTGCAGAGTGGTACAGGCAGCAGCTTTATATATTATATCTCTTCGATCAATAACAAAAGAAATGCTCTGCAGGAACTGATGCTGTACTTTTGCAAGAAAATAAGTTGTACTTCAAAAGAAGAAGTCAGATGCTAACCTTAATTTGTCCTTGGTAGTCATTTTATTTGACGTATATCTTAAAATTCAGTAGGTTACCTCATGAAGGATCACAATGCTCAGAAGAATGTAGTGTACCGTAAACTGAGTAAAAGTTTGGTGGTTTTGCATTTTAGTTGTAGCTGATAAGGAAAAAAAAATGCAGAAATTCTTTTCTTTGACTTTATAAGCAACATATAAGAAAGTAGAGATAATTTCTCTAAATATTCCTTTTATTTAAAAAAATATGAAAGGAAGTCTGCAAGGTGGGCACTTGAGAATGGTATTTTATTTTAAAAGAAACAAAAAAATGCTCACAGTAGGCAAAATCCCCAAATGGAGCCTGTAGCCCGTTGCATTCAGCGGGTAGCCTGCATTGTTAGCATAATAGTAAAACTCCAACAGTGACACTTGAAGCAAAACTTTATGCATTTTTAAAGACAGCTAAAAAAAATCCTGAATTTGATCCTTGCATTCTCGTTCTCAGACATGACACTGGAAAAATAAGACAATATGTAGTCTTAGTAACTAATGTTATCTCTGAACAACTCTGTGCAGCAGAAACACTTGAGAAATATTGGTCCCATCCATGGTCACCGTAGATTAATTTTTCAGAAAACTCACCCTGCTTATAGGTGCCTTCACTTTTAGATAATGGCATCTTTCCTTCTGCATCCCCTTAGGACCTTTTTGGATCATTCTTTTGCTTTGCAGTCATTCCTAAAACAAGTTTCATACTCCTCCTTACCTGAGCAAGCAGTGATTGCACCATTAAAAAGGAATAGCATCCTCTGAAAATGGTTTGGTGGCCAAGATACTCACAGGAGCACCTAGCTAACATTACCGCTGATCATGCTCAGGGGAAATGGACACACGTTTGGGGCTGCTGGAAGAGCTTGACCCGAACATGTGAGATGGTGGCTCATCTCCAGACCTGAAGCTCTGGTGTTAAAATGCTTTAGCTTTCCTTCTCTTAGCGATACAGGGTTTTTTCTCAGGAGACCCTACAGCTGCTTGTGGTCAGTAGTACAGCCCACAGCCACGAGTGCTTGCTTAGCTCCTGATATTGGTGTATATGTTGTCCTGGATATGCCACTGTTAGCTATTCGCTGTGTCATTTCACACCTTGGGTGTCTCTCAAGCTCCAGCTGCAGTTGTGGATTACTTCAAACCCATCAGAAATGGGCATCAGCTCAAGATGGCTTCAAAGACATTTTCTCCATTTAACCACCACAGGATATTTCGGCACCTACTTTCTCATTTTGTCATGTTTAGCACATCTGGCAGAGTCATTGCGCTCATGAAAGCTGACATTTCAATGGCACCTCTGCGCCAAGGTATCTGAGGCATCCAGCAAACTTTCTGGAGAGAGTCCCGCTGCCCCAGGGCAACAGTTATCAGCAATTCCTCAACGGCACCAGGCAGTATCCAGCCTGCGCTGCAGAAAGGCTGGGGATGGGCAGAATGAAATATGCAATTCTAAACTGACCCCAGGGCTAACATTATCCTGGGAGGAAGTCCTTGATAATTTTAATGACCATAGCAATTCAGGAAAAAGCCTCCCTATTAGATCTCATTCCAGTGTTGCATCTTCTCAGCGCTGCACTGAATAGCAAACGGCTGTGTGTCCTGTGCCCAGCTTCTCCGTCCCAGCTCTGCCCTTGCTGCCCCTCTCCTCCCACAGGGCTCTGCATGCCCTGGCACACTCCTCCCAGGGCTGGGAGAGGGCTCACCCATGGAAAAAGGGTAATAGGTGGCACAAATGTTCCGATACTTGCTCTGAATTTCTCTTCATCGCCTGCATTCATATTAAAACACCCTGCCCAGGTAACTTTGCCAGTCAGGGTAATGTGATTTCTCATCGGAGGGACAGCAGCAAAGCAGCACCTTCCCCAACAACAGATTAGGTTTTGGTTGTGGAAGGGAAGGGCATTGATTTCAGAAGACGTATGAACATCCATAGGAGCACCTTTCCAGCCTGGTGCATCGATCCTCACCATTCGATAGAGACGGATGCACTGCTTCCAGTGAGAGAAAATTATCTCCTGAACAACGCTGTTCACTTCGGGTCTCTTCCTTTGCCTACGCGGTCTGCCAGCCCAACTCCTCGCAGAATAGCTCTGTTTGGTTATTGACAAGAGTCACTGTGATGGCAGTCCAAGGTGACATGTTTGCTGTTCGCGGGAAGCCATGGGTTAAAGTACAATTGACCTTCAAAACCCTCCAGTGCAGGCAATGCTCAGCTGAAGTGAATTGTAAGGCGAATTCATGAATGGGGCAACTCATCATCAGCATTTTAATGAATAAACGACCTGCCCATTCCTTATTTTACCATTTCCAAATGTTAATAAACAGCCTGGTGATAATTAACTGAAATTCTACCTTTATAGAAAAGGGGCGCTTCATAAATATAAAATTGTGCTATTATCGCACATATTTGCTGGGTTTCCATGCATATATAATTTCGGCAATTACCCCGGAACTGTTTGCTAAAATGTATAAGCAGGTTAGTNTTCCTTATTTTACCATTTCCAAATGTTAATAAACAGCCTGGTGATAATTAACTGAAATTCTACCTTTATAGAAAAGGGGCGCTTCATAAATATAAAATTGTGCTATTATCGCACATATTTGCTGGGTTTCCATGCATATATAATTTCGGCAATTACCCCAGAACTGTTTGCTAAAATGTATAAACAGGTTAGTGAAGAAGAGGAAAGTCACACAGCAATTAAAATCTGAGAAAGAAACAAAACGTCCTCCTGATTCAAAAATTCAATGACAGTAAACAGGGCAATGCAATCAGGAAGGAAAGCCCTGCGCTAATCAGCAAAGGTGATTTTTCACATAACTGGAAATGTGGCTGAGTGAGCGGTGGTGAAACCTGCCTGCAATCAGCTGAGTGAGGTTTTAAAGCACCGAGCATCCGAAATTCCTGCCCAAGGAAGCAGAGCCTGGAGTCACACAACTATATCAGAAGGTCAGTTCTCTTTCAGAGAACAAACAAAAGCTTCCAAATTTTCAAGCTTTCCTAGAGAATTACCTTGAAAAAAAAAAAAAAGAACTGACCTTTACCAGGGCTGGGCTTTGCACATCTCTGGGAGAGGTGTGAGCTGCTTCTTTCATCTCAATGAGATGCTAATTCCCGTATTCTCTTTCTGCAGGGAGATGCCAGGTTCTGCTGGAGCAGGAGGCTGTGGGAGTGGGGTGAAAATGGGAAGCAGGACCCTCCTTTGGCACACGGAGCATCCCCGAGCAGCCAGGAAAAAGGGAGGAGGTGAATTTTCCTCCGATTTTGGTGAGTTGAAGGGCAGAAGGGAAAGAGCTCAAGTCTTATCGGACTGTGATTGCCATTCTGATCTCCTGCAAACTAAACAAGAGCAGATGCTTAAGTAAGATTTCAGAAGAAAACAGGGAATAGAGAAAGCGGTGCTGGATACCTGAAAGACAAGTTCAGCCACCTGTACTGTTCAGCCGGCATTGAACCGGAGCTGCATTTGGGCTGGGGTGCACTAGCAGCTCTGGAGCCAGAGCTCCCCTGCAGCGGCCTCAGCTGTATTGGTGGAGGCGGCGGCAGCCCTGACTTGTTTTGACTGAACCTGCTGCATGGTGCCTGGCTAACTAGTTGGATGTGACATCAAGATGCCATGCTCAGGTCCTTGGTTTGGTTGGTTCAGCATCTCCATCATTGAGTGGGGCGGTGTGGGGCACCTACAAAACAGGCTAGTGACACTGGGGCGGAGGGGTGGCACAGACATGTTGGACCAGAGGGCTAGGGCTAGAATTTAACAGGCGTTGCTCCTTCAGATTGCGAAGAGGTGCCATGCCCTCCCTGGGGACAGTGCTCCTCTACCGAGGGGAAAACCTGGACTCTCCAGCTCCTGGGTGAAGGGAGGTGCCTGAGGGATGAGGAATAGCACTGAGACAGGAAAGCAGGGAAGAGAGAGTTCTGGTTTTTTGGACATTCTGCATGGCTTACATTGCGATTTCAGCCACAAAGCCGAATTCTGACTCTGGGGTGTGGAGCAGCGAGCACAGGTACTCCCTCCTGCTTCATACTTACACGCACAAACTGAGCAGCACCGTGCTACAGTCAGACAACTACTTCCGAGCACTCGTCCGTGTGCAGCAGTTTTCCACCGGCCTGGGCGACGAGGAGATTATCTTGCCCACAGCAGGTGACAGTGTTGATTCATGTCTCAGCCAGCCGCGGTTGCTTAGCTATGCAGCTGCCATCCCCCGGCTTCCCACATCTCCATACAGTTCCTGAAGCCAAGACTGCTCCAGCAAGGGAATGCGCTGGGCCTAGAAAGGCAACTTCCTTTGATGAGGACCTTTCAAACCTCTTTGACCTGACCTCACTGACAAAAGAGCCCTTCAAAGAAGACGAACTGTTTCATGTGGCAGCAATTTCTCATGTCAATCAAAAAGATTTTTTTTTACAGCAACAACTCTCTCTCCTTTCCCCACAAAATTATTCATTTTAATACAGCTATCATCCTCTCTACAGCGAACACCCTTGGGTAGCATCTTCCAGTGTCTTACAGACACACTCTTCAATTTGAATTTCAGTATTTTATTTTCTTTAAAAAGGGGAGGAAAGCGAATGAATCGAGTTTTCTTTGATTAAGATTATTCTTTTACGTTTTTAAAACACACACCTTCTAAAGAGCAAGCTCCTGCATGAGATCTGGTGGTCTTCTGAAATCTTTTAAGAAATAGACGCTCAACTTCCTTCCTTTTTTTTTTTAATGATAGAGTGTTTGACCTGTTGGCCTCAGATTTTTAACTTGGTTTTCTGCCTTAAAATATTGCTTCAGCTGTATTTGAACTTCTATGACACTGGGAGATACAAGTCAAACAAATATTTCTGATGTTGAAGTAACTATTAAACTTCAATGTGGATCCATAACCTTGAACCACATTTTAGCCAGGAAACAAATAATACGGATGCACAACACAGATAAAAGCTACTTAAAATGGCCAGCAATAGATTTTCACCACATAAAATTGTTCTGCGTTGAAAGTCTGCACTCTCACATTCCTCCCAGGCTTAGAGGGAGCCTTGGCCTCCTCTGTGACTCTGGTAACCTCTACATCTTTGGGAAGGAAAGGTTTCCTTCCCAATAATATAAAGCATCTGTCCTGACCCTTGAGCAGGAAATACAAAAGAAACGCTCTAGTAGATTAGTTTAGAAGAGAAGTCTTGATCTGTTTAGACGTTTGGAACATCTCAAGAGCTTCAGCAGAGATGGATGGATGGTCAGGGAGTCAATGAGGCAGTCAAATACACGTGCATGATTTAGTCCTATTGTCATTGCTCCAGGATTTTCCTTGTGGTTCCACGCTCCGCTATATGGCCGTCATTGCCCCAAATGTGCGATATGCATGTATGTTGAACATGTTCATAAACAAAACTATATGCAATGCCTGCAGTTAGGACTATATCGTCATTTCCATCTTTTCACCTGCTTCTAATTTTGTTACTCTTTACCTCCTCCTTTGTAACTGTCAGTGTTTTCTCAATTCTGTAACTATTTATTTATCCATTTATTTGGAAATTCAGTTGGCTTAGGCATTTTTTGAACTTTAAGAAAAAAATTTCTTTTTAAAATGAGACCAAACTTGTCAAATCAAACAGAAACTGGACACTTTGGAGAAAGAGAATGTGTGGGAGAGCAAAATGTGCTTCCTGTCAGCTGGTGGAAATTAGCTGTGATTTGAAAAAAATGGTAAGGGTTTTTTTTTTGAAATGTCCTTTTTTTGCATGCTCTCTGCATTTAATAATGTGCTGTGATCACAGCCTAGCGGTTCTGTGGGAATGCCTAGTGTAGGAGTATGTAAATCACACCCTGCTTTTCTCAATGGTTATTGGAGTTGTATGGAAACTTTCCACTAAGCTGCCAGAGAGAAGCTTGTCACTGCCGATGTCCAAGTTTTGTCCATGTAACTCAGGAAATGTATCCATACAACTCAGGAAATTTTACATAAAATGAGGCAGAAAGTTCGATCCCAGCTTGTACCTCCTGAACAGCCCCAGGTGCCCTGGCGTTAACAGATCTAGGAATAGGTCTATTCCTGCCTTTTTAAAGAAATACAAAAAACCCCATAGGAATTCTCTTAGAAGATTACTAATGTTGCAAAATCAAAGGTTCAAAGGCAGGGAAAAAAGGGTAAAAGTGGCAGATGAACTTCAATTTTGGTCTCTGAATTAGGCTTTTACTTACGTCATCAAGCAGTCCTGTGCAGAATCCCATGTCGCTGTGAATGCTGAAACTTGCTGATTATTTCTCACACCGTGTCTGCCCCAGTTATCCCCAGACGCCATGGGATGAAAGAGTGGGAGCCTCCTGACTCCGCAAGTCCCAGTTAAAACGAGGAATACAGCTACGAGCCAAGGCTCGGGCTGAGCTGTACATCCAGCTGCAGTTTTTATAGACGGCAGCATTACTTTTTCCATTGCATACCGATGGCTGGGGGAAACTGAGGCTGAGTTTTAGGTGCTGTTTTTTATTTATGTGGTCTTTATATTATGCCAGAACGTAGCTAACCTGAATATTTCTTTAAAGGGAAAATGAACATTTGAAAGAGGTCGTAGCCGAGACCTTTGGTGAGAGCTGTTTGTTGTAGCTGTTATTTGGAAAAGTCAATATAGGACAGGAATTCTGATTCAGTTTTCCAGTTGCAAGGCAAAGAAAGACTTAAACCTGTACTGCCTGAGATTCCACCCATCCCATCCCTCATCATTTCTTTAACTCACTGATGATTGATGTAAACACGTTTTACTGACTGCAGCTTTCAGATACGGGAGTTTATTAGAAACTGTGAAAAGCAGCATCTGCAAAGGGAAGAGGGATCCAAGGAAATGCTGTGCTGGAGATTTCCTCCGGGAGGAGCTCAGCGGCAGGAGCCTGAGCGCGGCAGTTATCTGCGAGGTTTGGTTGCCCGCTGGCCAGCTCAGGCGGTGCTCACTGGCCAGTCGGTCAGCAGCTTCATCCCTCGGGACTGGTCGGGGCGCACGCTGCCGCTCGGGTGGCACAGGGAACGTTGGAGAGATGACAGTGCTGGGGGAGGTGGAGGATGAGGAGGTGTGGGGAGTATCGAGGGTATGGAGGCCACAGGGAACACAGTGAGGATTTGGGATGGTTTGTGGGGAGGAGGAGGGGAATAGGAATATAGGACACAGTTTCATAGTAAACTAGGCTTCGTTAATGATGTGGCTCTCAGAACTGCTTGTTTTCTAACTTGCAAAGAGTCTGTCAAGTGCTGCCTTTTTTTTTCTCTTCGACTTTTCTCCTCATTACTGTGTTCTTTTCTTTATTGCCATCCCATGCTGTGACTTTGATTCTCTGCTCTGAGTCACAACATATCCACTGCCACTTTGTATTTTGAAATGCCTTTACATCAGCACTAATATAAGAATGTATTTTGGCATAATAATTGTATCCAGTTATTGACCACATAATCAATAGTGTGGAGTTGGTAGAACATTTGCTGCCATTTAAATCAAATAATTAACCAAAGCAATAAAAACCTAAATGTATAGATCTGTAAATGGTCCCAATGTTTGCTTTATATTCGAGGGAAAAAAAGGACTTGAGTTTGGGTTTTTATCTTCCCAGTCATATATAAAGCTGCCGAATAAGATTATTTCATCCTTTAGTTCATCTCTCAAGCAACCCCAGGACTAGGCACAAATTACTGCAAGTGTCAGGCTGGGCTCCCGGGAAGCCACGGGCAGCAGCGGAGGGGACTGCAGGCCATGTCACGCCTGGATTGCACTGGCAGAGTGATCCGGGAGCCGCAGTTACACGTTACACCCCGCAGATGTTTCCGTGAGCCTTGCGCTCGCTCTCAAGGCAAAACTCAAGTTGTCAAAGTCTGTGTCTGTACTGCTAAATAACGCAGGGCTAGCGAGCAAGCTTGACTGCTGGCCATCCAGGCTACTTAACTATTAGCTGTTAGCTCACACCTCGGTGCAGTCTCGATACGTGCCAGCTTCTCCTTTTTGGGGAGCGCCAGGATGCAGCTGGCCCGTGCGCTTGGCTGGCACTGTCAGCGAGGGGACACGAGGTTTGCCTCCCTCTGTCCTGTGGGAGTCCAGGACACTCTCTCTCCAACGCCCTGCCTGTCCCCATGCACAGAGCCTGGGCTTTCTTCTAGGAAAACATTGCCGTCACAGGCTGCAGACCCTCATGATTCAGTGCCAAATACAGCAACAACAAAGCCAGAATGCCACATTTATACCCTAGGTCTGTAGGAGCATCGCACAGGGCCCAAGGGAGAGCCAGAGCCAAGCGTCATGCAGCTGGCAAGCCTGCGCCTTTCGGAGCCGCAGAGCCAGAGGACAGCTCCTGGACCTGTTCAGTTTAGCAGCACAGACACAGCTGCTAAGGCTAGGAGTGTAGACATCTTAGGTGAAGGATACTTCTACAAGGGCACAGGAACTGGTGCGAGGTGACGCAATAAGTCCTCTTGTCCCATTTGCAAAGGTGTCATTTTTTTTTTTAAGCTAAATCAGCCTTTCAGAATTGAATTTTGATGTCGTAAATGTACTTAATTTTCAGACACTGTTAGTGCTCAACATTATGGCAACCAAGACCTTTTATAGAGCCTTACACCAGCCATGTAGAAACTGAGTACCCTCAACTTTTTGGTTACTTTCAAAACTCCTGGCCTGAATTTCTGGCTAGCTTGCTTCTTTCTCTTCCTGTATGATACGACATTATGATATGCAAGAATTTCTCACTGCTGTACTTTCTCTGAGAGCTTGACTCAGTTCTTGCTCATTCCAGTTTAAAGGAGAATTGCTCCCAGTAACGGTAAAGGAGTTTCATCGACATAAAGTTTCAGTACCAACACACGTAAAATTAGAAGAATGTGGCCGGAGTTTCAGGGATTGGGAAGAAACCACACTGGCGCTAGTACTCACCTCCCTGTACTTGCTGTCAAACTGATGGCAAGACAGCTCAATGTTGTTTTGTACCCTTCATGGAGTGTATTGGCTATGATGGAAGTATGTACATCCTCAAAACACCTCCGTGCTTCTGAGACTACCTGTTTGTGTCCAGTGCTTTAGGAAGGCCGTGTTTTTAAAAGGCTGATTAGAGATATTTGAGAAAAGAGTAGACAATGCACTGCTTTCATCCCTTTAAGTCTTCTTTTATATAACAGAGACAAAATTGTTTCTGTTTACTAAAGGCAGCCTTGCACTGTCAGCATTGCACCCAGAGTTCAGGCTTTGTGGTCTCACGCCCTCAGCTGAGACTTGTCCTCATTACGGGCTCTCCCTCCTCCTCTCCTCCTTTCCCTACCTCTAGGGTCAGCTGAGCAAGGAAGGAAAAGAGGAGGAGAAGTCCTCAGAGATCAGCTGCATTGGGGGCCGTTCATAGCCGCATCCCAGGCAGGGCGGCTCCCAGGTCCCCCTCTCACTGTTCGTCTCTCAGCCTCTCACCTCGGGGCTGCAAGAGTTTTTCACAATTCAGCGGAGGTTTTTACAGTCACGCGATCAAATCTATAACTCAGATTTTAATTTAATGTACAATGTAAACACAACCTGCAAGTAAAACAGAGAAGCTCAAAGTCTGGACCCTGATCTGAAACATTTTATGTGTGTGCTTTTGAAACCACAAGCAGTCCTCCCCTACCAGTTCACAGATCTTTTTGAAATCTGACTGCAGCATCTGCTGGCAATGTTGTCTACATATATGTAAGCTTTGTTTTGCATGCATATTCATGTGGTAGGTCATTTATACACTGCATAAACAATAACAGACCAAGGACTATGTCTGATGGACCCCAATAGGACTAGGCTGAAAAGAAGATTTAGTGCTTCTAGTAACAATATTTTGTTGGCAATTTGACAGCTTTGACCTAAGCCAAGTGACAGCGTTAGGTGATACACAGTATACTGACAACTTATTACATAAAGTATCATGGTTGGCTGTCAAAAGCTTTCTTGGAATCCAGAAATATAGCTCTGGCCAATTTTTATGGCAGTGAAAATGTGTTCAGTAATTTCTACCAAGGCAGTTGTTGAGTGGGAAGGCTGAAAGACAGGACTGATAAGAGAGTTATTTGGTAACAACAACAAGTTGTCCACCTGCTATCGGGCAGGTTTGTCCACATGGTTTTGTAACTGTCTTTGTAGTGACTCAGACACTACGATGCAGTCCAGACAATTCCCCTTTTTGTCCAGGGAAATACATAATCTCAGCAAAAATAACATGCTGCCTATTGCCTTTTTAATTGTAAAATTAATCGGGAAGGAGTAGCAGTGCATGGGAATGATAAAGCAATGCCAGTTGGATTCTGTGCTCCGAAATACAGGGCACCTCATTTTATGCCTTGAAACTGTGAGGACTCTGAGGGCCAGCAGGCATTGCTCACCCTCCTACAGCGCTGGGAAGGTTAAGGGCAAGGATTTGGCACACGCAGATGTCTGCTTTTCCAGTAATGATTTGGAAATCCAAAATCACAGTTCTTCATACTCCTTTTCTGTAGCTTTGTTTGCAATAATAAAGAGATGATTCTTAGACTCTGTCATGTAGTTTTGTGAGAAGAAGGATTGATATGACAGGAATGGTTGCTTTTGGGCAGCAAAAGCCTTCGGTGGCTCTCCTCCCTTTGCTGCTGTTAAGCGAGGGGGTCAACACACGTCCAACTAGCTGGAAGGACATGCAGTGTTTCGAGAGGGGCAGATAGCTGCACTGCAGAGTGTAAGCCAGCAGGCACATGGCTCATGCGCTCATGAGCTGAGCTATCCTACCAGGTAGCAGATCTGCGCTGCTTCTTTTTGATGTGGCTTTTGCTACAGTGGTTACGTTCTCCTAGTTACAGAGGTTCCCATATTCTTTTAAGATGCAAGTCAAGCATAGCATAATAGACACATGCTCTTATTTATAAACCTTAATCTTGTTTTGACCAACACAGCAATTGCTCTTGCAGAAAAAGAATATTGGCCTAGGGAGTTAATATAAATTAATGTGGTTTAGGCTGGGGAAAAAACCGGGAGGACCCACTGCCAAGGGGTGCATCAACAGGCAGCTGGCCCCCAGCTTTGGCCCCTTGGGTTTGATAACTCTGCTTCAACCCGGCTTGTGGGATGCGGTGGGGAAGCAAAGCGACACGAGCCCTGACTGAAGAGAGAGCACTGCGGTTGCTGGCGACAGCTTTTCCTTTTGTGATGCCGACCCATCTTGGTGTAGCCTCATAAAATGAACTGGTATGACGAGTGAAGCAAGCACAGGCAACTGTTTTTACCCACCTGCACATGATCAGACACACAGACTCCTTCTTCTGGCATGTCTAGCACAGTCTTAATTAAGAAAGTCGGGAGCTGGAGTTGAAAATACAGTATCACATTTCTCATAATGTGCGAATTGATGGTTTCCTACAGTCAGCACCGACAAAAATCTTCCCTTCCTCCAAGTTCAAAGCAACTGTTGAATATACAGATGGGCTGTATCTACACCTTTCCCCTCACAGCGACAAGTGCTTGAGATGATTAAGAATTTAAACTGTATTGTGAGTGATGAATCTTGGCTGTTTTAAGGAATAAGGGTTTCCTTAGAAACTGGGAAAAGTACTTTAGGAGCAGACGTTTATGAGGGTGAATATGTACACCATCAATTAACACCTTGTTTCTTTCACAAGTTCAGTTATATTTACAACACTGCTAGGAAGCAGTGAAAGCAGACGGTTTTGTATGTGCATCAGGGCTGTGAAAGATAGACTCTGTGCTACCAGACAAACAGGGATTCACACCATATGGCTGGTTCAGGAGTTTTGACCAATTTAGAGCAAATGCATAGTAATTTCCCACCGGGGCCAGGTTAGGATGAATATTAATACAGATCAGAAATGACAAACAGAGAAATGGACAAAGATTGTCCTCAGATTACGTTCCCCACCCCCCCACAAGATGATGCTAGTTTTTAAAGCTGTTTCCTTGGCAAAGTCAATCAGGTTTGCACCTGATTTCCATCATAGTTTACTTACGTCAGGTCTCCGTAAAATCCCACCAAATGTTTCCAAGTGGCAGATCATCAGCTGCAATCTGATATCCAGAAAAGCTCATAGGTTGAGCATGTTTAAAAGGCAGCGAAACAAGCCAAGAGCTCAACAGCTAACAATGTTAAGGAGGTTGTAGACACTGAGCTTGGCACTGACAAACGCTGCCGTCGTTCCTACCTTTAGTGTCGGTTTTATCCAGACCCGGTTTTGTATCACAGGCGGTGCTGGAATACCAGCACATTGCACATACGCATCCTGAGAGGCTGCAGTACTAATACCTTACAAATAACATAGCAGTTCAGCTGACAAGCAGCAGAGTAAACTACTGTAGATCCAGCTGGCATAAAATTAACCCCAGTTTTATCTTGCTTTCACTGAAGGAGATTTATACCCCTTTTTGCAAGAAGAGAATTTAGAAGATAGTTTATAATTGCCTACAACAGTGTCCTCAACTCAATTTCTGATCAGCTTGTCTTGTGGAAATAATGAATAATTAGGTTTGAGCCAAAACTCGAGTTCCGTGTTTGGTGCTAAAAATGGACATTTTGAGTTGTAGCCCTCCACCTCTCTTGTTTCAGGGATGCAGCACTACATTCAGCTTCATGGGAAGTAAATGTGCCATCGTTTAAAGCACTGTTGCTCAGCTTCTGGAAGAAAGCCCTTTTGGAGACGATGGCTGAGTGGGGTTGTTTCCCAACAGCCAGGTGGATCTGATCTGAGTACTCACGACCCGCAAAAACAGCGCGAGCCCCAGCTATGCTTAGGGTACATTGATCCTCTCTATTGACAGATTCTGCTGTCAGATGACAAAGTGTAACTGTGTGAGTGGAAATTTTTCATTCAATGGTTTATTTCAGGATGGCTGAGCTGCAAGAATTCAGTTAGAAATGACTCAGCTGATTCTGAGGACAGGTGAGCAGACTGTTTCCCTACATTAAAAAAATTCATTTATTTGAGGAACTCTCTGATGCAAATGCTCTGGAGTAGCGCCTTCAAATTTGGCAGGATGTGTGACTTTTCTATACAAGGTCTGGTTTTTGCAGGGTAATTCTGAATTTTCTCATGCATAGGTCTTTTAAAAGCTGCAATTAATACATGTCCTCTAATATACGAGTCAGGGTTTTTTAAACTGAATTATTAAGCATGTTGACATAGGAATTTTCTTGTGACTTCTTAATTTCCTTTTTTAGTCATTCTCTATTTGGATTTTGGGTACCACTGAGCTAGAGTATTCATGTTGCATGTATTTTACTTCCAAAGAGAATATATGAAGGAGCATTAAGTTATGACTTCAAAACTTAGGC
Organism: Steatornis caripensis; assembly: GCA_013398225.1. NCBI lineage: Eukaryota > Metazoa > Chordata > Aves > Caprimulgiformes > Steatornithidae > Steatornis > Steatornis caripensis. The sequence continues at coordinate 62,096 of VZSC01019260.1, read as the reverse complement.
AATATCCCAAAGTTAATTTTCCCTTGCCCACCCAATGTACGTAACAAATTGGGTGAAGACGACCAACTAACTCAGCAACTATGTGCAGTTTAACTTCTTCTCCCTCGCTTGGCATGCTTTGGTTTCTATATGTTGTTATTTTCTAAATGCTGTTCACATTCTGGTCCAAAGGCAAATCTTCTGACTTTCTCATGACTTGTAAGATGCACCTCATGGCTGTATCTTCATGTTCCCAACACAAGCTTAATTTTTGCAACACTATTGGCATCAAAGAGGACTTAAAAGACTACGACAGCCTGGAAACTATCTCTTTTCTTCTTGAGATCCACTGCTTCACCGTTACCTACCACTTCTACAGCAGAAGAGTCATTCAGAGACTGGCCTTTTTTTTGGATACAAGCTTGTTTCAAAATCTTCTGGCTGATTGTAGCATCAGTTTTCTGGCAAAAAATACAGCTATGTGAGTAATGTCTAATGCAGATAACTATGAGGAGTTCAAATTCAGGGTTTTTCGAACAAACTCAGCTGTTGCGTAAAGTATTTTTTAGAGTTTGCTTTTCCCATCTTCACAATATTTTCATTCAATGGTTGTGCAACAAGTAGACTGTTTATCCATTAACAAAAGAAGAAAACATAACAGATCTACAGTCCATGTCCTCAGAAAAAATGTCTGCACCAGCTTTAGGTGACAAAATGAAAGGTGATTCGGAGAGACTTATATTTACAACAATGTACAGGAGACAAAAAAACCCCCAAACCAAACATGACCAGGCTACAGTTTCTTTTGAGCTACTGCAAAATTGTTCCTTAAGAATAAATGCATGTAAAGGGCCTCATCTTGAATGGGACCTACACAACTGCACCTTCTGACCCTTCGCAAATATAAGACCTCAGCTTGCGAAAAACACAGTAGGCTTAAAAATCTGAGCAGCCTATCACAGTCCGGCTGAGACAGACTCCATGAACCGCAGGACTTGCTTTTCATCGGCAAGGCCGTTTTTCACCTCCTGAACATTTCAATCAGCCCGCTGGCAGATGTGCTCCCGCACAAGCCTGCACGCTCAGCCCCGCTGTGGCTTCCTGCATTGTTTGGCAGCACTGTAGCAGAAGCGAGACAAAGATAAATGGAAGTGTGAAAGTTATATTTACACAGCATTTAAACATACTGTATACTGGAGATTATAGGCCTTGCTGAAAGGTGACGCTGCAGGTTTCAGTTGGGAGCACGTGTAGTAGAGCCCTGTGCCTCATTTAGGTCATGTGGCTCCTATGACTTTACCGAGGGGTTGTTGTTTTGCCTGAAAAACAGTATTTTTGCAGGTAAAATCCAGACAATAATGAAGTTTGATCCCTGATCAGTAGGAACATTGCTCTCCCAGAAATGTTCTTCAGCTATTCAAAGATCATCCAAATTTAAATCGGAAAACAAGCAAATACGAAAACGAACATGCATGAGAAGCACAGATCCAGCAAAAAATGTTTCTTTAACAACATGTTGATTTTGCTTCATAAGGCAAAAAAATTAAGCAAGAATAGAAGCATGTGCATTAACTTTTCATCATTTGCCATTCAAATAACATCTCCATTTCGTACACCTTTAGACATTAGTCTTACACTTCTCAGTGTTAATATTAAAGCTGGAGGAACATGAAGCCACAAGAAGTATTTGTAACAAAGCATATTTTCACTGATATAGGCCTGTTTTCACATTCACATAACATTGACAAAACTGAGGTAAACTTAGGATATTCTGAAGACTGTCAATCCATCTTTATCATAGGATGATTTTGGAATTTTATGTTGAAGACTGGCATAAAGGAGATATCAGGATGTATTACAAGATGCCTTTAATGAACAATATTTTATTACATAGCTATAAAGAAGACACCACACTTACCACATGTCTCAAGAAATCCTTTTTGATTCTGTTGTGGGTCACTGATGGAGAATACAGAGTACGAATGGCAATAAACACAGTGGTATAAAATAATAAACAAATTTTCATTGTGAAAGATTATTTTAACCAGATCTTCCTGGCTGGTGAATAGAATATTTATGGCACCAAGACAGTCAAAATCTTGATGCTACTGCTCTGCAAGCGCAAGCTATGGAGGACTGTTAATGTTACCAGCATCTCTGTTAGACATTAAACACAGAAATGGATGTGGGTCACACGTGTTAGTTGTACAAGTAGTGCCTGAGCACCTTGAAGAGGTCTATCAGTTGTTCCACCACAGCATATGAGGTGGGATTCAGCTGCCTGATTGTTCCCTGCAGGCAGGTCTGTAGAGGTTTGTGGGAACTCTGGCCATAGCTATGTTATGTTATTTTTTCTTAAGAGCCAGTTCTGATCCTGCAGCCCCGATGAAACTGCATCCCTAGAGAGATGGGGGAATGACTACGGAGAGGTACAGCTGCTCCCCCATCGTATGCTGAGAGTTACAGCTCCTTCGGCTCCTTCTATTCCTCCCTGCCCATGAAACTCTGCTTGCCTTATTGTAGTGCAAAATAATTCAGCAGAAATAAAAGTAAAATACTTCAACCGGATGAAATTTAAATAGTAGAGAATTGTGATTTGTGAAGCAAAACTGCTGAATGAGTAAAAGAAAAAGAAGCATGAAATATTCCGTATCAGCTTTTCCGTTTCAAAAGGCTTGCCTGTAGAATGACCCACCCAGCGTTCTTCAGGCTTTAATTAATTAAAAGCAGGGAGAAAGTTAGGATTTTGGCGCAGGATAAATATGCCAGACTTGAACAGAAGATGTTGCTTTAATGACCTGGACACTATCCAGGAAGTATGCAAAGGCTAGCAGGCACTTCTGACAGCTAATATATCTGATAAAAAAGAGCATTCTGGCCAATTAAAGAACTGGGGTAGAAATAATGGTTTGTCACCAAGTGTGTAACTGAGGCCAATTGGTCCAGATTAACCAATGGGTTATCCTTTGTAAGTGAATTTAAAGGTCACGATGAGCTGTCTTGGTGGGTAAAAGATAAAAATGTTAAATTAATATGGTGGCAAAAGATTTTCAAATGTGAGACATGGAGATAAAAATTAGATTTGCAAATCATGCAAAATCACCTGGAGTGGACTAAGCAAATTGCTCTTATGGCAGAAGGTCATTAAGAAAAAAGTGTGAATAAAAGTACAAATTTCCATCCACTGTAAAAAGCAGAAGCCTTCTTGAAGTATTCATACGCAAATGTTCTCCGGAAGGACTTTGTTATAAACTAACAGCTGGGAGAATATACATCTGTGTATGGGGAGAGGCAGGGCTGCTTTAGGGCAATCTGGTTTCCACCTTCTACAACAAAACAACTGGTTATGTTATTGATAGCCGGCCTATGCAATACTACTTGACCATGAGGAGATTATCCCTAATGTAGCTGTAAATTTCCACCGTGCTGACTGTCCTGGGGACAAATTCCATCGAGGTGGATTTTTCCAGCATGGCTTTCTCTATGATCTTCCATTGCACAGAGACGTAAAGTTTGGACAAAGAAGATGGTCACAGACTTCAGGAATACCCACAAGGCCTACAGGGAGCTCTAGAATGCACCTGGGGATGAAACTTTGGCACCCCTGCTTTGGCTATGGCAGCCTGTGACAGAGCAGAGTCACTAAGGTTACGTTGCCTGAGTATCTTGAGCTAAAACTAAGCACCTTGGGAGAGATAACTGAAGCCAAAAGTTTGCACTCAGTGCTGAAGGGTGATATCTGCTCCTCCCAGCCTCGCTCTTGACCTTCTACTTGCTTGGTCCTGCTCTCTCCCCACTGACTGATGTAAGTGGAGACGCGAGTGGGCACTGATGGGATGAAAGGATGTTTACACTGTAAATGACTGTCTGTCTCCCCAAATAAGAGAGCCTATTTAGACACAGGGTGATGTCTAGCTGAGTGCTGAAGCCTCTCCAAACCCAACTCTCCCAGTGCAGGCAAGGCAAGATGTCCTGCCCTCACGCCTACCTCATGCATGAGGGATGTGGAGGCAGCCTTATGGCTCTGGGTCTCACCTGCCAGCACTGGAATCTCCCATCAGAACACCCAGCTAGGTGGCTGCTGCTTGCCGCGGGCCAGTCAGCCACTCCTCATGAGCACCTCTGCCCCATCCCTCTCCAGAAGTCCTGTTGTGGTATTAACATTAGAGAGAGCCGGCCCACCAAACACTTCTGGTTTCATGTGCATCACAGACAGCAACTGTATTCAAATGGCTCTGCTGCTACTTGAAAGACAAGACTCCCAAAATACGGCAATAAATATCCACAGTAGCTGTTGCTTATTTTTTTCAAGAACCTCCAATATGGAGGCCCCACATCATCACTGCAGCGCATAAAAGTGTAGATGTTTATAACAGGCCAAGTCTAGCCAGCCCCGTAGGGAGGCCTTTTGTTGTTCACAGCCTCCCAGCTGTGCTTGGTGCTTCCTTCTCACCCAGAGAGGGGAACCTCCAGCCCCCCAACCAGGGGGGGTGCCGCTTGCTGCCTCTTCTGGGTCTCTCTTTCAAGCAGATGAATAGCTCGGGAAGGAGCCTGCCTGCCACCTGCCCTGCCTGAGGCGGAGATGCTGGGGACAAGCAGATGGGCACTTCCCTTGTCTTCCAGGGCTGCTGGTGAGGAAAAGAGGAGCAGCGACAGTCTGAGCGCAGGAGCAAAGATCAGGAGGACCCAGGATAGGCTGCAGCTGGCTGCCCCTTCCCTCCTGGCACAGCTTGCTGCAAACACTCGTATTTTAGCATCCTTGTTACAGCCCCGGGTCTGGCTGTGTGTGCAAACTGTTTTTCTGGTAGGATTCGGGTGGCTTTGAAACCACAGAAAACAGCAGGGGCTCTGAGAGGGCTCAAACATGGTTAGAAATCATAGGGCTCCATTCCTGCACATAGTATTGAGATACTGGTGCCAGGCCTTGAGATTTCGGGACTTCAGAAATGGGTTATTACAAGTACATAACCAGTGACCATAAATGGTATTTATTTTCCTTTATGTGAGGACCTAAAATACCCAAAACACACATAAAGCTGCTATGTATTTCTCCAAGGAGCATTTAAAATGCTTGTTCTTCCAAGGATTACCCGTGTGAGTGAATGAACTTAAACCACTAAACAGCTGATTCTGAGCCAAATTTTCAATGGATATTAAAAAAGATGTACACATACCTAGGAAAGTGTGCATTGCCACGCGAGGTAATTGCATGCAAATGAAGATATCCAAGTACAATGGCCATAAAGCGTTGATGAAAGGTATTTTATTGACACTGAAGTAACCTTGTTGAATTGCAAATTTTGGCTTCATTTCCTTTTCTGTAACCAGTGCAAAAGCAAAGAAAGGATCTGATTTCCTGGAAGCAGGTTTGTCTTATCTGTTAATATATAGTCCTACCTTCTACATGGAGTGAATATATTCATATGTCCTTGGCTGGCATAATTTGGGACAAAAAGGAGGAGACACCTTGATTTTTCAGAGAGAAGCAGCTACTTTGAGGACCAGTTCTAGGGAAGTACTCCGACATTTCTTTAAAGAAAACGTAGAAACAAATAACATCTAGTCAGAGCATTAGCAAATTGCCCTGCTAGCAGAAGGAATTACAGTACTGAAACTTTTGGTACATGGTTTCCTATAGATAACTACCTTATAGGGTTTTGTAGGAAGCAAGACAGACAAGTTGAAGTTAGCTTGTACGTGAGATTCCTTAGGATGGAAACGTTAGATATACTAAGCGGTGCATGAGCTTAATTCCCATTTTTGCAAGTGACTTTGAAAGGAACCTGGGCCAAGGCTGAGCTTAGAAACACGAGAGCACATGGCAGCACATGCTGGTGATGGTGTGGAGAATCCTGACGGCTGCTCCAGCTCAGGCTGCAACGGCATCCACCTGGGTCTGCCTCTGCCTGGTGGTGTCTGTAGGTCCGTGGCGGAGCTAGCCAGCTCTTCTGATACCTGCTGGCAAGGTTAGTTTCAAGGCTGTGCTCATGTGGTGCCATTTCAGGGATTTCTACACTATACTTAGTTGCCCTAAGGCCCCGTTGATTCTCAGTTCAATGCAGGCTCCCCAATCCCTTACTCGCTTTTGAAGAATCACTTAGAAAGCTTCTGAAACTTTTATCTTAAGTGTCTTTGCTGACACCATGAGAAAGTGAGGGAGTGGACACAAGCATCCATTTAAAATGTATTTAATATTTGAAACTGTTAAGAGACAGTACTGTCCATTCAAGTGCTAGAGTGAGAAGCATCTCATCTGGAACCAACAGAGCTGGCAAAAACTCCTTTTGAAATTACAGTACATCTTTCATGAGATGCAAAATATGGGGAAATAAAGCTCAGTTGAACTTTTCCTCCACTCTTGGTAAACAGATAAAATAGAAAAAACCCACCCTACACAAACAGCAAGCAGAGCATTCTTGACCCAGCTGACTTCACTAGCTGGTGCCTTGTTTTCTTCCCTTACCTTAGCTGTCATTGCATTTTGCCCCCTGTAAGCAGCTCAGTCTCATTAAAAGCAACGTGGTGAAACTAGCCACATCATTATACTCACTTAGGCGGAGTTCTTGTAGCCAGCACTTACCGTCCATAGTAACTGCCACTTAGGATTTGTGAACCCTCTACTGGCACCTTTCCGGTGGTTTGCTGGGGTTTTTTTTTGTGTGTGTGTCTTACTTTGAAATTTACATGTCTTCAGAACAACTAAAATTCACAAGAACAAACTAATTAATGGATTCCGGTTTTGACAGCTACAAGAAGACGGATGAGAAAGTAACATGCTTCTGGCAGCGTGTTATCAATTGGGAGGCACCAGTGCATCGCCTCTACGTGGTACAGTGAGCTGGAACCGACACTGACAGATGACACAGCCCTTGACAGTGAAGCCTGTACGAGCTGACAGCTCCACTTGCACTCAGGCAGGTCCACGCTCGGCGCTGGAACTGAACCAGCGTGATGTGCAGAATATGCTTGCTTTTATCTTCCCCCGGCTGTACGGCAGGCAGGCTGAACAGCACTGCCTGCTGGATCCCAGGACCTACCTCAGAAACTCACAACTGTAACGAGCGCTAAGGTTTTACCAGTAAAAATAAACTAAACCCATTAACAAGTGTCATTATCATCCAACTGGTGCTTTGCTCTTCTTTTGGGAAGCAGGGTGGCTCCGGTGCCAGCAGGACTAAGGGAGCCTGCTTTCCTTTGGACTGGTGGGTGTCTCTGGTTGGATTCTCAAGTGTCTGCTAAGGGGATTGCTCTGAGATGTCCTCTGTCACAGCCTGGCACCTCGAGCCTCCCTCCACCACACGGATTCTCCAGTGTTGAAGCTGAATGCACACGCCTGTCTTTCTTTCAGGTGAATCTCTCTTCCGTGGGCAGCTGCCTGCTTTCACAGAACTGCAGGAGCTTCTGTCTTTGGGCCTATTACCTCTATGTCAAACTTGGTCAAAACTGGCAGAAGGNCTGCCTGCTGGATCCCAGGACCTACCTCAGAAACTCACAACTGTAACGAGCGCTAAGGTTTTACCAGTAAAAATAAACTAAACCCATTAACAAGTGTCATTATCATCCAACTGGTGCTTTGCTCTTCTTTTGGGAAGCAGGGTGGCTCCGGTGCCAGCAGGACTAAGGGAGCCTGCTTTCCTTTGGACTGGTGGGTGTCTCTGGTTGGATTCTCAAGTGTCTGCTAAGGGGATTGCTCTGAGATGTCCTCTGCCACAGCCTGGCACCTCGAGCCTCCCTCCACCACACGGATTCTCCAGTGTCGAAGCTGAATGCACACGCCTGTCTTTCAGGTGAATCTCTCTTCCGTGGGCAGCTGCCTGCTTTCACAGAACTGCAGGAGCTTCTGTCTTTGGGCCTATTACCTCTATGTCAAACTTGGTCAAAACTGGCAGAAGGTTTAAATTCAGATGGTGCTGGGGGGTGGAGAGAAGGTGCGGATACGCATGCAAATAGAGAGTATGACAACATAAACCTAATTCCCTTTAAAAACAAGGGTAATACTGCAAGGGCAGAGTTTCTTCACACTATATATTCAAGACATATATCTACAATCCTAAGATGAGATTGAGTCTGAGTGTAGAGGCCCTGGCAGCCTTACCCAGTTCTTCCCTAAGGGGACAGGGATGCTAGAGGCACCTGTGTAACTGCTCCGTGCCGTGATGAATTATAACCCTACAGCAAGTATCTCTTGATGGATTACTGTGATAGATCTTCCAGTCCTCCTCTCTTAGTGTACATAGACGAGCTCAGGAAGCTACTGGAATCAAACAGAATACTGGAATCAATATTCTCTTGTGGATTTAAGGGAATATTATCTTAATGAAGAAACGGTCTGGTCAAAGTAGTTTGAATCAGCCTAGATTTTCAAGAAGCTTCCTTTTCTTCACCTCTAATGTTGTAATTTTTTTCAGATCACATTACAGAGGAACTGAGAGCCCTATTAAAGGGAAAATCCAAGTTTTACTGCTCCAGCAAGGGGATTTATTGCAGCCAACACATCTCTCTCCCTTGCTCCTCACAGCTCCACGTGGCCCTTCTGCCTGCTTCCCTCCTGTTCATTACAGCCTCCTTTGGCCCTCGAGAGCAGCTGCCAGTGCTCCCTTGGCCTAATGCCGGGGTGACACAAGCAATAACGCCGGCAGAAGCCAGAATGGCATTGGGCATGCTTGTCCGCATTCAGCAGCTGTCAACAGGAGCCATTTGAAAGATAGATGGGGGTTTATATGGCTTTGTTTGTGCACATGTGCCTCAGAATACGGCGCTTAACTACAAGGAACATAATTCCACTAGCTTCACTGGGACTATTCGTATCCTTAATATTATGCTCATGTTTTAGGGACTCTGCTGGGTTGGCACCTGAATCTGTGAAACTGGTGTTGTGTGTACATTTGCCTGGATTTCTCTGTGCTGTGGCTACCCATGCATGCTGCCATTTCAGCTACTCAAGGGCTTGGTAGTAGTATGTAACAAGAAGTGCATTTCACACAGTCTGTTTTCGACTGTTTCAAAGCTCAAGAAGAGAAAAAAGTTCATTAAAAATCAGTCTGTAAAAAGACAACTAGACAATTTTTTTCAAGTGCTTTTCTCTGTGAAGCTCTATGAGGACTTTTATAAAGGTTTAATTAAGGGTTTTTTTCAGATATTGATACTTTCATTTACTGTTACACATCCATGTGATGCGTAAATAATAGATCTGCTGGAAGACTTAAGAAAAATTTGTTTAATGAGGATTGAGATTAACAAGAAGGAATTTAGATTCCTTTTTCCACGTAGCCTTTGTGCATCACATTCCCTTTCCCTAGAAACCAAACAAAATCCACAGCCTCAATGGCTCCAACTTCTCAGGTGGATCACATCAATGAGAAAACAGAAAAGCATGTAAGCATGACTATTATTTATCTTACACGAATGGTTAGACACTCTTATTCCAACTTCACAGTCAACGAAGAGCGAGGCAAAGAGAAGCAATTGCCTGAAGCAATATTATGGTCCCATGTTGAGCCTCGAAGCTCCTGTTTCCTCTGAAGCAATGACAAGCCACGTTCTCATCTCCACTTGGTCCCTCCTGTTGAGGCAATCTGCCTGGGTAGCAGAGTGACAGCTTGCAGGCGCGAGCTCAGGTAAGGCAGCGTGCTGGAGGACAGCGTTGAAGGCACTGCCTGTCCGAGTCGGGCTGGTCACGCAGGGGTGAAAGGCGTTGTTTTAACATTGCAGTCACACGCTATAACTATGTTTGAACAGACAGTTATCGCAAAGTTCTTGCTTTCAAGATCTTAGACCTACCTGAAAAGTTACCTTTTAGAAAGAAATTCAAATATCTCTTCTTAGCCTAAACCACTTTGGAATATAGACAACCAGTGCTTTTCACCGTAAAATTCTTTTCATAGGCAAAAACATTGCATTTCCTGGATCCAGATGTTTGAACATGTATGTCGCACAAGATGATTTTTAAAGAAAAGATGAGCTAAGAGTATGTGGCCAGAGTTCTTTCTCTCTTATTTCATACCGATGAAAACTAATTTTATATAGGCAAATAGAAAAATGTCACTGGTATTCTTAATTTTTAGGTTTTAAAAAAAAACCTCTCTGGGGATAAAAATATCTTATGGATACTGCTCCTGATTTAAGAAAAGTCTTCCCAAGCACAGAACAAACATGCCACGGGAGGTGCTCAATGGCATTATAACTGAGTGCCCTGGATGGTGTTCTGCAAAGGTCAATAGAAATAGCTATTTAGAAACCAGGCCCTCACTTCAATCCGTCTAATATGAAATTGAGCAGTGAATTGACTACCCTTCATAACGCACCTTGCAGCAAGAATCTAGGCTGTTTGGCTGTTCAGAACAAAAGGTATTGTCCTTCAGGTGTTTTTTTAATTCAAAGTTTTTTGCTTCTGTATTGGTTGTGAGAGTCACATCCTTACACACTTACAAAACAAAGCAGGATCACTGAACAGGCAATTTGTGAACTCTGCGTATCTGGGTTAGGAGCTGAATCCAAATTCAAACTAGATCCAGATGAAATATTTATGAGTATGCATAGATAGATATTTACACAGAGAGACATGGATATAGACAAATTCAGATTATCTGTTTTTCTCCCACATGATCAGACTGTTCCTGGATTGCTCGCTTAGGTATATTTTATATGGCTTGCATTTATATTCATGGTGTTGCACGTATCTGTGTTCTTGCTGGTTTAGATAGATTTTAAAATATCATACTGAAATTTTATGGAACCTGATAAAGCTGGATAGCAAATTTTCCTTAACGGAATGAAATTGTACTACCTAACATCATACAAGGCTATCCAAGATATTCTTTAACTTCTTTAAATACAACATAGAGCATGCAGTTCTTTCTGTTTGACATTTTTTGAGCAAGTTCTCTTCAAAAACCTCCACCATTTATATCTGCAACCCAAGAATACAAGCAATATTTCTTTACAGCCTGTTTATCAAGAGAATCTCAAGCACAGGGAGCTATGGTGAGCCAAATTTTCTGGTGGTGTAAGTGGGGAAGCTCACTGACCTCATGAAGGCTCTGGCAATTTAGTCCACTAGGCAGCAACCAGAGTCCAACTTTTCCGGTGTATCCACATTACAGAGATTAACAAAACATACTTAAAATTTCAGTAGAGTACGTACTGTGATACCGTCAGCATGAAAAAAAGCACATTCTACCCAAGGAAAACTGAGCTTAAATTTTTTCTCAACATTGTCACTCCATTGACTCCATCCTGCATTCAGACAGGTAAATGGAGTGTCTCTGGCTGGTTTTTTTTTCTGTTTTGGAGCCATCCATGGAAGAGAAATCCACCAAGGGTGCTGTTAAAAACAAAACACTCTCTCTGGCTCAGAAAGCCCCTAAGATGCAAATTTGTGGTTGCTAGGGAATATTTTGGGGAAATATCACTATGTGTTTATTCTCATACTTTTCTGTAGCCATCTGCCCTTGGACACTGCTGAAAACAGGGTCTTGGGCTAGATGGATCTTATACTCGCTACAGTCAAAGAGGCTAGGAGCAGACGTAAACCCACACCAGCTTAAATTCTCAAAGTTGCCCTGTAAGTAGAAATGTTTGCTGATACTAAGAGTGCATTCGATTCTGATAATGACATTTTGCTCTTTTCTAGATGGCCCTGGGTCTTTTCCTCAGAAGTATATGTTCGTGTTTTCTTCTCAGAGTTTGCAATGAGTAATCACACAAACTCTATTCAAAATACCCTTCTCAGAATGTCCTCACAATGCCCCCTGTCCCTGCCTCTTATATCTGGGAAGGACTAGCACTTTGCTCTTTGTCACATAATCACACCTGGCATGTAAGAATTGGGGTTCCATTCTGTGCCTGAATTTTCTCCCGTAACTCTGGAAGAGAGAAATGGGGAGCTGAAAGTGATGATGGCAGTATGGAGGAAAGTGTTTTGCTCCTTTGAGCACATTAAACACTAAATAAGAAACTCAAGCTGTCTTTTTTTCTTTTTTATGTTGGTTTTTCAGAGTTGATGAAGTGAGGAAAGGATTTTCCAGTGGTTGAGTAACAGGGCTGAGATTCAGGAGATGCAGTTCAGTTTCTGCCCTATCCAACTTCTCGCATGTCTATAGAAGTCTGTCCATACTACTAAATGAATGAGGACCAAAGAAGTTGTTTTCACTCCAGGCCCGAGTTATGCACCCTGCTAATTGCTTTCCCACTTCTGGCTTTGGTTTGCATCACTGCAGACAACTCTTTCACAGACAAGTCACAGGTACCTTCCCTGCCTAATTCACTCCCAGGTCTCTTCCTGAAAGGCAGTATGGAGGCCGCTGCATTAGGTCTGGCTCGTCCTGCCTGGCACAGTTTTCCAGCACTATCTCACTCACTTTGCAGCCTCACATCACCCTCCAGCACATGTTATGCGAAGCCCTCAGTTTTGTAAAAACGCTGCTCTAGTGGGTTGCAGTGCAGGTTTTGTATTGCTCCAGCAGTTCAAATTGAAGAAAGACCTGGAGGGAGTCATGATTACATCTAAAACCTGCAGAGGCACTGCTTGGCTCAGAAGAGACCCAAGTGTCATGTGGATGATCTGGAGAATGCCGAAAGGACTATCTGACTTCTGCTTTCCTCTCTGAGAAATCTTAGTCAGCAGCTGTCTTTAACCGTATTTTTAAGCGGCTAGACTAACAGCTGGAAACTCTAAGCACTACTGTAAACTTAGTAAATAAAAAAGTAAGCTAGCTTTTTTGATAAAGCAGTTCTGGTAGGAAAGAATGAGATTTTCCATTACTCTTCCTGAATGAGATGCCTTTAAAGGATGGTTCATTGGAAATGTATATAGCAATCCTGTTTCAAGACATTCTCAAGAATTTCCTTAATTAGCCATCCATGTTTACTGTACTCGTCCCTTATAATACGTGCAGTGTTGTATTTGCTATCTGTAATCTCTTTGTTGATTTTGATTCTCCTGAAATGCTTTTTTCCCTCCAACGAAAAATACCAAAAGGGCTTTCAGTCAAGAAAATATGCTTGGCATCTGAAAGTTTGGGATATGTGGGAGTCACATCCTTTTCGTACAGTTTCATTTAGTACAGTGAGAGTTTAACTCCTTATTGTCTCCTGCAAAATGAAGTCGAAGTAGTGGAGCTTGCAGTGTAGGTGCTCAGGAGGAGGGGAAGGTTGCAAGCGAAAGCTCAGCAGGTGCTGCTCTCCTGGAGAGGGGGCAGATGGGAGGGAAGGAGAAGGAGCTCTACCTGTGCTCGCAGCGCTGTGTCCCAGAAAGGCAGAGCATCACTCTCACCACTGCAAAACAGCAAGTGCAGCTGAAACAGCAGGTATAACTTTGGTGCTGGATAGGGGGGACTCCCTGGAAACACCTTTCTGAGGCTGAAGGCCTCCGCAACTTCAATAGGCTGCATTTTCAGTTGTTATAGATCAGTTTTTGTACTGTTAAGGATCAGACATAATACCTCCATGTTGAGCTTTTTTACACAGCTCCTCTTTTATTTTCCAGTACCGTTCTGACTCCAGGGTCAGGTTAAAACCTCCAGAAGCTGATGAGAAAGTATTGGGTGCTTGACTGTAAAGAAAACACACAATATTCTGATTTTGTCACCTTCTTAGTTCTGATTGATCTCTGGGCCATGGGGGGTCCTCCACTCCCTGCTGTCTGTAGCTGTTCTGCTTTGACAACCTTGCACACTGGTTATGGTCTGTGCCACTATGCACACTTTGCACATTAAACACCTTTTATCCCACCCACGAGCCACCATCTCCCTCTCTTGGCTACATTTGTTCATCTGAGACTATATGGCACTGGCACAAGAGCAGTACAAATGTAGGAAATGTTGAGACTGCACCACCAGAGAGTGCTTCCCAGCTCCTAAACTGGCTTAGCATCCCGCCAAGGTCTGGACTGCACGGAAGTGAGGGAGGCATAGATGCTCTCCAGTAGGGCTCCTGAGGGCACCTGCACTGTGGAAAAGGCACAGCCATGGGGCTGATTTACTCTCTTTGCACCTGGGGAAATGCCAGAGATCATTACAGGCTTTTTAGCCTGCAAGGAGGAATATAAAAGAAGGCAGGAACCAGTATCTGGCTCACTGACAGAAAGATTTCAGGCCAAATGACTCACCTCTGGAGGAGGCAGACAAAGCTTTCAAAGGACGTGACTTAGAAGGGAATTCAGTAGCTGGCATTTATTTATTTTTCAGGGCTCATTGAGCTTTTTTTAGCTCTTCAACAGTAAATCTGCATACACAAAGAACACAGACTTCAGACTCATGAGGTTTGAGGACAGACTTCATAAATGGTCACTTGTGACTCACCCACAGAGGAAGAGAAAGCAGGTTTTTAGAATCTTACTGTTACCCACATCATAAGACCCTCATGCTTGTATATCAAGCTAAGCATTTGCCTCTGGTTATAAACACATCATTTGTGAAAGCATCTGTCCTGAAAGAGAAGAGTTTGCTTCTTATGAGAACTGTCTCCTTTTTCCCTCGGTTCTTTAGTTGAAGCTTTGCCAAAGAGGTCAAGTAGACAGCAGTCTCACAAAACTGAGAGTCACCTAATGTACTTACTGTATCCATGACTCTGACGGTTTCTAAATATATTGCTAGTGAAGGACCACACTGCTAAAAATGTGAACGTCCAGTACAAACAGCCAGACACGGAACAAGATGTAATACAACGGGCTACTTGGAGCACAACTCTGAAGTTGCACTACCTTGACATTCTTCACATTCTATTACACATTCTGTGGACAGTTTATACGTGAAGCCCTTCAGCATTTACCACAGCATAAGCTATATATGTCAGAATAAACTCACAACTTACTCCGGATACCACTGAAGATTAACCAGTGTGTTTGCCTGAAATTGAGGGTATTATAATATGTGGTAATCCTAACGAAATGTTTACTTTTGCCATAATAACTAGAAGTGATTATACCATACAATTTTCAAGAACTTCCTCAGTGAATTAAAAGGATAGGAAATTGCTTAACATACATTGACTTTTTTCCTTTGAGAAGTCATATAATAGATTTGTTGGGTATTTTGCTCTGTAACGCTTTGCATCTTCAGAACAACCCCTTTTACATGGGACAGAGAATGATTTGATGTCTGCTTGTGATAAAATTACAGGCTGCATATCATTGCTGCTTCACTAAAATATGACTTGAAATAGTCTGAATTAAACTCTAAAAACAACAGTTCCAGATTGACAGTTTTGGGGTACTTTGCAAGCCCATTTCTAATCAAGCAATTTTGCTATAGATAATATAACTGCAAACAAAACATTTACAGAAAGCTTTTGTGTTTAGCATTTTAAATATATCAGTAAAAACCTTGCCAGAGCATTATATTAAAAAAAAAAGGGGGGGGGGGAATTTTTCTGTTCTATGAGTGTTAATTGAGCTTTACTTGTCACAATGAAGGGTAATGCAGAAGGTGATTTAAAGAAACTTCTTATAATCCACCGTACCAGTACTTACAGATGGCACTTTCACTACTGCTACTGTCCTGATTTATTCATTTCACTAGGTTTACATAGTATTTCTATGATTATATGTTGCAGAAGTGAAGAACAGTCATAAATAATACAGGAAGTCTCCTAATTATAAAGAAAAATGTACATAAGTAATTAAAAAAATATTTTACCAATGGACTACAGCTGCATTTTACAGTTACCAGGAATTGCAATAGCTTGATGAGCTAAATCATGTAGCTCTCTAAGCACAACAATATGAGCTGGAAAAATAAAACTTCTGTAAATAGTTCTTGTACCAGGGCCAGATCTCATAGTCTACTACAAGGTAGAAATGGCAGCAGCAGAGGAGGATGAGTGGGGAGATGTGAGGAAGGTGCTAGATGCCCAAGAAGCTGAGGTATACAAAAATGGTCCTTTGTGCGCTGTTTTCCTGCCAGCAGCAGTGTGCAACATTAGGCAGACACCTATTCTGCCTACGTCTAAAGCCAGCTCTGCTCAGCGTGCTCCAGTTCTGTCAGAGCTGGGATTTTCAGCAGTTCTGGATTTGGAGACCCAAGGAAGGATTCAGATCAATATTAAGATACCTTTGGTTAGAGTTGCAGACACGGGTTTTAGTGGCATCTTGCTTCGCCTAAGCCTCCAGCTGCTGGTCCAGAGGGGTGGAAGTTGCTCATATCGAAGATTCTTTCGATAGCACAGAACATCTCAAACGACACCAAGTGCCTACATTTTGGTAAATAAATTGAGCCTTAGGTGTCTGCATGGAGATTTCTACAGATGTTCAAGGTATCTAACCCTCCTTTGTAACCTGTAGAGATCTACTCTTTACAGCCAATGGAGACACGAGTTTGTTCGCCATGGTTCACTGACAGTATTTATGGGGTCTCTATTTACTGAGACAAGAGCTCAGATACCTGCCTCCTACGTAGGCATCTAAACATACGCATCTATATCTGGAGCTGAATCCCACTCTAAATTCTGGTTTAAATTCTGGTTTCTTTTGTTCTCATTGAAATCAGCCATTTTTTTATTGCTGTCTAAATTCTGGTGATGTCTAAGATGTATGCAGTTTGAAATTAAATAACTCATTAATTAAGTCAACATTAAAGTCTAGCTTGATGACGGCAGAAACAGCACACTCACCTGTGGCACACTGGCAATGTGGTAACAATGTGATCAACTTACTACAGAAGCCTACAGAGAGCAAACTATGACTTAAACGTGAGGTGTGCAGAATCTCCTCCAGCTGACGTGTACAACGCACTGCTCTGGAAAGCACTATTGCTTTTAACTGAGCTTTTACTGCTCTTTATTGCAAGACAGCAATCTCCTCTTGGTCTATTGGAACGTGGGACTACCAGGAGGTGTAGAAAATGTTCTTCACGCTTGGCCATCTGTACATGGGTCCAGCTGATTCTGTTTGCTCCTTAGCTTGTCACCGCCAAACTGGATTAGAAATTAAAAAAAAAAATGTCAAAAGCGAGTTATTAAGGGATTTCTTAATTTCCTTCTTACGTTGTACCTGAGAAGCCAAAAAGGAAAATGAAAAATAGCCTATTTCATCTAGGTACCGATCAGAGAAACAGCAGCAGGAAATAACTCTGGACTAGGCTGGACTTGAATGGTCTTGGCTGGGTGTAGAAGACATGCCCATGGACAAACTTGGAAAGTACAAAGACGATGTACAATTGATCTAAATAACTTTATTCACTTGGATTCAGCTCGCAAAGCTTGGTGCTTAACTAGGATATACAGTCACAAATTTGGGTGTTGTAATGGGCAATTATCCTCACGTGAATAAAAATGAGGCAGAATTTGTGCCTCCTATTGCAAATACCTAAGTATGAAAAGTTGGGTTCTAAATATTTGCCTTCCTAGCTCAGTACAATTATCAGACATTACATTTGAAGTAGCACACTTTATAGCTTGCAAATAACAGTCATGTGTTTTAATGTATTTAATTTTACTGGCTGACTTTCACATATTTTAAGAGCTCTCTACCTCTCCTTGGCAGCATAAGAAATTTATCTTGCCAGAGGGATATAAAGGGTCTATAAATGAAAATCAGGGCTGAGTTGTTCTATTTCTGAACACCAAGGTTTCAGGTATTAGGCTGTTTGAGGTTATTGTTACCTACTCACCTTAATGTGAACGTGAAATCATGCAATAAAGAATGTGCTAGGATGAGTGAAATATTTCCCCCTTCTGTTGTTGCGTTTTGGTTCCTTGCGGTTAAGAGAAGCATAAAATGTGCAATTGAATCCTGTTTGGTTGATATTAAGATAATAATTTCACGCACATACCCATACAAACAGTGCTGCAATGAAAACTGAATACATTCCTGCAGCCTATGAAAACCTGTAGTAAACAGCCCTACTCTAAATTAACTAATAAAACTTTTCTAATTATGCATGGTAGAAAGGGTAAAGGAGAGTGATAGCAGGAAATTCTTTTGTCTCATGCTACAGGTTTGGAAATGCAGTGACATCGTTCCTATGCCAGGCACTAGAGGAGATCATAATGGGATATAATTGTTGCTTGCTCATTTGATTGAACTCCAAAACTATATCAAATAACACTTAATTATACACACAGAATATCATTACAGAAGAGAACTCAGAACTGAGAGCTCAGCATAAGCAGAAGCATTTAATAATTATACAACTCCTGTAGATGCAAATAGATAACGTGCTGCTAATTAGTCTGGAATTTTATGCTCACAATATCCTAAGTAAATCTAGTGAAAATTACTTGGGAGCCTGAACACAGAGTTTTACTATAGCTCCATCTGGTACGTGCCCTCCCATTACCCAGCACGTTGGCTAGCTGTTTGAGGGACACATTTGATATCTGGCCAAGTTTAAAGGTCTGCTGGAGGTAAAACAATGCCCACCCTTTTACAAGGGGATCATTGTTGCTCAACAATAAAGCTCTCTGGCTTATTTGAATGTCAACAATTCAGAAAAGTTGATGTTTGGAGCCATCAAATAAAATGTTTTTGTGAAACAGTTTATTATTTCAGTGGTAATTATTTGAATCATTCATGGTAAAGGATGTTTGCTAATGAGAGCTTGGCTGCTGTAAATTCCAGGGAGACTGAATGCTCTTTGTGCTGACAAAAAGGCCCAAATCACTGGAGAGCGACTGACTGGACAAATCATTCATCTATGCAAATGCCAGCTGAAATGGTCAGATGCATTTATTACCCTCCTCATTATAGTAAACAAGGCAGAAATCGTGACTGGCAGTTATCAACTTGCCCTGAAGTGTGATTTGTTCTCCTACCACTGTTTAAATGAGAGGAAGAAAGGCAAGCCACCAGGGACTTTGTCGGTTTATAAAAGAGTAAATGTCACATAGCCTAGTGCTTAAAGACTTTTGATTGACAAATGTTTTATTTGACATATCAAACAATAATGGTTTTCATATCAAATAGTCCATATTTGTTAGCAGAAATTTAACCCTTGGCAGAGTGAGAACTGATTTTTCAGAATGCTCTGAATCCAGATGGAAGGCTACAAGTAAGAAGACACTGTCTAACTGGGTGGACTGGGAAGACTCAGGCGGTACTGTAGAAAGATGTTTTTAATGGAGGCTTCAAATGACTGCTGCCTTAGTTGCTTCAAGAAAGCATCTCACATCGGGAGGGCTAATAGCATGTAACAGAAGGAAATAAGAGAGTGATTTTTAATTTTTTTTCCTAAAGGAATTACAGTAGCAGTTCAAGAGATGTAAACAGGACCTGCCTCATCTTCCAACTACGTTTCTAGGACACTTACGCTTGCATTAGGCCAGGATATAGCCTGAGTTGTTTGAGGAATGTATGGATTTGATAACCAGAAATATTACTGAAAAAAATTAAAACAAAAAAAAGAAGCAAACAAGAACACAAATCAGAATTCTTATTTGTATTAGGAGTGTGTATTTGTTGCTACCTTTCATTTTAACACGCAAAGGCTTTTTTGTTGGTGATCTGTCACTACTTAATATGAACCACTTATTATACAGGTGGCTCTAAGACTCCGTATAAATATTTACAAAATCGTATGTCCTCTGGTATTAAACAAGAAAGAAAGTACACGTGATTAAATGGTGCTTCACATAATTTGCTGATGATGTGTTTTCACCTCTGTTGGTGCAAGGACTGGATGGAAAAAGCACCCATGCTCTATCCAAGTGCGAATGTACACTTCAATTGCGAATCATCTCTTTCAGCTTTAGAGAAGTGGGAGGACAAACTCCGAGTCAGATCCTTTAAACCTTTTCCATCCAGAGCAGTAAACTAGGTCTCACGAACGAGATCCTGAAGCTGAGGTAAAATGATAGATCATTAGGTAAGAGCTCTTTGATTGTGACTTTTGGAGGGCGAGGGCGAGATGTGATGCCACCCGCCTATATCCTCTAACCTATGCACACTATTGAACTGAGATTCTGCAATCCAGGTAGCCTGGAAGAGAAATACTAAGTGGAAAAGAAGCAAGAAAAATAATATCAGAAATATGCTTTGGGTTATCTGGGAAATATAATGCAATTTTAATAATAGTACGAATATGAGTAATACTGCTTATTAGCTAGCATAATAGAGGCAGGAATTAAAAACAAACAATATCTATATAATGCTTTATGGCTCTTGTGAATCCAACATTAACTGATTCATTTTCTCATTAGCTCTGTGAAGTAACATCATTAATCCTCCTTTGTGATGGGAGAGCATCTGCATACATAGATAAGTGATAGATATTTAAGGTCACTCAGCTGGCTGCAGCAGACCTAGGTGTTACTACCTAGAGCATCTGATTCCCACTTGTGTGCATAGCTGTTACGGTATGCTAGGAGTACATGCAGAGACATTTCCTACATGCTGAAAATGGATCACCACAGCATTAACTTGTACTGCACACCTCTGCTATCAACATTTAAAGGTCCCTGCCTTTTAACATTGTAAAAAAGCAGTTATCATAGTGGCTATCACTACTGTCACTAGAAATACAGGATTTTCCATTCCAACCTGAAATAATGATTCTTAATTCCAGTATCCAGTGTGCGGAGGCAGGTCAGTCTGGTCCTTCAAAGTAATATCCTTGGCCAGTGCTGCCTTGCATATGGAAGGAAAAATCCTCCGCAGACATCTGGAACCACAAGGACATCTGGTGAGAGATACCTTGCAGAAGACTGTAAACATTCTTGCTGATCACAAAATAATCCATCAGTAGCATTTGATTTTGTGACATCATGCAAAGATGACTGTCAGAACATAATTATTGCAAATACAGGGAAGAAAATATTCCCATTTTTTTCTAACGTAGCTTCTATTATTAGATCCAAGTGCCCCCTTGCATTCTGTTCCTAATGTAGTCTGAATACAGATATAAACCAGAAAAAGACATTTGTTATCAGCATCCTCTTTATAGGCATTTTGAGATTACCCTCCTGTCCTGGGATCCAGCCAGCTCTTATTTATGGGAGCCCCTGGTTCTCCTCCCCGCTATGCCCACATATTCCGCTTTTATCATCCAGATTTCTTCCTCGGTCTCTCAGAAGCTGGTGTGCTTAAATGCTCCCATCGGTCCACCATTCTAGCTGGCATCTCCCTCAGATCTGCCACGTCATTCCAGAGCTGTTGCTTCTGCAGGTCTTGAGGGTGCTGTCACAAGGGGCTGATTTAACGCGGTGGAAGAGGCAGACAAATGGTTGACTGCAGAGACAGGCCAGACCAACGGAGCTCTGTAAAAGCTATAAATAGAGTTCTTGGTTTCGAGGATTTTGCAACTGAAGAAGGTGAGGTGCTAATGAGGCAGGGAGGAGCACCTGCTCTTCGATGACATTGCTGGCCTCCACCTTCTCCACTGGAGAAGAAGTTAAGGGAGTTGATTAACATAGTTCAGGAAGGTTTCAGGATTAATTTTCAGGAATGTGAAGTAATCAACATTTTCTCAAGTAGTTTGTATGTTCAGTCAATAACAATGCCACCTTCAGGACTAACTATGTGCCCAGAATAAGCGATCATCAGGAAGCCAGGGACAGGACAACACTCAGGCTAAAGAGTTATAAAAATAGAAGAGGGAAAAAAATCTCACTAACAATGTTTAATATCTTTCATTAATGCATACTGGAAGCTAACAGCAGGCAGTAAAAAAAACTGCTTCATTTTGTCAGTTATTACAAGTTCCTTGGTGTCCCCTGCGTGGAGGTGAGCGGCCTGCACGCACATACTCAGTTTTCTGTGCATCCCAAGCCTCCTCAACCCATGCAGGAGCTGCAGATGTCACTGCAGCTTCAGGCTTGGACTGACGATCCCTAGCTATGTCCTCCAAATGGTAAGGAAAGCTTTTGGTGCCAGGAAGCAGAGGAATCAATAGATTAAAATAAAACAGATCCAAACCAAACACTGCTCCTCTGGTGAAATTGCTGTATTTAAAAGCTAAGAATGAAATCGTTCTGCCATGACACATTCCAGTGTTCTTAGCAACTGCGCACTGTTACCTTGTTTTTGGATGAACTAATTAATTACAGTACCAGTAACCCACTGGCAAATCCAAGTGTGATATGTTGGAGGAAAAAGCTCCAGGAAGAACTGACCTACTCACGACCTTCCTCAAGTGACTTTATAATGGGGTAATTCCAGTCACTTCAAAGGAGTTACCCCCGTTCAGAAGTATACAAACCAGCACAGAAGGAGGCCAAATATTTTATATATATATCGTAGTAAAAAACTATTTAACAGTTATAACTGTGTGAAATCATTGGCAGATGTGCCGAATAGCCTGAAACTGCAGGGAGAATGGAACAAATAAAACAAACTGCGAAGATGTTTCTACACTAAAATTTTTTTTCCTTACGCAGTCTGATCTGTAGCCAATACAAAGATATTAATACCAGTCTTTTAATTATTCAGAATTATTTCAGCAACTGCACCCAAATTAACATAACCATCTATTTCCATGTGAGCAGGAATTCATGCTAATTGTACATTAATTCCCAGGATGAATAATTGAGGTATCAGATGCAACAGCTCAAAAAACTAAATCTTGTTTAGTGCTAAAGTAACAAGTTATAAGCCTTAAGTTAATCAAGAAAATTATACATAGGTCTTCATTAACATACCGGGAATCAATCCACAGCTGATAAAATCACAGACCATGCAGGTTTAACAGTGTGTGACTCTATCATACTTAACTCAGTCCGAACACATCTGTGTCTTTAAAGTTTCACAGTGCTCGTAATTTTATAGCTGGGAACCATCACCTCCCATTATGCTACAAGTCCTCTTTCCAAAGCGATAATGATGTACAGACATGGAAAAGGAATTATTATGAAATGATGCCTCATTTTTTCTTGTTTGGGATCAGCTAGCATTTACTCCCGCTTCCTTGTATTTCTCTGTGGCAATTGGCAATGCTTGCATGGAGAACTTACGTGTAGATGTCCTGCCCAGTACGATTCCTCTGTGTGCTAGCATGACACTATGTTGCTTGATATTGCCGCCTATTCACCCTCTTTTTGTAAATATTACCTAGATCATAAACCTACTTTATCAACTATGGAAACCAGCCAAATTCCTGCAAGAAAATATGATAATTTCAGCAGCTAAACCATGCAAAACAGAAGGGAGCTAGCCAAATAAACTAAGATCCAAGGGTTGGAGAACTACTTGTAACTTACAGCTCACTGCCTTCTGACTAGCTGTAAGACAGAAATAGAACATTCAGCTCACTAAGGTAGAAAATTCCAGTATAATCAGTAGACAAGAATGAAAAAAACACAGATTCTTGGCTTTTGTATTCTGATTGTTTGAATGCCAACACAGTGTCCACGCATACTTCAGAAGTTGCTTAGTCCAGTTGTTTCTATCAGTGTAGCAAAATCATTCCTAAACAGAGAATGCTCGGGTCAGACATCTGGCTGTGTTATTTTGCATTTGCACCGTAACCACACTTAAGGGGCTTTCACAAATTAAGGAGACCAAAATTGCTTTCTGCAATGAGGGCAGGGGTGTGTGAGTGTGTATGTGTGCGTGTGTACACACATGCATATTGCAAGCACTTACACAAAGCGTAACTTTTAGCTGTTGATATAGTAGGGAAAGGAAGGCGACAACAAGCTTCTAGTTAGAAGCTGAAGCTCATTCTTTCCTGAAATCGGCTGCTAAAAGCTTATGTATTTCGGGAAGTGACAGTCTCTTTTCTTACACGTTATCTGCTGGAAACAAAAAGCAGAAAGAACACAACTAAAGCCTTCTTGCCAGTTGTACACACCTGCCCTAGCAATATGAGCCTCCTTTCTCAATCCATTCTCCTGGTTTGCTCTGCATTCTGGAAGAATGCTTGAATGACAAACCCAGCTGGATGACCTGAAACCATTTATCCTCAGCTCTGGGAAGACTGAGCTTCTGCTGAGGAATAGACCTTATCTCTTTGAGAAGATAGGTTCCTTTATTGTGCCCTTGGTTGCTGAACAGGACTCATTAGATTAACCAAGAGGTCATGAGGCCATTAACTGCCCAAGTTGTGGTAGATTTCCCATGACTTTTTAGGGCTCGCATACATTTAGAGCTCCCAGTCTTTCCTTCACTAAAATTCACGAATAATTTTGTCTTAGAAGGCAGCAACAAAATAAGATGCTGAATTCTAACAGATATTCTGAACTGTTCCATCACAAAATAAGCTTTGCAATATGCTTTGTATATTGCCTCTTCTCTTTTTTTTCACAGCAAAAAAATACAGCAAGGACTAAAGCCTCCTTAATTTTTTATGGGTACATTTTCTTATATTGTCTTTTAACACATCGCTTTTTATACTTGCATGGTATCTTTAGCAGCGGAGAAATGTACTAGATAAGCGTATGGTTTTACTTACATGGCTGAAAGCAGGTTTTCTGCATGCAGTAGATGCAGATGCTATTTCTGAAAGAAAACTTCTGCACATCTGATCCATCGTGTTGGAAGCCTAAGACATCAGTTGCAAAGCACCACCACCAACTTCTCCATTCACCGCCATTGATAACAATGCTCACATTGATCTGATTGAAACAGTGATATGAGATTCACAGTACTTTTGATAGTTTTCCAGGTTTCTAACCCTTGGGTGGAATCATTTTACTGCTTAGCATCTGTAACACTTCAGCTCTGCTGAGCTCTGATTGGACTGCTCATGCCATTGTGAAATGTGGCAGCAGTGGATGAGCCACCGGCAGCTTTGTAGCCATGGAACACAACTAACCTATAAAAATATCTCTGGTCATATGAACATATTATAAAGGGTTTAAAATAGTTACGTGATGCTTGATGAGAGGCTAACAATGTCTTTTTGTGAGTCTAAATGACGTATCTCTATTGAAATCAATATGGCTCAGATCTGCAAACACTGAAGTAGTGCACTGCAGCTGTATATATTCCTTTGGTTTTTGTGCTAAAAAAACATACAGTGTGGACATTACACACGTCTATCTCAAAACTACCAGTTATCTGCTTCTTGCTGCCACTCAGTTCATACGGTCATTATGCAAGAAAACATGAAATGGCTGATACATTTTTAACCAAAAAGTACTGGCATGATAAAGGAGACGAGTTGATTAACAATTACTACCAGTGACTATCACAAGCTTGATAAAACACAGAGCCCCATTAATTATTAGAACTTTCCTTTCATCATGAAATTACAATAAGACCCTGTTCAAATGTACCTTGCAGCTCTCTAGTTGTTATGAAGAAGGAATCAATTGTCCCTGTTCCTTGAGCGTACATGCCTGTGATACTCTCCTGCACGCCTAGTAGGCTGCGAGGAAAGCCTAGAGCCTAGAAGCAGCTGACAGTGCACCAGAAGCACTTAGCTTTAGAAATCCGTCATTCAGAAGGTTAAAGCAACGGGCCCGGTTTGAAGAAAGTAGGTGCTTTGCCAGAATTGCCTCTGGGAAAGTTTTTATGGCATAGAGACCTAGAGCACTTACTTGTCTGCTGGAATAGAGAAATGGTGCTAGCCCAAGGGCTAAGGGAATTTCCTACTTATTCTTTCACTTGTTATTCAGGTTTTAATGTTACTGTATACCTTGCTAAAATGTTATACAGGTTTTACATTCCCACACTTAAATTTCAGTTGAAGGCAGTAACACACTGTGCAGAGTCAACACAAAAGCTTAATAAGATTGTGTCTCCCTATGCCTCTTTAGATCCCTATATGAAGCCTTCTGCTGGTTAAAATTAGCATATTATCCTTACTGGATCCTACTGCTGCTGACAAAGGATTCTGATTTAAAACTTGTCTGGAGATACTTGCACAACAACCTCCTTGCATACAGTAGATTTTGCTATCTCAGATTTCCTAATCCTCATTAAAAACTTCACAAAGACTTCAGTCAGCACATCCTTTCCAGGCTTTAGGATTATTACTCATATTTCTGCAGAAAGACAAAAAGGAAAGAGGAAAGTTTTTTAAACATGATATGTTTATGATAATACTGTATTTTCATAAATTAGGATTTTCTCATTCTTTATGCTTTTTTCTTAAAGCTTAATTGTATATCATGCAGTGTGCTTCCACAGTAAGGGCAGTGCTCAGCCATTCAAATGCTGAAATTGTTATTGTTATATAATTTGATAATGCATACTAGGTACTTCACAGGAGACTTAGCGAGACATTGCCCTTGCCCTGGTGAGTCTATAGTCTAAATTCTGTGTGATCTACAAGAACCAGTGTCAAGCAGCAGAGACACAGATGAAATTCTGCACTAGTTTAATTGTGTATAAAATTTAAGCACATCCTTGTACTGTGGCACATCCTTCTATCTTTTTTTTTAAAAAAACAGGAAAATAAAGATAAAATGCAGCAAATATGATTAACTACGGAATATGGCATTCTCATAGAGCATAGCAGAGAGTGGATGCTATGCAAAATACTATTACACTGGGAAAAAAAAACCTCATGGGGAATAAAAAATTTCCTGTGGGAAAAACAGAGTTCAAGCTGACACAGAAAGTAGTGACTTGTTAGGCCCTGCTCATGGAAACACCTACAAACTTGCTTAAATTTACTCACTGAGGAGTCTCATTGACTTAGTATACTTTCTCTTCCACTTCAAGGAACATATGTAATTTCACATATCAAAAAGCAGTAATGCTGGTCGAAGAGGCAGTGAGATGTTTCCCATGCTAGGTTAATAACCTGGGATGCAGAGGAAGCCAGAGAGAATAACACACCAATGGCAACGGTGTTATGCATACGCACTCAGTGCTGCTTTGCAGTTAGCACCTGGCTGAGTTTGTTGTATTAAAAATAACTTGCTGATTAAAAAGATTTCATTATTTTTAGGGTTCAATTTAACACTTTAAAATACAAAGCTTTGCAAAGTGAGAACAAAATTCAGATCAGTTTCCTGCTGGGAGCAGGACTTAGGAGCCAGGTAAGTTTTTTGCATGACTTGTTTATTTACAAGATGTTTTCTCAACTGGTATGTCAGAAATAGCGACATTGGCCTCTCTTTTTTTGCAAACTGAACTAAAACGTTACCCTGTTTTCAGGAGGAGCTGCCTCCTAACTCTTCACCCAATGCTCAGGTAAGCCTCATTGCTTTAGCAGCAGGTTCTTCGTTCTCACTAAAAAGCCCTTTGCTACATGTGCTTTTTCAAAGACCACCTTGCATGGCAAAGAGGATCTGGACATCTTCTGGGAGTGCAGAACATAAAAGAGCCTTGGAGCTCCAACCATCAGACACAATAACTGATGTGGTGGGATCTTTACCTCCTCCCATGGAAAGTTTCCCTCTGGACAGTTTTGTCAGTCGATTTTTATTATTTTTATCAGACATTTTATCAACGGTGCCTTGGGCTGACAAGTGGGTTAAAGCACCTGACCATGGATCCAAAACCCAGCCACGTCTTGGGAGTCAGAATGTGTCTAGCCGTATCATTCCCTTACGTGCCTTTGGTATAGACACAGACATAATGTAATCACATTTAACCATGTCAGTTACAAGGCCTTTCCATGCTTTATACCTGATTTTGAAATAACAATATTCCTACTGACTTCAGCAAGATTTCCCCTTTGTGAGTAAGCCGTAGCACATGCATAATGAGCAAAAGCTGAAGGAGAAGGAAGATGCTGTTAAGACATGAATTTGGTGATTACTAAGTTTGATTAACACACAGAACGTAAGTCTCACTGTTACTTTACAAACAAAAGGTTTCCTGTAGTGTTCTACCAGTGTATTTTCTTTCAACACAGAGGACCATTTCTGGAACATATTCTATGCCTCGTTTTACTGCTGATGTGTATATAGAAATATCTATAAAATGTTTATGTGGCATAGCTCACTAGAAATATCTGTCAGCTCCAGATGTGGATAACTGTTGAATAAAAACAGATCATCAATTGATTTTTACGAAGGCTGTCGAATGACAATTTGACAGTAATTTGGAGCACACCCTGAATGCACGTAGCTTGAGACAGCAGCCTAGACAAAAAGGACACTGTCACCCAATGTCCTCTATCCCCCTCAATAAATACCACTCTCTCTGCAGTTTTAAAATGCTACCTGCCGTTGGATGACCTCTGTGAATAACTATGAAGTTGGTTCTCTGATTTGCCTAGCTTGGTAAGGATGTGTTCATACATAGCACATCCTATTTGCCGCCTGAAAGCTTGGGGATGGTTTATGCCAAGTGGAAACAGGTGTACCTCCAAACAGTGGTATCTTCTGTGTATCTTAGGCACCTGTCATAGGAGTGCATGGGATGATAGGCTGCAGCACCCGCAGGTACCCATGTCCCCCCACGGATTATAGACTAAGCCTAGCAGACTAGATGAAACACATAAATTTTACAACGCTAAATTCACGTAAGATGAATCTGTGGTAATTCCAGCCCCTGTGAGCTGGCAGATGAGTGGACTGAGAGAAAAACTTTTCATGTCCACCTATCTTTTGCACTGATGCCAAACTCAATCTCCATACAGTCTTAAAATAAACACAGGACAGGAATGATTTGGCCAAACATAGACCTCTGTACGGATATCTCAACCAGTTGTTTGCTTTTTCTTTATAGACAATAGGCAGAAATAGAAACTTTTAGGTTCCTATTCTTACGTGATACATTTAATGCTAAAATAGAAGTCTTAAATGGGTCAGATAAATTGTGCCTTCCGAGTGTTCCCTTTCTCTTCATTTCATGCAGAAAGGGAGGATAGCATGATAGGTACAAAACCTAAAATGAAAACAGTAACATAAACAAAATAAACCACAAAGATTCAGCTTCAGGCCTAACCTGTTTTCCGACTCACCAAACTTATTCACAGTCTTATTTCCAATTTTTTTTGTGTGTGTGTGTTACGAATTCAAACACTGAAGTGGCTGCTGCCTGGGAAGGCGATTGTTAAAAGCATCTTTATAGGCACTCTGTAGCTAGGGCACCTAGGAATAGGTGCCAATAGCACCTGACCACACTGGAACCTGAAGAGCTGAGCTTCCTCTTCCGTAGCAGCAGTGCCTTAAAAGTTGGGGCTTAAATTGTTAATTTAAAATGGTACAGTTCCATCTTACACATATAAAAAATGTAGGTATATATGTATGTGTATTTCTGCATGCGCACACACGTGCACGGGCAGGTATATGAATCGCCTACAAACGTCACCCTGGCACGTCTGCTTGTGGAAAGTGGGGTTGTGTCGTGGCCTGTCTGCCACTAAACTTAGCAACAGAGAAGTACTCCATCCTAAATTTATAGATCTCTGTGTATTATTATAAACGTATAGGATTTGTATTAAAGCATTATACCAAGTATTTTGAAACTTTTCTGGATTTTCAGAGTTATTTTTTTGATCACCTGGTCAACATCAGCGTCACTATTTTCCACTGTAACTGAACGCTCCCAGGTACCATCCAACACGTAGCGTCACCGGAGGCACGAGAAGACCAGCCAGAGCCACCGCAGTTTTGGCGATCATCACAGGAGCTGGAACGGGAAGCGACGACTGAGAAAGCACAAACGCTTGGCCACGCGTACCAAATTCAAGGCTACGGAACCAAAACATGACACTTCTTTGCAATATGGCAGTCAGGAACCCAAGAGGTGCTACAGTTCGCTGGAGCAACTACTCATTAAGAGTAACTAGCACCAGCGCTGCCCCTGTGACACGCGGGGGGATCGAACACCACGTTAAAAGTATGACCCCGCTGGGCCGGAGCTAGGGCGAGACCTGCAAACCCGCCTGCTGAAAAGCTTTGGGAGAAAGGCGGCTGGGGCCTGCCGCAGGCAGGCGGCGTGCCGGCGGGCGGCTGACGGTGCCCACCCCACCGCAGCTGTTCGCGCCGGCGGAGGTAAAACGACGCGGCCCGGGGCGCGCCTGCGTCACAAACACCAACGGAACAACAACGACTTTCGCTTGATTTTTTGCGATTAAAGTAAAGAAACGGGACGGCGGGCCGCAGCC
>VZSC01019260.1:0-27833 GCA_013398225.1 Steatornis caripensis | reverse complement strand
TCCAGTTTGGAGTTGTTAGGGAGTTTTCTTTGGGCGGGGGGGCGGGGGTGGTTTTTTATAGGAGGAAAGGTTGGAGGTTGTGCTGGTTTTTTCTCCTCCTTTTCTAAAAGGAGGTTTAACAGGTTGTTTGGGGGGAATGTGACATTATTGGGTTTTGGCATTCCAGGAGATCTTGAAGTGGATCCGGCGTATCCTCTTATGCGTTCCCTTCTGCACCAAATGTCAGGAGTAATTCCTGTTGTTGACAGATATGTCAACATGTGAAACTGAATGAAGGACAGGAACTAAACAAAAAGCTAATAATAGAAGAGGCAACAAAGTGAGAGGTGAACACTTCCTTAGTAAACTCTCACTGTCATGAGTAAGAGTGTCAGATAGTGCAGCCTGTCCTTATCTGTTACCGCAAGCACCGCCTTGTTGGCAACGTTCAAGCGAGAGCGAGCTGCTTGTACATCTGTGTGCTTTTTGTGAGTATGGGAAACAAACAGTTCACCCAAGAAATGTGCATGGTGCATTTATATAGAGGCATGCAAAAGTCACTTTAATTCATCTCTGTTTGTTTAATTATTTACCCTACTTTAAGCTTATGGTTCCAAAAACTTTATAAAGTGTGGTCTCACTCGTACCCATTGCAAACATTAAATATGTGGTTTCTCTCCCAGGCAATGTGAGGCATCCTGTTAATTGTTGTTTGATGCGTCTTCCGCAATAGAAGAGTCGCCTCTGTTGGTTCAGTCATTACCACAGCATGTATCCTGTGATAATCTAACTGGCAACTCTAGTACAGGCTGTTGAAACATTTATTCCATTTTGAGACATGCTTAGTCATCCCTCTTTTGGCCTCTTAGCAGGTTACGGGCATTATTATTCTTTCCTAGTAAATCCCATCAACAAGCTCATCCGAAGGTCAGTTTGCGAGAAACAGTCTGTGGTACTGGAGGATGTGAATTCTGGAGTGCTGTGTTGTTGCCCGAGTGTGTTGCGTTCTGCTAGCAGAAATCAGAGACTACGTTCCATATTTCATTGTGTGTTGGTAAATTTAATAGTTTACATCACACAGGTATGGAGCGGCTGCTAAATACGGGACAAGCTTATGTAAGAGGATCTTTATCAGTAGGGAACATGATACAGCTCTTCTGTGTCATGAAGACAGCATTCAGCTGTAAATATTTCTTCACTGTTGTGAATAGGAAACTTTAGTAGAGACCTTTAATTTGGCTTTTTCTAATAGTCCAACCTGCTTGCTTGTTTGCTTTACTTGTGATTTGATGTAGGCCATATAAAACACATTGGTACCCTGAATTATTAGTATGTTTTGTGTTGATTTTTTTAGGTGGCCTTGTATGCAGATCTACTACATATTGCATCCAGCTGAATTGTTACACAGATTGAAATATTTTCTCTTATCAGAAGTAAAATGCTTTTTATGGACACTTCTGCTGATGCCAGGACTCTTCTGAAGACTTACTTTGTTCCTTGGCTTAAAGAAAGATGATGATGATAATGAACTTTGAGCATCCTTCAGGAGGCTGGTGAATGCTGTCATGGACAACTTCAAAGGGTAAAGACAATATTGTTGTGAGACTCTTCCAAGCTAATGCTCTGATACAGGAAGCAGTGGGTTAAGTTTTTGGTTTAGATTAACTTCCTGAAACTCTTTTCACTCTTAAAACCATTCACAAATTACAGGAACAAATTTGAGGAAGCAATTTGTTGGAGTAGTTGTCCAACTTTCTATATGAGCTCCCTTTGAAGGGTGTTATTTACTCTCCAGATTATGACATAGTCTAGTTATACTTGAGCTAGCTTGAAATGAGCTAATTGGGATCCTGAGAGCAGTCTTACTGTAAAATACAAGCAGTGAGGTACCTTAGGTTTTGTTGAGCTGTGTACTGCTGCGACCTGTCTGGGTACCTGAATGCTTTGTCTACAGTCAGTTTCAGTATTTCAAAACTATAATACAGATAATTTTAGGTGTAACTTCAGATGCTCTTCTGCAGTTGTTTACTGCAAGGGACGGATTTTGTTTCATACTTGATTTCATTTCCATAAGTCAGTGCAAGATTTTTTCTCATAATAAATCCCTGAAAATAATGCTTAATTTAACCATTAGTCTTTTTGTTGCTTGAAGGCTAGTTTTAGCTAATCTTTCTTCATAGTCTTACCTTGTTTTAAACACAGTAAATGGGAAGCTACACGTAGTAGCATCCAACTAAATAATTGTCTTAAAATAAAATGTAATAGTTCATTAATGTTTTAGTGGCAGTGCTTTGTTTAAGGGGATATTCGAAAACATGTGGTTTGCTTCCTAAGAATGTTTTATCTGCTCACTATGTTTATTCATTCTGTTTTATCAGCTCTTTTCCAAGACACCACAAGCAGTTAATGCACTCTATAAAGGACCCCTGACCTTTTGCATCTTCCTAAGTCATATCTAGATGTCACCAGTGTTTCCCATGTTAACAGTTCTGAGCATGTTTTACTATATGTGCCTTCGGCGCCGAGCTAGGACAGCTACAAGAGGAGAAATGAACAGCCGGAGGGCTATTGAATCAAACACCCGAGCCTTACCTATCAATGTTGAAATAGTTCAGTATGCCAAAGAAGTGTTGGATTTCAGCTCTCACTACGGTAGTGAAAACAGCATGTCGTATACCATGTGGAATTTAGCGGGCATCCCAAACGTGTACCCTAGTTCTGGTGACTTTACTCAGACGGCCGTCTTTCGAACTTACGGGACCTGGTGGGATCATTGCCCTAGTGCTCGGCTGCCGTTCAAGAGGACACCACCCACCTTCTGTAGCCAGGACTACGTGGAGCTCGCTTTTGAGGAGCCAGTTTATCCCACCGCAGTGCACATCCTGGAAACGTATCATCCTGGAGCTGTAGTCAGGATTTTGGCATGCTCTGCAAATCCTTACTCACAAAATCCACCAGCTGAAGTAAGGTAATTTTTTTTTTCCTTTTTCTCCTTTATGCTTTCCTGCAAGATGTTAAATGCTACAAATAATGCTGTTTAGTGAACTTTGCTTCCTAGTATTTCTCTGTTTTGTGTCTGACCCACCAATGTTTTCTTTACTTCTGCATGTTTTTAAAACAGTGATGACGTGTTTTTATAGCAACTTCAGAGATCTGGATTTTTTAATAGGAATTAATGCAGATCCTAATATCAGATTTAATTTCTGTAATGATAGTTTTTGTGTTGGAATTTTTATGAGCAATTATTATGTATGTACAAAAATCACTTTTGAAATGGCAGTTCTGAGTGCTCTTTCTCCAATAAGAAAAGCAAATTGTGTGAAGAGGCTGAGGGTACACCCTTGGTGTATCATCCTGCTTCAAGTAGCCATAAACTCTGTCTTCTCTATGCATGCTTTAGATTGTCTGTGTAGTACAATCAGACACTCTAACTATTCATACAGAAATGAGGCCAGAAACAGAGCAAAGAACAGTTGGACAAAAGGTGATGCCATTTGTCTGATCTTTATCTTTGGTCTGATCAAAGGGTGTGAGCTGTACTTGATTTTTACGCTTGCTTCATAGACCAAGACAAGCTGATTTGATCCTATTGGTTTTCCTCATAGTAGGAACTCCTGATGAAATTCCATTTGGGGAGGCAGGAAGATGGGGACCTGGGGAATGGTAAGATAATAAAGAAAAAACACTGTGTTTGAGGTGTGAAGCTCGTAGTGAGGAGATGAGGAAGTAGAAGTGGAAGGAGAAAGAGAACAGGTAAAAGCACATAACAAGGAAAAACATTGGGAAGAGCTATCAGTATATGTAGTCAAAGTATTCTGTTTACATCAGAAAGAGATTAAATGTTACCAAACCCATAAAGGAAAGGAGAACTGATAGCAGAAAGACTTAACAAAATGTATCTTGTAGAAAATAACATGCCAACAAATACTGTATGCCTTTAAAATGCACGCTTTGGCAGTATAAGCAATGTAAGCTTGAATGCTGGGTGTTTTTCCCCTGACCTGCCTTTTACAGATACAGCTAAAAAGCATACTTTTAGGTCTAACTTAGTATCCCATGCTTCCTGATACACTAGGCTGTTGATGTTTATTCATAAACCCTAGAAAATCAAGTGTCATGTTACATATTCAAAATTCCTAATGAATCTGTTTTGTGTGATTCTATCATCTATTGTTGTTTAGTGCATTTCTTGTTTTACAACTCTCTAATCAGTATGTAATGTATAGCTCTAAAGTAAACATCTGAATTCAAGGAACAATGATGGGTCAAACCAACAATAATAGGCTGCCTTACTTCAGAGGTAGGAGTGAGTTTGGCACTGTAATACAGAACTTACTTATAGGATGGTATGTGGTGAAGGCAGCTTTTGAGACTTTTGAACCTAGAACCTAATGTGAAATGACTTTTGGCTAATTACTCTATGAACTTTCATTTTACTTTTTTATTTTATGATGTAGATTTTACTTCTTTTATGTTATGATGTAGCACAGATTTATGTAGAGATTATTTCTTTAAGTGTTGATAGTATTGCATTAGAGTAATAGTAAGATAGCATGCTGCAGGGCAGTACAAGGACGTAATTCTGACTGATAAGCTAATGCTACTTTATAAAAATGTCTGTTTATGTTTTGGTTCATAAAACAATACACATTCTTAGTTTTGTGTGAAGACCAGGATGTGTTGAATGAAAGCTCAAGACATGTTAACTGAAGGAGCTATTTGTTTTGGTGCACTAAAAAAAAAAAAAGAGAAAATTGTTCAGAAAGCTAAAAGAAGATGGAAGTGAAAATACTAACATAAAACTTTTTGGGATGTGCTTTATGACTTCTCTTGGGGTGTGGTCAGAGGGAGAGCTCAGACTTTCTCTTCTTTATAAGAAAGGATGACGTTTCCGTAGGACCTTGCTTTTTAATTTGTAGGCAGGAGTATCTTCTGTTCTGCCTACCTACATTAACAACATTTTTGCTTAGAAGGTTGTCTCAGGGAGCCTCAGAACCAGTTGTCTACTGCATCTTCAGTACTTGCCAGCCTTGATGCTGGAGCAGTGTTGGAGGGACTTTTTTTTCTTTTGGCTTACCTTTCCTCAGCAGGACTTGTCTCTTCAGAGCTGCACGTTTGATTCGTCTCCGTTCTTCTGAAAGAGACAAACATGTCTTACGCACGTTGTCTTGAAGGGAAGATGAAAGAACTCTCTCTCCACATGAGGTATGCAGTATTTTTTTCTCTCTCCATTTGCTCACCTTCATGAGGGGAGTATGAAGAGTTGCAAGAATGCTGTTGTTTTTCTGCTTCAGTTCTTGGTTCCCCTAATTTCACTTCCAAAAATTCTCTGAGATGTCAACTAAGAATTTTTTTTTTGAAGGTGGAATGCTGCTGATAGTCTCAAGTGATTCTGTTTAACTGATGTTTTGGGCTTGAAGAACTGCCGTACTGTCTTCTGTTGAAAAAGGCCATGCCCTGGTTACTTGAAGGGCACTTAGAACCTTGTTTTCCTCATCTGGCTATTTTGATACTCAGATCACCTTATTGCCTAAGAACCTTAAAGTGCTGCTTTGCTTCATATGCTGACTCTGCATCTCTTTCTTTCTGAGCACCAGTGTAGAAAGGACAGGTCATTAGAAAGGCTGCTTTTCACTAGTTCTTACTTGGATATAAAAAGAAGGCCAAATAGCAGTGCAGTAAAAACTGTTGAGAGGAAAAAGTCTGTTGAGACTCGTTTAAATGTTGTGCTTAGTGGATTATACCAGTCCAGCTGAGTAATCTTTTTTTCTCTTTGTTTAGTATTCAGAACATCAGCTAATCCAAGACTTTGCTGTGTTCAAAAGCTTCTAACTTACAAGAGGCTCTGTAAGGACTTGGTGTGCTGCAGTCCTTGCTCAAGAGGACTTTATTCTTGTAGGGAAATGGCTGTAGCCCACTTAGTTGGCCAATGTGTTGCTCTGTTGCTCACTTTATGCTTCACTTGTGAAGGAACGACTTACGCAGGTGTTCAGGAAAAGGTCTTTAGTCGTGTTGCTCTGTTGCTTGTGCATTGAATACTGCTGCTATCAGTTACAGCTTTGTATGACACTATCTCAGATCAGCCTTATTCAGTCTTTTTAGAGGTAGCTATGATCAGCTCTTCATAGAGTGGGAATAAGCATTTATTATTCAGAATGAAATGTAATTGTTCCTGAATTCTAATCCTAATTCTAATGGTTAAAACATGACAGTTGAAGTTTTTTCATTACGGTTTAACCACAGAATCACAGAATGGTAGGAGTTAGAAGGACCCACTGGAGATCGTCTAGTCCGAGCCCCTGCTCACACATGTTCACCTAGAGCAGGTTGCACAGGAACACATCCAGGCAGATTTTGAGTGAGAAAGAGACTCCACAGCCTCTCTGGGCAGCCTGTTCCAGGGCTCTGTCACAGTAAAGAAGTTCTTCCTCATGTATAGGTGGAACTGCCTGTGCTCTAGTTTGTTCCCATTGCCTGTCCTGTCACTGGGTGCTGCAGAAAAGAGTCTGGCCCCATCCTCTTGACACCTGCCGTTTAGATGTTTATCAGCATTTATCAGATCCCCTCTCAGTCTTCTCTTCTCCAGGCTGAACAGACCCAGCTCTCTCAGCCTTTCCTCTTAAGAGAGGTGTTCCAGTCCCCTCATCATCTTCGTAGCCCTTCGCTGGACTCTCTCCAGTCGTTCCCTGTCTCCCTTGAACTGGGGATCCCGGAACTGGAACCAGCTTCCAGCAATTTGAGGATTCTCTGACCTCTCATATCTTTTGCCTCCTTAAACATAAAAGACACTAAATCACTCTCCTCTACATAAAACAATTTTTAGAAATCATAAATGTCACAGAAACGGCTGTCTGTACACATGGAGACCTTTTGTGCTTTTCATTAGTGCCACTCACACCTTGACTGGTGTTTGGTAATTTCTTAAACTATGCTAACGTATGTTAGTATCCATGTGCAAATTTCTTACGTGAATTATCTAAGTGCAGAAAATCCAAGTAAAAAATAATAATCTGAAGTTAAGGGACTATTGTAGCATATAGTCTCAGTTTTTATGTGATGAAGAAATCTCTCTCTTTTTTTGTATCGTGTTGTGCTATGATTATTATACTAGTGTAGCCTTGCATTTTTGTAGTGTGGTGCACATTCTTTGTACTTAGGGTTTGGTGAGAACGACAAGTCCCATTTTAGCCAGTGGAAGAGGCAGCGCTCCACACATGTGTGATGGGGCTGCTGCACCTGACAGTGGCATGAGCTGAACCCAACCAAGGGAATTTTCTTTGTTTCTCATAGTGTATTAGATTGATGGACAAGATGTAGCTAGTTTCTGTGATGAGGGAAATGTTTTATTTTCTGTTCTTTTGTCCTCCTCATTTACCCAGAAGGCTTACTCTAATGGCTTCTTCGGTGTCAGCCCTTTTGAAACATTCTGATACTTCTAATAGTTAGCTGCTGTCAGACAGGAAGAGTTTGTATGTGTTTAAGTGGGAGCTTTCAGGTCAGAAATATTTTTTTCAGAAGTTTTTCAGCTTCTTCCTTTTACAAAAATAACTTTGCTTTTTGAATTTGGAATCTAAAAGAAAAAATTGGTCCTTGTTCTTCTTCTGTCGTGATCTTTTCTTAACTTAATTTGACGGTTTCTCTTATCTCATGTACATTATAGTGACACCATGTATTCATATGCTTTTATAAAAGCTCAGAACCAGATACTCCTAACTAGTCTGGGATGTGTGGCAGTGCTTGGGGTGGTGTTGCACAGCGTACGTCCTTACTGCTATGCAGTGATTGATTCTTTAGTAGATTGGAGATTGTTCTGTGATTATTTTTGTCTTGTTTTCCACACTGATTAGGTTGTTTCTCACAGGTGAGATCCCGTGATTATTTGACTGGGAGCAGTTCCAGAAATACCAGTGGCAGCATTCTGCCTTGTGTTCTTCTGCCATTTATTTCTATTTAATTTAATTTCTTTCATGTTGTTTAAAATTCTACTAGATGCTCTTTTGAGCAAAATTCTGAGTTTGTTTTCAGTTTTCTAGCTGAACG
Source organism: Steatornis caripensis (assembly GCA_013398225.1). Taxonomy (NCBI): domain Eukaryota; kingdom Metazoa; phylum Chordata; class Aves; order Caprimulgiformes; family Steatornithidae; genus Steatornis; species Steatornis caripensis. The sequence goes on along the minus strand of VZSC01019260.1, from coordinate 19,814 downwards.
GCTTGACTTAATATTTTCGAACTTAGCTGTGTTTGCTGCATGCAAGGTGCCTTTCTCTTTCTGAAGGTCTTGAAGCCTGTAGAAGCAGAAGCTGCTGCAACCTGAAGAGCAGGCTAAGGAGGATGGACAAAGTAAAAGGCTTCCTCTCCTTCCATTAGGAAATCCATTGTATTTAGGCAATAAGCTCCCTTTCTGGAAGTCTAATCCAGGTGGGAATATTGCAGATTTGTTTGCTGGCAGCCAGGATTGGGATCAAAATGTTTGATGAAAAAAAAATCCCCCCTTCTGATAAAGGGAGGGAAACCAGAAATGCAATGTACTGAATGTAAATTACTGAGTCTCTTGCTTGTAGAGTGTGGCATCCAGATGGTTCTTTTTCTCTACCTTTTGTTCCCTGTGAATCTCAGATGAAGGCACCCAAAGCACATCTGATACCATCAACACATTAGAGTGTGATAAGGGACCTTCAGGGCTGTATCTCGCCTATGTGTAACACACAACTTAACTTCTAGCCATTTGCATCCTTACTTATAACTTGTTTTGACATCTTCAGGGAAACAGCTTTTTGTTGTCCAGATGACTGTCACAGAAGAATGAATTCCAGGTTCATGGGACACAGTCATTTTTGAGAAACCCATAAAAAGTTCATGTGGATGTGGCAGTTATTTGAAATATCTTTTGCTGTTTTAAATGCCCTGAGCATTCTTGGAGCCCTGTCTGCTGTCTCTGGTATTTCAGAATTGAACCCTCAAAGTAGAAATAAAAATCTGCTGCATACTTCCCCCATAGTAATTAGACTTCTGTAAATTCTGCTTATCACCCTGGTCTGAATGGTTCTAAAATTGTTCGCATGGTCAGTCTTCCATGCCTTTTGTATTTACAAACTCACAGCTGTGGTCAGGGGTGTGCTTTCCAGGTTATGTTGAACCTAGTGTGCTGAAGCATCCCTGGCATGTTAGCAGGCAGATGTTTTCTTATAGGTAGCCTGCAGATTATTTACAGAGCACTTGCTTGGGTAAGAGCAGGTGGGATGTATTATAATCACATATCATGATTATGTTTATTACAGAAGTTGCGATTTCAGCAAAAGCATGTTCATATTATTCTCTGAGTTTCCTGATGTTCTCCTTGTTGGTCCATCTGAAACTTTCCCTTCTTTTGGCTTTTAACACAGCTGTAAGTTTCTTGGGACAGGGCATTTATTTTTTGTGCTTTAATAGCATGTAGTGCTTTATTCTCTTTCTACACCAATCTCTGATGCAAGAGATCTCGGCAGATTGCAGGCAAAGTTTAATCTTGTCTTGCTGGAGAGAAATCTGATTATTTTTCCTAGGAGCCACTTTTCCGAAGAATCTTTCTTATTATATACTTTCTTCAGAAATAACCAGGTCTACTGAGGCATCATCTTAGCCGTTAAAAAGCTTTCCAACAGCATTAGGTCAACAAAAAATTAAACAAGCATTAAATATGAGCTGTCATTTGACAGAAATCTTGCAAGTATGTTTCTCAGCCTGAAAATCACTAGACTGTATTTTCCTTCATGGTGAGGGGAAGAGAATGGGAATTTATTTTTTTACCACATAGATGTATGGAGTCTTTAGTATCAGAAATCTGAGCAGAATGAGTTTGTGGCTATCTTTATGAGGTAGAGACAAATCGAATGGGAAAACTGAGTCTATTAAAGCTGAATGGAAAAACTTAAAGTCCTCATTTTCTTTAATCACTAGAGAAAACAATACAGATGTTGCTTTCTCTCATTCAGACTTTGCATGACAGTGTAAAGACTGAGGCTTTCCAGCACATTGCTGGTGAAAGTTCTTATCAAAATGCTCTCATTGCAACATCTTTGATCAGCTGTTACTGTATATCTGCAAGACTTGAGGACAAACAATGTCCTACCTTCAGTCATTTGATTCTGCTTGATTTTTTTTTTGACAGCTACCTAATTAACTCAAAGCGGATGAGGGAAGGAAAATTCCTTTCGCTTCTCTATACATATTTGCTGGGATTCAGTTTCTCTTTGTTTTGGGTGAAGTAATTCATTGACCATCTTAAGCTTGGAACAAATGCAGGCAACCTTGTTAGGTAAGCTGGTTTTGGTACGCACCCTCAAACCAGGACCGACTGTCGAAATGCCTGTCTTCCAAAGGATTTTGAAATAGATGGGCATAACGTACTGAAACCTCTTGGAAAGTTAGACTTTTTGATCCATTTCCAGCTGTGGAGTCTTCACTCCCATTCAGATTACATGTAGACCACTTATGTGTCAAAGTGCTGCTCCTAGGTGAAGAGACCAATTGCACTAATGGGTGTATTAAGAGAATGCCTACACCCAGGAAGAATATACCAGCCATGACTCGGAGCAATTTGTGTGGCTTGTTCTTGTGTGTGGTGCCACCAAGGGAGAGAAGAACATGAAATCGACCTGACAGATTTGAGGTTTTCCAGTTTGATGAAAACAGTATGATGAGGACAGTGGAAAACAGTCACTGGTGGTGTTGTTGGTATGTAATGTGTAGTTTCACAAGATTGTAAGATCATACTGTGTGTCTTTGCTCTAGTTTTATTACGGAGGCTGGGAACTAGAGACACTGCTTGCTGAAGGAGGTTATTGCTAGACCTCAAGATGCATTCTTTTTTTCCAGAGCTCTGCTGCTGCTAGATAATTCTCTCTCTAGGGCACCAAAGGAGAAGTCAATAACTGAGACACATTCTGTTAAAAGTTGATGGTCCAGCATGTGCTAAATTAGTGGAAAAAATAGCCTTGAGTTTCCCTAAGGATAGTTTGAGTGGGTACATGAAAGTGTCTAAGCAAAATGTCAGATGGTGGTCTGGATGTGTTTGAGAAAGGTCACGTGCATTAAGTATTCGCTTAGGGAATCGACCTGTGCGAGAGGGTGTGACAGTGGGACTACATCTCTTACTTCTTGCCGTGAGTTGACATTTGTTTCCTAAACAAATGAAATCTTCTTAGTAATAAGTCTCTCTTATAAAAACTGCTGACCTTAGGGTAGAGTCGTCCACTCTCCTACGTTGGTACCTTCTGGTATGCCTGGTATTCACCAGTCCTGCATGTTTGTTTTTAGTTTATGACTTTTTTTTTCTTTGACAGAAGACTTCTGCAGGCCTCCCATTGCACTGTAAGGTATTTGTGGAGAGTGGCATGATGTGGGATAGGAAACTTTGTCTGTGCATACTTGAAAATGTCCATCGTGAAATGGAAGTTTCAGCCAATATGGATTAATTTTTCTATCCTTGAAGCAGTAGCAAATACCAAGCTTGTATAAGCCTTATTTATACCATGTGCTATGTTTTAATGAAAGTCCTTACGTTTGTTTTACTTTATCACGATGGACAAAGTTTAACCATTTGGTTATGGAAAATAAAGCATGTTTGATTTTTTTAAAATTATTTTTCCCCCCTGTGTGTTCTGCAGTACATGTCAGTGTTGAGCAATACTTGTAAGTTCAAAATAGTGGTATCTGGTAGGGAATGCTGAGATGCTGAGGTCCTAGGGAGCGGATACAGCATTTCTGAGACTCACATGACAGGATGAGTAGCTTGAGAGAAATCCGTGAGGCTGGGACAAGGGTGATTGGAAATAAGTGGGGTAGATACGGAGGTCTCTGGGTCATGCACATGGGATGCAGAGATTGCTGTAAGCATACTGTCAAAGGTGGTACCAGCAGTGGCTGCTGGAGGCTTCCTTCTTCAGGAATTAACTAGACTTGAGGGAGGAAAAGATGAGCATCAGTGACCGAAGGGCCTCGAAAAACCCTTCACTGGATGAGGACTCATGCAGATACAAAGAGCATGTTTCTGTTTTCAGCCTGTTGGCAAGTTTGGAAGCACTGAAGACCTAATGAATATAAGACTTGATTCTCCAGATCACTCAGTTGGCAACCGGTTTCGCTGTCATTTACTGGAGGAGATTTGAGATCTGTGTGTGAAAGTAAGGATGTATGTACGGAAGTTCTGCGCATGCCCTCAACTTCCCCTCTGTCACTGAACCAAAGAGGAGGAAATTTTTCAGTTTAGTGATTTTGAAATTCTAATGTTTTTTGTAAAGGACCCTTTCAAAAATTACTTGAAGATTCTGTTGTCTTTCGTAATTCGACAGTGAATTACTTTTTAAAGGAATAGTTTGCTTGCCTAGACAGATACGAAGTAAAGTTTACATTATTTTTCTAATAATTTGCAACACTGCAATTTGAACACATTTGATGTTAAAGACTCTGAGCTGTGGGGTTTTTCTTTTTTTTTGTGAAAACCTTTTGTGCAAAATAAGAGAGGTCAGCTGACTGTATATTCGAGTTACATGGCAAGACTTCTCTGCATACTTTCACTAATGCCATCATTGTGAAGACATCTGTAAACCATTTGTTAAGATCACCTTACCTATGAGATGTTAGAACAACTTGAGCGTGAGCAACAGTACTCTTAACACAAGTGCGCGACTGAGTATACAACTTGTTTTGTTAGTTAGCAATGCGGAGAAAATATGCTAAGATCATGAATTAGTGTGCCCTGTTGTTATCCTTAGGATATTTACCAAATTTAGGGAAAACATAATTTTCATTGTCTTTTCAACCATGTTTCTCACTTGTTAAATACTTCTGACAGAGAAGCACTCTTACTGTGTTCGGGAATTGCTTTAGTAACTTTGATTTTAATCCCTATACTGCCTGTATGTGCAACTTTTCTTTTCACAGATGGGAAGTCCTTTGGTCCGAGGCACCCACAAAGGTGAATGGNCTTGTTAAATACTTCTGACAGAGAAGCACTCTTACTGTGTTCGGGAATTGCTTTAGTAACTTTGATTTTAATCCCTATACTGCCTGTATGTGCAACTTTTCTTTTCACAGATGGGAAGTCCTTTGGTCCGAGGCACCTACAAAGGTGAATGGTCCTCAGGCTCGGCAATTCACACCTTGTATCAAACAGATAAACTTCCCCACAAACTTAATCCGATTGGAAGTGAACAGCTCTCTTCTGGACTATTACACTGAATTGGATGCAGTAGTACTACATGGTGTGAAAGAGAGACCTGTGCTTTCACTTAAGACTTCAATGATTGATATGAACGATATTGATGAAGAAGAGGATGAAGAGAAGTATGGTTGTGGAATGGACACCCTAAATAAACAGTTCAGCATCGTTACCCTCAGGGAATGGCCAACTAACGGATATTTTGACAAACTGCCTTATGAGGTAAGAAAAGCATGTTTATACTGGAATGTATTTCTATTGATCATTAAGGATGCAAAAGTGCTTTATAGACTACTGATCAAGATTTTTTTTTTTTCCATTCAGAGTTTCTTGCATTCTTTTGTGAGTCTCCTGCAGTTATGCTATAGTTACGTCTGAATTACCTAAGTCTGTCTACTTCCATGGATGGATATTAGCAAACAACTTTGCTGGTATTCACGTGGTTATTGCACTTCTATTTCTCCAGAATCTGTTCACACACACCCTGTTTTTACACCAGTTATTCTAGCATTCAATTTCTAGCTCTTGAACTTAGAAGCTTCTGGCAGTTTTCCGGTAGTTTTAGTTGTCATGCTTGACAAAGAAGACATATAAAAGAGATTAAAAGATTTAATCAAGATCTGGAAGTGGAAATAGTTCATAATAGGCTGAAAGTTTATTTTCCTGTTACTTCTATTAGAAGAAACCTGAACTTTTTTCTTGGAACTACCATAATATTTTCATATTATTAGGAAATAAGCTTCTTCCATCCAGCTAAGTTTTGAATGATGGTGCAGGTAAAAAGTGTTATAGCTGGACTTCTGTACACTGTCTTGTTTTGATGTTTGCTACTTTTTATTCTGTCATTAGCACAGAAAACAGTTGTGAAGAAACTACTCCTTTCAGATACCCTGGCAACGGGGCAGTTGCAAGTGTGCTCAGAGTCAGTGTAGAAAAATATTTTCTTTCCTGTAATTTCCACTATAATGAGATTGTGAAGTATGATTGCTGAATATTGTGTGCAGGACAGGAGATTATTGGTGGGGTGTAGCCGTTTATGGAGAATAGTACCCTAGTCAGAGTAAGGTTTGAGAGACGAAATAATTGTTTTCACCTCTCCTGAAATAAACTGTGTTCGCACATAGTGGAGAAGAGCCTTTACTTGCCGGTCAGACCTCTGGAGTTGGGCAGAGGCTTGATTGTTCCTGCTCTTCAGCATATTGCAGCCTGGCAAAAGAAGCCTGCATTTGTTTACTATGGTAACTCTTCAAATGCTTGGTGTGCTTGTGGCTTGGATCAGACTCGCTTTTGAAAGCGAAGGGAGGATGGTGAGAGATGCTGTCAGTAATTGCAGGGCACTTTTGGAAATGTGTGATCTAATCAAATAATATTTTGGGTTTGTTGCATCTTTTGTCTCCAAGTATCTGAATTTGGCACGTGAAGGCCATGGTTGAGTGCCTGTGTGCCCTAGTCACCTGCAGAAGTTTGCTGTGCTTGTAAAGAGTTGAGAGAGAGGAAAAGAACGTAGCAAGTCTCCATCTTTCTCCTGTGTATTTATCTTCTCTTTTAAGTTCTCTTTAATTCTTGAGTTTGAGTTTTTTGTGTTGCTGCAGTGGAATAATAAAAGAGGATACTAACTTCATCCTGAGTTAGCTCTAGTGGTGGGGGTTTTTTTTCCCCCCAGAGTCCATATAATGTTTAATATATTTTACTGTTGGTGATTGTATATCAGTACTGAAGTAAAGAAAGTACTTGCATATGCAAAGGTGCAGTTAATTCCAGAACATCTTAAAACATGTAACTGTGTGAAAGTTTGAAAATGTGTTGGTTTTAGTCATTCAGAGAAATTAATTGTAGAGAAAACTTGATTTAAATCTAGGAAGTCTTGTTTGAAAAGGCTTGATAAATTGATTTGTAGTATAGTAGACTAGCAGAGATTAATTACTAGATTAATCTCTTTTCCATTCCATGTGGTTATACATATTAAGATTATAATTTAGGAAGTAGTCCTCTTACTCCTATGGACTTCTGCTTCCATGTACTTTATTGTGCTTTTCTGCTTTCCTGTTTGTGTACCAGCTTCCTTTTTTTATCCATTTTTAACATGCTTGGTTTCATGAATGCATTTATATGGTCTATCATTACGAAGCACATTTTTTTCTTCTGCTTTGATTTAAAGAAACTGGAAATATGGGTGGAATATTTATCAGAAAACTACAAAAGACTATTTCTGGAGTGGTTTTGTGACAGCAGAAATCCCAGTCTCCTGCTTTCTTGGTCGAGCTGGAAGGTTTGGGTATCAGAACAACAAAAATGTTGTACTTTGTAGTATGACAGTTTTTTATCGTATCAGATATGGGAACAGTACTCTACACGCTGTCTTCAAGACTGACAACTGTCAGATTTTTCTGGGAAGTGTTCAAACCGTGTAATGATTAAGCAAGGCAAACGCTGACTCCTTCCAGTTTTGATCGATACATTACATGAAAAATTGTATCTCTTTATACATTCATGTTGATCGTGAACATGTAACTGTCCTAAGTCTTAATACATATGCATATTCCTTATTTGAGCTGTTTAAGGCTTTTTCATGCCACCCTCCGTAATTCATAAAATAGGCTGGCTGAATGGTCTTCTGTGCCAGTCTGAAAAGTATGGAGCAGTTCCTCCAGCCTTTGCTTTGCCTTCGTTATCTTTCTGAAACTTTCATAGACTGTGGTGTTCCTCAGACTGGCATAAGGAATGGCTTGCTGCAGTGCGAGCTCTCAAAGCATTGTAAGAGCCTAGATGGCTTCGCCAACGAAAGAGAAAAATGCTCGACTCTTGGGCCACAGGCTTTCTTAGAAGAAAATGTGAAATCTTGGATAAATTAGGTGGCAGAATTTTCCTTCACTGCTCATGGGCTGTGTTAACCAGCCCTTAGTAGCTGTGAAGTACTATCATCTGTTCTCCAGAATTACCTTAAAATTGAGGGAAGATTTTCAAGGAGACACTTCATGTCCTTGTCTTTCTTCCCAGTTATCTTTGACTAACTTGTGCCGCTTGTAAAGTGGAAGGAATAAGGCCTTAGTTTTAGTTGGCTTTACAGGGATGCTTGAGACCTGAAGTCCTGGATAAGTTCAAGCCTTTGAGAAAGGTGAGGAATACCTGCCACAGCATACCTGTTGTGCAGTTTGAGACTCACGAAGATGTGCCAGGTACCAAGAACCTAACTTTTGCTCTCCAGTTGGGAGAAATCCTGCATGCTGCAGTCCAAAAGTTATTTTTTTATATACATTTTGATATAAAAAGATATAAATGACAACTGTCATTCCTTGAAGCCAATTTTTCCTAAAGCTGCCTACAAGGTTCATGAGCTGTTTGTGTCTACTGGGGAAGTGAGTTTCACCACTAGAAGCGGATTTGGCACCGATGTTCCAGGAAAACAGGTCTTGCCTTCAAGACCTGTATCCCTTAAATGAAACTTAGCTAGAAGAGTCGGAGCAATAAGCAGAAGCATTTTTGTGTCCCCTACACTTTTTTTCCCTCAATAGTAAACTTCTTGTATCTTTCCAGAACAAATATTTGTAAACTTTTCAGATACTCAGCAAGATTTTATGCCTCTTTGGAATGGGAAACTCATGAGGGTCTTAAAAGCTGTCTTAATAGCTAATAACCATATGGCACAAATTCCCTTCAGTTAATGGCCAATATACTGCCAGTTGCTCAGACTAGGCTCTGAGCAATGGCACATGGAGAAGATCTCTCCAGCTTTACTCCTCCTGGAGTCTCCATTATTTGATTGTGCAGTCTGTCAGTAAGGTACTTCTCTGTTCTTTGAATCAAGAAGGAGCTTCAAACCTTTACAGCCTTCCATTGCTGAGAGGATCAGAGCCTATAGCCTGGTGATGTAAAGCCCACTCTGCCAAAGCATGTTGTGTGAATAGAATAAAGAAAAGAGAGACTTAAATGATTGGGTTTTGTGAAACAGTTGCAAGATCCACTTTTCATGTGTTCACACGTGCTATTATGTATGTATCTGTTTGCTGGTGCAAGCTATAGGATGGTGAAACTAGGGGCTGTGTTTTCTTAAACTATGTTGAGGGATGTCAGAAGCCCTAGAATACAGTCTTCTCTCTCCTGCCTTCTCTCTTTTGCCTTTTTGTGCACATATCCTTTGTCCTTTATCTGAGCATGTCTTAGTATCAATCCTAATTGGTTAGAGGCTAAACTGTGGCAGCTCTAGCTACAGAATGAAAAAATTGCGAGTCATTCATTTGTGTGTTTCTGAACGAGTGATTTGCAGTGGGCCGATATACTTTGGTTGTAGGGACTCACGTTGAAGAACTGGAAGAGGAAATTCGTAGAAAGTACAGATATTCTAGGTTTGACCAGCATCCAAGCATTATTTTCTGAGCAAATCAAGTTCTGCATTATTGTGCTCTAGCTACAGAAAGTATTTCATTGAGTGCAGATGGCTATTGATAGCTGTATTCAGCAAAAAAGCTTAAAAAAGCTGGAGAAACTTTTGGGTAGGTAAGTACTGTTAGGAGCTACACCATTGGTAAAGTTCTACCCCACGTATTGAAGAGTGTGATGGAGATCCTGTCTGAGCTTGTAAGTGAACTTTGCAGTGGGTGAGATGTCTTGTTTTTTTAAGATGTTATATTTTTAATTGATAATTCCAAATATATGCTGCAGTCAGGGACTATAATGATGCTAAAACACACATGGACCAGGTATGAATCAGGACCTTTTTTTGTGCTCAATGGTTGTTGAATTGTTGTGGAGAATTATGATTTGGAAAACTCTGGGTTTTGGACGTTTTCACTGTAGTGGGTGTTGATCTCACCACATCTCTAAAGCTGGCATGTGCCATGTTTGCCCTGGAAATGGGAGAGAAAGTACTTTTGTACTTTTCATCTACCATAGCCTAAAAAGGCAATCAGTGTTGTATAAATTATATTTTGTTTTCCTTTTTATACTCCTTCGTATTGTTTTTCCAGTAACTTTTGTTTTCAGTAATTGATTTCTAAAAGTGTGAAACAATAATGGTTGCCATAATTTTTCATAAATGCAGAGTAAAAGCAGTTGTTCGCGAGAAACTGTGTTATGAAATTAGTTTTCAAAGCAGATACTCAATTCTGCAGCATTCTTGGAATCACCATGAACATGGCACAGCACAATACAGCACATCATGTCACATACTCATTTGGTATCAAATTGTACTTTATGCTAGGATACACATACATAAAAAGCGAATTTCTGACAGACACCAGACTAACGGTGATTAATAGTTATTAGCCTGTAGGTTTGGAACCTGTTATCCTTGTTTAATCAAAAGCCAGGAAAAAAGTACCTTATCTCTTAATGTCATAATAGTGACATTTCATTATGTTTTTTTTCATTCTAGATATTATGAAGTAGCATAATTTAAGTAAAAGATAAAGAAGGATTTTTTTTTCTGATTAAGACGTTCATGTGGTAAGAGATTTCATCTCAGGTGGGAAAGGATTGCAACATCCTGTATGTTATGAAATATGTCACCAGTTAGTATAAAGGGACATTGGTGAGGCATGTATAGTTTCGTTCACCATTATCTTTACTGCTCAGAAGTTACAAAATAATTTTTTTCCTGCTGAGCAAAATTTGTGTTGCTTTGTTTTCATCAGACGTTGTTACGCCACATTAGTTGTAGACATAAATTTAGCTAACTGTGCAGCTTTTGTTGCTGAACTCTCTGCTCTGTAAAACTGAGTAATTAAGCATGGGAAAAATCCGAGGGAAAAGACATTAATAAAATAGATATTTATGTGACTTACAGAGCATGGACTAGCTGAAAGATTGCAAAATAATTTGAAGCTGTCTTTCAGAATATTTAAAATTATTTAAAGTGAAGAATGGGTCTTAGAAAAATAGGTGTGTGGTTAGGTATCTTCTATTAGTGACAAAACCCCCCTGTGTTAAGTAGCTTTTAATCCGAAGTATGAGTCTGAGCCAAGCAAAAATCAAGATACTAACTTGGTGTTATGTTAGTTCCTAGTTAGTTTACTCTCTCTCAGATACTAAAATGCCAACAACCTAAATGTCAGTTGGGAGGAAACTTTGTTGCTTATAATATAGTATCTGCAGTTATTATATATGGATATATATTGGTGTCACATTGAAATGTCTATGCAGGTCCTCTGCGTCAAGCAGAGTTCCAGGCACCTGCAGTGGCAAAAAGCCTGGGCTGTTTTTAGGGGGAAGGAGGAGCGAGGAGAAGGGAAGAGGGAAGGCATGAAATGAAGCTTGAGAGAAACTGGAGTACATGCAAACACTGTATTTCGGCATTGTAGTTGAAGTTAAATTTTCTGAAGAGTCGTGGATTGTGTTTGAAATCCAAATACTAAATCTGGAGCTGAGTAGGAAGTAACATTTTTCATTTTTCAGGAAGTTGGATTGTTTTCTTATTTCTTCTCTTCCAAAAATGGAAGGGGGGAGGAGGGGAGGCGGAAGCTAGCTGCATAATAAACCGGTACGTTGGAAGTACAATCTGTTTGGATCTCACAAAAAGCTTCATTTTCATTTTATGTCAAGCATTTTATTCTGATTTTTGGTGGTTTTGTCTTACCAATCTTTATAAGACATTAAAACGAAACATTATGGTATTTTGAAAGGGGCACAGGACTCTCTTCAGTTTAAGCTGATTTGTGGGTTGGTTTGTTGGTTTTTTTAGTTTACACTGATTCGTTTCAGAGAGTTATTTCCCATTGTGCTTGGAAACACTTAGTCAATTATAGTTATGTAACTTGAGTGCAGGTACTTACAACTGTTAAAGACAGCCCTGATAAAGTAAACATTAATTTTTAGATTTCATTTTTCAAGTGCATTTTCTCTCAGTTTTTAAGCTAAAGGAGATTGTTTTGTTGAGCATTTTTGTTGTTTACTAAAGTAAGTATGTGTCTCTGTGTGTTGATCTTCCTTTAGAAAGGAAAACGTCATGATAGGAGATGGGGGATATTTCTTAATTTCTCAGTCTGAGATGCATTGTTACGAAAACGTGCATAGTGGTGCTAGTCAGAAGGCCTGGTGATTATTCTGAAGCTGAGATGATTCAATCTGATAAAGGTAAAAAGGGATTTTGCCTTTCAGATTTGACTCTGGCATAGAGCAAAAATGCTGTCAAAGTATTACAGCAAGAAAGAGATTACTTTGTAAAAGAAGATGTGAATATGTTGAGTTTTTTACCTAGTTGCATAGTACAGCATGGATAGGAGAGGATATGTGGTAGAAGACAAAACACAGATTTTTAAAGCCCAGAGTAAAGGAATAAATCTGAAATTACTTCAGGGTGTCGGGAAACTGGGACATAGTATGTTTTTTCCATGTACTCTGCAAATATGCTGCCATCTTAAAAACCAAGTCCAGATAAGAGAGATGATGCCAGTTTGGTGTGCTGATCCATGGCAGTGCAGATATTGTGAATGGAAATATGTAAACATAGTGTTTACATGTATGTCACTGTTTAAGTTACCATGGGTAAAGAAACTTCTAATTTGAAAGCTTCCTGTCACTTTCATATGCTGATCTCCTTTTTCCTTTCTTGTTTAATATGTTGTCAAATTGAGAAGGCAACCTATTTAATAGTTAATCAAAGATTTATTCGAGAAGTTACTTTTAAGTAAAAGGACTTACTTTTCTTTGAAGTTAGAATATCTTTTCTTACTCCTTTGCAGTTTTCCCTTAACATTTCAAGTGGTATATGACCATCTGACTTTTTTTTTCTGTTTTTAATATAGCTCATCCAGTTGATTTTGAGTCACCTTACAGTACCAGACCTGTGTAGACTAGCGCAAACTTGTAAGCTACTATATCAACATTGCTGTGATCCTCTACAGTACATTCATCTCAGTTTACAACCTTACTGGGCAAGGATTAATGACACATCTCTGGAATACCTACAGTCTCGCTGCACTCTCATCCAGTGGCTGAATTTATCTTGGACTGGAAACAGAGGAGCGATCTCTGTTTCTGGATTTAGCAGGTCAGTGCTAAACGTACAGAAGTATTTTGACAAGCTCTGTTTGCAGAGCTGCTGCACAGTAGTCTCACTAAGCGTTTGAAACCTTATTGAAAGACTGGAAATGTCTTTGGTTTACTATAAAGGGTGTGATTGTTATGGTGTAGAAAAAACCAACAGCTAAAACAGTGAGATACCAGATACAGCAGCAGAAGTCCGTTTCAATATGTAGAACCTACATGTGCCAAACTGCCTGTGACTGAAAGGCTGCTTCCAGGGGAGCAGTGTTTTTCTTTGTCATGGGTTTCTAAGACTCCAGTAGAACCAAGCTGTCAAAAGTCCATCTCACGAAGAAAATATTTGTGGTTGTTCTTTGTACAGATGAGTCATCAGTAGGACTGTGTTCAAATGGCTGCAGTAATGAACTGATTACAGTGCATGCTTACACGGTATAGGCCCTAAGTAATCACTGGAGTGCAATGTAAATGCAAATATTTTCATAAAAATGATTTAAAACATTAGCCCTGTTGGGAAACAGGGGGTTTGCATGTGCCTCTTCCACTGAGCTGAAAATATGACTGTGCTGTAGGTCATTAAAATAGCAAATTTGCAGGGATGCTTCTCTATATAACAGCCTTGGTCTCTGCTTTCCTAACATATCATTTCTTGCTTCTCTGCTCGTTTGCATTAGTTAAACAGCATCTATCAATGCATTTCATTTACGCACAAATTGTTGCTTCAACTAAGAGGTAATCAGCAATGGCAGGTGAAAGCAGAACTTGACTGATAAGAAACAGAAATTTTTAATATATCTTAAAAAAAAGTCTTAACTCTCATTTGTTTGCTGAATAAAAAGATTAAATCAAGTATTTAAACATTTTCCTTTGCCGCCTGGGTGCCTTCCCTGGGGAAGTAAAATAATTTAAAGAAATACTTTGTCAAGATGAGAATGCTGTTTCCTTTTTTTCCTGACCTTCCAGTATAATCCAGGAGCCCTATACTCTTTTGTGCTTCTTGGTAGAAAAGAGGGATAGACATCAGCTAGTTGTTGAATGGGATACAAACATTTCTTCTAAATCTGTATTTCATATTAGATACATTATGCAGAGGATAAATGTGCAAGCTTTAATTGAGAATTCAACTCTGAAATAATGATATGCTTGCTTTCTGATGCTTAGTTATTAAATTCGTCTTTTGGAAACTTAAGAGTGTGCATCTTCATGGAAATTTTGAATTTTCTTTTTGTTTTTTTTGAACGTGCAGTACTGCTAAAAATTTTTGGAGTCTTGAAAGAAATGGATATCCAAATTCAGAGAATTATCAACTTTGCAGTTCTGGCATTTCTGACTTCCAGTTAGTTGCAAATGGCTTTCTTGCTAATGACTTTTTCTTTTCACTTTGGTGCTGAACTAAGCACCACTTGCATGTAGTCAGCGTTTGTAAAATAATAAATATACATTGTTTGACTATTAATAATTGTGAATAAACAGCCAATTTATATTCATTATAACAGGTGATATTTATTTGTAACAAGGAGAAGAAGTGTTCTTGGACATTGATATAATTATGAAGTTATCTATATTTCTAGGAAAAAATATTTCTTGGAAGAGGCACATGCAGTCTGGGAATGGGAGATGCAGTTCAATCATAAATTTTTGAAAAGTTGTAAGCTAAATAACCTCCAGGTGTGACTTCTGCTCAGAATTTCCACTTCTGAATCAAAACTCCTTCACTGTAACTAGATCTAGTTTTGAAAGTTTTCTTTTTTCAAATATGGAAATAATTTTGCAACTCTTTGTCCTGTATAAGTGTCTTTTCTAGTCGAGTTTCCAAACACGAATTATCCTTTTGACATTCTTCATCAGCACGTTTGTCAAATTTGCTGGCCTCCAGGAAAGGAAAACTTGCTGCTCATTTGCTATGGAAGTATCTTGTAATACAGGAGACTTAGAACAACACTCACGTTTCAAAAGCATTAACGTAATTTTCTTTAAAAAAGTAGCTTCCTGGTAAGAGGTATTGTTCCTCAAAGGAGAAACCTCTCAAGTAATGTTTTAGGTCTGAAATACCACAACCATGTGGATATTGGAGCATCCTGGACATGTAGTCATGAAGTCCCACAGTTTTTGCCGTTGAACTTCTAGATGTTCCTCACCCACCCTGACTTTTGGAAAATATTACTCAAAACAGAGTTTCCAAAGAATGTAGGTAATTTGACTTTCCTAGGAATTCCGTTTCACACTTAAATATTCTTTCTAGTTTATTCTTTAGAATATGAGTATTGCAGAGGAGGTTCTCAGTTGTCTGGGGAGTGTGCATTGGTGCTTTTATCAGTTACCTGCTGATGTTGACTGTTAATAAAAACTTAATCAGCTTTTCAGACTATAATTGTCCTTTGCGGAATTTAAATATTTATTTCTATCTGTACGTAACAATAGAAGATTTAGGTGTCAGGTCCTGCGGTTGGGTCACAACAACTCCATGCGATGCTGCAGGCTTGGGGAATAGTGGCCGGAAAGCTGCCCAGTGGACAAGGACCTGGTATTGGTCAACAGCCGACTGAATATGAGCCAGCAGTGTGCCCAGGTGGCCAAGAAGGCCAACAGCATCCTGGCTCATATCAGAAATAGTGTAGCCAACAGGACTAGGGAAGTGATCATCCCGCTGTACTTGGCACTGGTGAGGCCACACCTTGAATACTGTGTTCAGTTTTGGGCCCCTCACTACAAGAGAGACACAGAGGTGCTGGAGCGTGTCCAAAGAAGGGCAACGGAGCTGGTGAAGGGTCCGGAGCACAAGTCTTATGAGGAGTGGCTGAGGGAATTGTGGTGGTTCAGCCTGGAGAAAAGGAGGCTTGGGGGAGACCTTATTGCTCTCTACAACTGCCCGAAATGAGGTTTTAGCGAGGTGGGTGTTGGTCTCTTCTCCAAAGTAACAAGCAACAGGACAAGAGGAAGCGGCCTCAAGTTGCAAGGGGAGGTTTAGGTTGGATATTAGGGAAAATTTCTTCGCCAAAGGGGCTGTCAAGCATTGGAACAGGCTGCCGAGGGAACTATTGGAGTCACCACTCCTGAAGGTGTTTAAAGGACGTGTAGGTGTGGTGCTTAGGGACATGGATTAGTGGTGGTGGACCTGGCAGTGCTGGGTTAATGGTTGGACTTGATGATCTTAAAGGTCTTTTCCAACCTAAACGATTCTGTAATTTGAAAACATGTACCAATACATGTATTTAGACTAAAATCTTCCTTTGTTGCCTACTGTGTGAATGTTGATGAATCAGTTTGTTGGTTTCTCCTTATCCTGCTCTCGTTGGCTCCCTCTCTGGTCTTGGTATTCTCTATTTTTCTGCAATGGAAATTTTTAAATAAGGCAATGAGGTGTGCCTATAAAGTACCAAGCTACATCTTTTATTTTGAATTTAATTGGTGAAAAAGTTGTCTTGTAACTTGGGGTTGAGTTGAAACAAGCCTAAATTGCTTGTTCTAATACTTCCAAGTTTATGAATTTTGCATAAGCGACCAGGAATGGCTGTCAAGCCAGCTACTTGGAGGTGTAGAGAATTCTGCCTAGAAGTTGTAACAGTTTTAAGGACTCAGTAATGCTGTTTTTAAAAGGCCAACCTGTATTTGTCAATTCAAGGAGAAAAACCATAATTTGCTAAATGAAATTTGTAAATAACTTCAGAAACACTAGATTGCTGCAGTATAGAAACAGCAAAATGGTAAAGCCAAAATTACCTTATCCTCATAAATAACAGCATTTCACTTTTACAGGGCTTGGTTTTTATTTTGTTTTCTTTATTTTTGCACTTTTCTCAGCGTTTGGTGTTACAGTTGGCACTGTTGAATTCAAAACTGGTAGTGTTAGTTTCATTCTTACAACTATACAGTTTAGGTTATGATTTCTGCACATCAGGGCATGTTTAAGTATTGCTCTTCCTCAAATTTTATTTTGGCCAGTATCTTTCAAAAATGTTTTTATGTGGTTTCTTAACGACAGTCTTAAAAATAGTAGCTTGTATAAATTTGTGTGTTGCTTTAAAAGGTTCATATAGACATGATTGTCAGAAATAATTGAGAATATGTATTTTCTGGCAAAAATGTATTAAAGTAGAACATTTTTTACAGAGCAATTTTAAGAAATGTGACTGAAGCAAATACTGTATTGTCATGAGAAAATAGAATGCTTCAGGCATATGAACATCCCGAGGCAAAGCTGAAGGTATTTTAACTTATTGATAACATCTACTCCTTAGGGCTAAAAATGACTATCATAAATTTTTCATTTCAGCATATAATATAAATTAACTGAACTTTATCATTTAGATTGCACTAAAAGTATACGGAAAAGTGAAAGACAAATGAAATGAGTATGAGCAGTCTCAAGTGTCTGGAATGCAGAGTGACAGGGAATAAGCAAGGATTTTGCAGCAAGCATTACATAAGCAGCACTGCATTTCTCTTGGCATTAGAGGTATGGTGAATTTCTTCATGCCAGGGGAATGTCAGTGTGGGAGGATAAGGCCTGTATAGGAAAAGTGAGGCAAGTTGACTGGAGGTATACTAAATATCGAGGTGCTGAATGAATGCTCTGAGGTTTAAACAGCTCAAAGACGATGACAGTTTAAAAACCAAGTTCTGCAGGCAGATTTCTTTGTATCTCACTGATAATGTCATCAGCTTGGTTAAACCCTTTTGCTTCAGATATTAGGATTTTTATTTACTTCTAACATTTTATACCGTGAAAGTGAATGAATAGTGTTTTATTTTCAGGTTAGCGATGCAGTGTTTGCATGTCAAACATATCCAGGAATATTTCTTTAACAATTTGGTTTTTAACGTTTGAAGGCTTTAGTTTAAAGAAGATATATTTTGGCAATGTTTTAACTTTGTGAGGCTTTGCTACCAATCAGACTAGCAGGAAGGTCAGAGATATTACTGTAACATACATCAAATAGTCACAGGAATAATGTGTGACTTTACAGGAATTCTCAATTTAAAAATCATGTCTGTCTTTTTATTTAATTTCCACAGTTTTTTAGTAAAACCTACGGTTGCTGTAACTGAGATTAAGTAATAATGTTTGTTTTGCATGTTTTTATTGAAATAGTTTCATCTGTGATGAGAAAAGCAAAAGATCTGGTACTTAATATTTGCCCTACTTGCATGCAATATTTTAAGGTTTGCTGATAAAAAAAAGTGTAATACATGCTAGAGCAGAAAATAGCATTGTAACAATTAGAATAGCTTAGAAGAAGAAGTAGGAAGATGATGTCATTTTAAAAACAAGTATTTTACTCAGTCTCACTTGTGAAGCGTGTGTACTCTTATGCACCAAGACAACTGAGATGTGTGTCCAAAGCAATTTGTCTAGCATGTGGTCTCACCATCCTGTGCCACCTGTGTTTCATCTCCCAATCTGCGTGTCCTAAGAAACTGCACATACCCCTGTTCAAGGATCTTGATGACCTGCTAGTCTGACTTCCACCAACACACACTGGTCTACCAGGCCTTGTATTGTCATTTGTTTTTTGCTCATGCTTCTATGTCCGTATGTACCCATTCGCTCTCCAGTCATACCGATCTTAATACTTTTGTTACAGTTAAGTGTACTAGATGCTGCTGCTGTTCTGTAACACAGCAGTCCTGAAAGGATCACTGTGAATATAAAAATATCTGAACATGACTTTTAAGAAGTATATTAAAACATAATTCTGTAAGCCATTGGATTAAATGCAAGCGTAACTGCAAGATGGGATGGGATTATGAAGTCATCTGCTGAGTTCGTATGAGTAATCGTATAGATAGAACTACAGTAAGAAAGAGAAGACCCCACAATCTTCCAAGTGAAACGAGGAAGAATAAAATCCAAGTGGTTTTTTTGCCATTATTCTTGTCTGGTGGCAGGCTCCGGAAAGCAGGAGACCTGAGTAGCTGGAAGGAGCGTGTAGTTAGTTTGAAGCAAACTGAAACGGTTATTTTCATGAAATACTGGTTCTAGGAGGGAGATACCAAGGAAGACTAGGCAATTGGGGTAATGTTATATCTGTCAAGTAATGGAGGTAACATCCCTGATTTGGATGTTTGCATAAGGTAACACTGCAAGGGAAAGTGCTAAAGAAAAAGAAGTCTATGCAACCTTATGTTGTTCGTAAGTGGAAGTTGCTTTCCCCCCTCCCTTATCCTTGGACATCAGTGGTTTATAGGTCACTAAATACAACATGAATACCTAAGATTTTCATTGAAAATTGTTTTGGTAAAATCAGCATGTTCGAGACCTGTTGGGGTAATTGTACTAGAGGAATATAAAACTCGGTAGCTATTTGTGTTTAGGAAGGATGAGTAAATGAGAGAGACCTGGACTATGATCCCTGCTTGTTTTAAAGTTTTCAGTAACTTTGAACCATGGGGTATCGAGTAAGTGAGGATCATTATGCTAACAGTAAAGTGTACGTTTTGGATCTGGTGCAGTTCCATTAGAAACCATTAGAGCAAATGTGCTATATTCGGTACCCTCATAAGCATATGTCTAAAGGTATTTTGAGATTTTTGTGTGGGAGGTCTTATGCAGCCAGTTCGGTCATGGAAGGCGCTCTCTCTTGTACCTTGATATTTTAATTTTGGATTTTCTTTGACTCTGGGGATATGCTTATGATATAGACATGAATTACAAGGTTGGAAGTTGTTAACAGACAAAGTGGCCCCATGATCATGATGGGTGTAACATCAGCATGAGCAAATAGTGTCCTAACTGCTCATATATTTATTTGACATTTCAGAAGGATTTCACTAGGACTAACTTACTTCTCAAAAGCTGAGGCTGAGGTTCTGAAGAACTGAGCAGCAGTTCTTGAAAGCAGGCAGAA
>VZSC01019258.1:0-16059 GCA_013398225.1 Steatornis caripensis | reverse complement strand
GGGGGGGGGGGGGGGGCGGCAGGGGAAGGGGATAGCATCTGTCTTTGGCTGTTTGTGGGCACACAGTGCCTTGAACTACCAGTTCCTAAAACTGGTGGTACTTTCAATCATAGTAAAAAATTATAAAAAAAAATTATAGCTCAGAGGTAGAAACGCTCTTTTTCTTCCCTCTTGTGGGTAGCTATTGCAAAGCTACAATTAACCTCAATTAATAGGAAGGGTAAACTTTATACAAAGAATATGCTGTTCAGGTGTTCTTAATGAGAGCAGCACTTGGCACTGTTTAATGTCTGTAACTGGGAGCTCTGCTGGGGTGAAAATTAAAGTGGCTAAAGCTTAATCCAAGAGGAAAGTAGGTTTTTCCCCCCCCTATACAGAAAGCAATTCTTCTAATAAAAGCTACCTAGAAAAGCTAAGAGTCTATTTGGACCCTGAGTGCATTAATAGGCCTTAATTGCCCTAAACAGCCTCATCAGAGACCCCCATCCACACACTCTGTCCACTAGCCCATTTAAGCTCAGGCTGAAGCCCCTAGTCCTTTTCTGAGCTGTGCAGTAGATCTGTGCTCAGCCCTGACCCCTGCTGTGCTCGACTTGAGTGGACTTCCTGGGTTCCTGACCTCCAGCCTGCCTTACCACCACACATTCATGTCACTTCTGACACAGTCATCACATTTCTGATGATCACTGGGCTGCACCCAGAATCTGTTAGTGTTACCAGCCTCATCCAGCTAATGGAAAGCTAATTTTCTGCAAACCTTACTTCAGGCAGTAGTGTAACAATTAAGATCTTTCCCATTGCTCTCGCTGTTCCTTCCTCCTATTAAAATAACAAATATTCAAAGTGCCAACTTACACTCTACCTTCAAGATTGGTGAAACTGACAAAAGATTAGTATCACTAAAGATAAAAAAAAAGGGGGAAAATGACTAAATCCTGTGCACAACTGTCCCCTTTGTAATTTCTACTGTATTAAGACTTACATTTTCAAGTAATGAAGTTTCCCTCACATCCCTCGAGACACATTTTATATTCCACACACAAGAACCATTTCCTATTGGCTTTCTCAGTATTATCACATTTCTAATAACATTTTGTGGACTACCCAAAAAATAGCATTCCACACATGCTATTTGTATCAACTATGTAACTATTACACAGACCAACAATATTTACCCATGCAGTTTAATCTTTGTGCCATCAATCCAGCTGCTAATTATTTCCATCCAAAGAATTTTTCAATAATAATGTTGTCCAAAGTAGAATATATCAGACAATGCATTGTAGAAAAAGATCTCTTCCTTTGAGG
The DNA here is from genome assembly GCA_013398225.1 of Steatornis caripensis. Classification (NCBI taxonomy): domain Eukaryota; kingdom Metazoa; phylum Chordata; class Aves; order Caprimulgiformes; family Steatornithidae; genus Steatornis; species Steatornis caripensis. The sequence continues at coordinate 14,751 of VZSC01019258.1, read as the reverse complement.
CCAAAGGATTTTGACTTCTGAATTTTAGGGATTTTTTTAATTGAAAACTTCCCTGTGCATCTGAAATTACTTTATACATATTTGTACATAACTTGGTTTTTTTTAGTTGTAAGCTTTTGAGGGGAGTTATACTGTGTTATATCTCAGGCATACAATTAGCTCAGTATGAAGAAGGGAGGGCAAACAACACTACCTGATCAGATGGCTGTTGACCTGGGAATGTCCTCATCTAACCCAAACAGGCACGTACAGCGGAAGATGTGAGTAAGAGTCTGGGTAAAGAAAGAGTCCGAGTGAGCTTCCCGACCAAGAGGATACATTTCATTGTCTTATTTCTCCCCTAATTTTTTTGTATTCCCAAGTTACGGTTCTATATACAGTTTAAGTCATTATAAACCTCTACTGCTGCTGAAAGACAAAGTTCTGTCACCTCCCCTTCCTAGCTTCACCCCCAATCCTAGCTACATTCCCATCCTTACTGGAAAAAATTGTTTTCTACAGCCACAGCGATCAATATCCAGGTTAAAAACTAATCAGTTTGTCAGGTTAGATTTCAGTGCTGGCTTAAAGCATATGTGAAACTATGGCCTCATTAATCAGCAAATTTTATCTAATTACCAGAAGTCACAAGGGATGACCCTGCTACTGTAACATTTCACAGCTTCCATTCCCAAGCTTTATGGGTTGTATTCTCCCCTTTCATCAAGCCTGTGACCCAAATACTAGCACATATGAACAAATTCCTATCACCCTTGAGACCCAGTTTGTATCTGCAATGGAACCTGGCTCATAAATTACTGCTGTACCGCATAGCGAAAAGTTCTTAATAGAAATTGCTCACCTGATTCTGCAGACTTTGCCTCACATGCACCTTATTCCACGTGGTGTCAGGAGGTAGAGGAAGATCTAGTAGAGTCAGGCTGGGAAGATTCAAAGAAATCCTTCCTCCAGGCCCCTCTCGTAAAGCTGTCCCCTAATCCCCACTACCGGCAACAGAGCATCAGCCGAGCAGATATCTTTGTTTCCCACTTTGCTAATCTGTTCCATTCAAGATTTCAGAAAAATAGAGTAACTTTATTCCAGCTAAACTAGATAGCTTGGTTTGCGTTTCTCTGACAAACTATTAATCTGTCTTATATACGACAAGCATACATACTGGAGAGAAGAAAAGCTTTGCTTCTGGACTACATATGCAGTAACACAGGGCTTTTACAAGCTCTTATCACTAACCCAGCAGAGCAGGGCTAGCAATAGCACATTTTCTTCTAGAAAAAAAAATTTTTTTCTCTCCAATAAAGTAACTAAACTACTCTGAAAGGTTATAGATTATAATACTTATTTAAAATAGATGAAATATTTTAGTCCTCCCATTATCTATTTCCATGAGAAAATTTCCGTGATTTCCCTTGGGTTCCCCTTGTGTGTGTCGTCTAGACTATCATAATAGATTTGACAATTATTTTTATTACACAACTTTGAAAAACAGCCTCTCATAGAATTTGGTTGTTAGAAAAATTCTGCTCTGAATAAGACAGGACAATGTGTGGCTTTTTAAAAAGAATATCATGAATTCCTCTATTGTTAGTTTGCTTTCAAAGTTGATTTCTCAGTCTAGAAAAGCTAAAGCCATTAAATATATCTTTGATTGTGCCAAACACAGCAATATCTGTAGGAAGATTTCCTTTTCCTACACTTCCTCCCGTGCATAAGGAAATAGCGGAACTCCTCACGGAAGCAAAAAAAGAATTTGGCCTAAACCACTATTCCAAATGATGGTAAAGTGATGATCCCAAATCAACACTAAATAAAATTTGTAGTCACCAATCCAGCAAGCTATCTGATTAGAAAGAGACACATCAAAGCTATACGTTCTGCTAGTCACTCACAGTTAAAAATTCTGAAGCATAAGTACTTTTTCATTTTCTCATTACTTACTCCTACAGGCAGGATACATTACATAGTGCTGTGAGAAATTAGGTGCAACATATTTGTAAAGAAATTTTCTTGTATTCATGGCCATGCTACTACACTATTTACCGAAGAAGAGTTCCTCGCTGTGCCTCTCAACTAGACAGGGGAGAGAGGCAGGCTTTCACGATATGCTATATTTCTGTATTAAAAATATGGTTGCTTTAGATGCGGTTTCTGCTAAGTACCTTTCTATTAAACTATTTTTGGTGCTATTTTGACCTCCTCCACAATTCAACCTTCTGGACTACTTCTCTGTACTGCTTTACAGTTGGAAAGGATAAAAAAACTTGTTAGTGATAAGTGTTAAATGGAACAGAGATTCCTGCTAATGGATTATTGATCATACTTGAGTGATCTATTGAGTAGCACATGTAGAATGCTCTTCATCCCTTTAGGTTTAAGAATCTAATATATTAGAGGTATTACCAATACACGCTAATTATTTTCATGGGGGAAAGTATTAAGCTGGGATGCACATTTCCGCTGGAAGAGGAGGTGGCATCTCTATTTTTTAACCACACATTTTATGGAGTATTTTACCAAACTCCTAGAACCCCTTTACCAAAAAGGTTAGTATAAAAGTTCATTATTCTGCCATAACCATAAGCTTGTCCGCCCCACATAAAATAATTTTTCTACCTCCCTGCAACCTTAAAGCTCGCAATTTTAAACAAAGCAAGAGTGACATAGCAGATGAAAAGTGCAATTTTATTGCATGTACATTGTCCTAGAAATTTTTTTCAGTTTTGTATGTTGTTTGCTGACATGTAACTTAAAACCAAGATTCAGAACCCAAAGTCCTTTTCCATCTATAATCTAGGACACATTAGATAGATTTGGGTTTAAGGCTACTTGCTGCTAGGTGACACTTAGCTAAATCACACCGTATTCCTTTCCTATAGGTGGAGTCATGAACGCCAGGATTTAAGCTGTACTTTATAAAAAGTCATTTCTCAGAAACAACTTCTGAAACAGCTGGTCAGAAAAAGTCATCTTCATATAAAATCCTGGTAGGGGTAAAAAGAATCAGACTAGAGACCCTACAAATACACAAATTTTTCAACTAAGGTTGTAATGAGGTTAAAATGGTTAAAGGCACACCAGCTTTGCATCTGTACAACACTGTCACACTGCGAATCTAGGCTTTCATTCTGATCCAGACAGTTCACTGGAACACTTATAGGAGAACACATGCTTCTAATTACCAATTTTCTCTGCGCAGGCAGCTCTTAAGACCTGCATTTTCCAAATTATTGAAATCTAATTCCCCGGTAAGAAAAAACATCCAACCATCTTTCCTGCAGCCCCGGATGGAAAGATGGGGTTATAAAAGGCCTGTCCATCAACGTGTATGAGCTGGCCATCTATACCAGCCAGCACCTTCTTTGCACGTTTCACATTTTGGGAAGTAACTGTAGTTACTTTGACGCAGTGCTTTCTTACAGGGAGAACAGAAGTGAAGTTAACTTTTGACATTGAAGGTGTCACTGACATCCCCCTTGGAAGTGCGGTGACCTCTGTCACAAAAGGAATGTGTGGCAGCTTCTGTTACAGTACAGTTAACCATACACAGCACAAGGTTCACACGGTGTCTCCTTCTCTTTAACTCATTCTTTGAAGGACTTGAACTCTCCTTGCCCACAGACCACCCTTAACCAACCGCAAGCTTTTGCTTCCCAAAGTTTCTAAAAGTTTGTATCTTTTCTTTCTTGCACAGGTGTACCTAGTCATTAGATATGACCACAGATACTGGAAGAGAATAGTCTACCACATAATTGTGCACTGACACCCTCTAGCCTGCTGTTCATTTAGAGCAGGAAATTTCCAACTGTCTCAGACCCACAACAATTATCACAAGGGAAAAAGGATTCTAAGGAATTTTTTAGTCCTAATTTTCCCTTTTGAGTGGAAAAGGCCAGCCACAAAGAAGCACGATCAAAGACTAAGTTTAGTCACAGGTAAGACAAGAAGAAAGCAGCATTTAAAATATATAGTTTGTCAAAGGCTGAGCATTAATTTATTGTAGACTGAAAAAGAGATGACTGAAAAGAGAGTAACTCTTACAACAGAAAAAACATCTCTAAATCAAGGAGTTCACTGTGAAAACCTGAAGAAAAACCCCAAGAGCTTCAATGAATTGGATCAAGATTGCTTACACATTAATCATTACAGCAGATATAATCAGGAAGCTACGAGTTTGTCTTCAAAAAACTTGGGAAGAATGCTAGAGCTTTTACTTTAGTGCGGGGTGTTATTTGCCTAAAACCGAAAGCTGCAGTTTCCTATGAATTGTTTCTAATGTCCCCTCTCTAAGAAAAGCCTGAAGAGTGCTTTGGTTTCTACGCCTTTCCTCTTTCTACTCCTTTTTTTTCCAACATAAAAATAATTAGTTGATTGATTTCCAAAATGAGCAAGCTGAAGAAACTTGTTTTGGAATTACAGTCCTCTGTTCATCACTTGGGAATACATTCTCATTTCACAGGCTATTCAATACAGAACTGGGAAAGTGTCCTGACAGAAGGATAGCAAAGTTGTACGTATGACAGTACGGAAGGTAAAGACAGTGCATTAAAAACACGTGGAACTGCCTAGGGGCAGTTTAGAATTTAGGCTCAGTTACAGTGCTATGACTGCACTGAGATAAATCAAAGTTGTATAGCAGTCTGACTTGGAGGTGTAACCTGTATTTTATGCTGACGCAGATATGTTTATGAATTTGGCAGCCACAAAAATCTATCGATTATCATGACAGTGATATCTACCAGAGTCATATTAACACCCTTGCATACACATTCTGTGATCCACAATCCCAGTTACAGAAGGATGCAAGAGACTGACTGTTGTTCCAGAAGGGGTGTTACTGTTATCTGTGGATATAAAGTGTTTTTTCAGATATCCCTCCCTCTCTGTGGGCAGTTTAAATCTGATTAATGACTGAAAGACATTCATGGTAAAACTGAAGAAGCAGAGATGACTGGAAAAAAAGATTACCCTACATAGATGAAAATCAGTACTATGCAGCCATTAAGCATTGAAAACAGTGTGAAGTGTTGTAAAGTTTCCAAAGCTTAGCAAAGTTATACACACACTGAAATTAAAGGACACAGAGCTTCACCGATCTCATAAATATCAAGGATTTAATGAAGACACAACAATTGTCTTTGGTAGATCTACTTCTAAGTTGCAAGCTGAAGTTATTTTACTTGTTAGAGAGAAAATATTATTGTCTCCAAAGTTAAAAATACTACACAAAAGCAGGTAATCCTGCAAATTAATACATTATTGCAATGAAGTATTAGCAAATCCATTTTAAATAGAAAACTTAAGTAGCGGACAACTGCCCAGAGGCAATTATTAGATTTAATATTGTGAAAAGTTTACTGAGTAGAATCAATAGCCTACACCAATGACATTTAGGCCACTGAACACTATGGACTATTTGATCCCAGATTCCCAAACCACCTTTACAGTTTGATTCTTCTTTCACAACACAAACCCTGCTAACTACCTTTTTGTAATCCTTACGGTACAACTTTAAAAGCTGCAATGGGTTAGACAAAAAAAAAGCAAGGCAAAGAAATAATATCAAAAGTGCATAAGCCAAAAAAAGCCCACTGTTAGAACTAGTGAATGTTTCAAAGCTTACCAGATCTGGTTTAACAGAAGGCTGACAGCTTTGAGTTCACCTTCTTGTAAGACTTTTCAACAGGGCATTATGTTAGTCCCTTTGTTAGCAGAACAGCTCTGCTCTGGGACATACACTTGCAGACTTGACACCAGCTTTCTAACACGGTTCCCAGCTGCAGATACTAGAATCATTCATAGACTTAACCTGTTAAAATTTGGGTAAGGTTTATTACAGTTTAGCAGTTCCTGAAGAACTTAGACAATTTAGGTAAAGACTTATTCCTTTTAAGTTAGTATTGCTATATATAAATATTCCTTTGCATTACACAAATCTCTCACTGTGCTCACTTATGTATTTACATACTGTTCCATTTTAAAGGTTTTCAGAAAAGTTTTGTAAACTCCCTTCTTTGAAGGGCCTGACTGGGCAAAAGGGGAAAGCTTCTTATCTTTTCCTTTGCCTCTGACCACATTCTGGCATCAGCACCATGCACATGGCAAGCAAGATTTGGCTAGCAAAAGAATTCCATTATCAGTGAACCACCACAAAGATTACATCTGAAAAAGACTGCAGATGGACAATTTCTCCCTTGTAAAATACAGTTTTTTCCCCCAGTGTTTTGTTTGGTTCCTTCTTAGAATTTATTTTTCATACATTTGCACATACTGTGAAAAGTTATTTTACAGTTCTGAGTTTCATGACTAAGCCTTATTTACAGTTACTTTAATTACCTCTAAATCTTCATTAATAGTGTTTACACGCCACAGCTTTAGTAAGTTTATTGATGAATATGTTCCCACCTGGTTTTTCCTCAGCCATACTATACATATTTCATACCTTTACTCTCCCTTAAAAAGTTTTAATTACTGATCATCTCCGAAGTTGTGTCCATCTGTTCACAACATACAAATAACGATATATCCAGGCTTAGCTACAATATTCTATGAGCTATCTCAAAATTACTTTAAGGCAGCCACTACCCTGCTGCTGTTCAAAGTGATGCCCGCAGATATTCCCTAATTACATTGTCCTTTCATTTGCCCTGTCACTGAACAAAGGCACATCTAATTTGCTCTCCACTTAGTCCCTCAGCTATTACGATTTTCCAGGTTTTCCCCCCGTACTGAACTTCTAATTTTTTCCAAGGACACACCAGTTTTCAGTTACATTCACTCCACTCAGTTACATTCAATTTCCCGTTTCCAAGATTTTTTAGATTATGTTGTATTATTTCTTCCTACTCAGTGTTTCTAACACCTAACTTAAGATCATCTGTAAATGCCATTAATATTCTTCTTACAGCCTCTCTAAAATCATTGATCTGGGACATCCATCAAAACAGACGAGTTGCTTTCTTCCAAACAAGAATAAATTAAACTAAATGCAAAATTAGTTTGGCCAAACTTAGGACACCAAAGGTAGAGTCAAACAAAAGTCATTGAAGAATAAAATATGTACATTAGAAGCTCTCTCAAAAGAAAAAACATAAAACAATTAAGAACAGCAGATGCTCAATGAGAAGAGGGACGCTTAGGCAGGATTAGTTCTGCCATTTCTAGAATGACATAAAGACTGTAAGGATGGAACAAGTTCTCTACATTCCTTTCATTAGCCAAACATATTTCCTGGTCCTACCACATCAATAATCTGAGAACTAAGTCAGACAGCTGCATGAGAAAGTGGGAACTACAAGGCATCTTGCCCTGCTTTCAGGAGGAAGCTTTTGCAATGGACACTGCGTGGTAAAGTAAAAACTCTGCAGACATTATGCCCTCCCACACAAACGAATGCTTTGGTGAAAGGGCCTTTACTTAAGAATGAGGTAGAGGCTGAAGCTGTTTACAATGACACTCAGGACATTAACAGATTGTTTTAGTTGTGTGTTGCCCAGACATCCTTGGAAATTTACAGCTAGCAATTTCCTCCAAATGCTGCATTCCCTTCACTTCAGCCTCACTCAACATCTGCCTTCTTTTTCCCTTTGGCTTATTTCCCTTCGCTGTATTTTTCTCCCTTCCCTGGTCTTTCTGTTTACTAATCCTACTTCACTCAGTAAAGAAATTATGACACTAACTTTATGTTTTTCTCTTATTTGTATGCTTTCGGAACATCAGCTTTCCTAGCTGCACACCACCTAGTGCTAGTACGCTACCCAAGAAAATAGTCCTGCTTCTGAAAAGCCTCCGGAGACCAAATTACGTGTAGCTAAAGATGACCTTCCGCTAAACTGATAAAGAAAGTTTATGTGAGGGGTGTTCAAAAACCCAAAAAGCTTTCAACAGTAAAAATATTATTTGTATGAGAGATAAAAGCAAGGCAGAGTGCTACCCTGCTCTCTAGCTTCAGAGTGAAAGCTAGGAAGCACTAACTTCTTGCTCGGCCACATCATCTTTATTTTGTGACAATCTCAGGCCACGCTGGCGCATCCCATCACCCCTAAACAGTATGTGCACAGATTAGACCAGCATTCAAAATACATTAGCTGTCACAAATTGTGGGGCCCTTGTGAAGAACAAACAGACTACAAAAGTTTATTTACTTAGTTCTGCCCACATACTTTCCACCTCCACCCTCATCGTGGGTTGATGTTTTTCATGGAAAGCTAAGATTTCCTCACAAAGGGTAGAAAATAGCTCCTTGAAGTCTCTGAAGAGGTGGTTGTATGATACTAAACGGGATTATTTCCTCACACTTCAGTTTTCCTTTCGCAAAGGAAAACTAAAGCTAAATATTCTTATTAATTTCCAACTTCATTCTATTGTATTGTGTATTTCTTGTATCACGTTATGTATTTCTTCCTCTGGCTAGGCAGCAGTATCGGTGATACTGGCATACATTCATACACACTTGAAAAAAAAAAATCAGCTCAGAGCACCCAAATTCCAGAGAAAGTAAAGGGACAAAGGCTTGAATCGATGTGAAAGATCAGTACATCAGATGTGTAAACACTCCTCCGGTATGGCTCCATCATAAAATACGCAGTGGTAGAGGACAAGACAGCTAATTATTTCAGCATGTATTTCACAGGCCACAAAAGATTCCTGATAGCGTTTATTAAAATAAAAGTTAGTGATGTATGTCAAAAGAAGAAAATAATTTGATCACATCAGGAGTCAAGCTGTGTTCAAAGAGACCAAAAGTAAGCAACATTTTCACATACAAAACTCTTAGTGAAGAGCTATATACACTAAGACATAACTTCCAGGTTTTTCAAATGCCTCAGGCTGGAAGGGGCCTTAGGACATCTGTGGTCCGATCTCCTACCCAAGGTAGGATAAACACTGAATTCAGACCAAGTTGCTGGTGGCATTGTTGGGCTTAATTATCTTCACAGGGAATAACTGCCTCCTTATCTCCAATAGGAGCCTCCCACTCCCAACGTATGCCTATTGCCTCTCGTTATCCTATCATGCTCTCAATAAGGCTCAATGTTCCTTGTAAGCTCAATTTAGGTACTGGGGGCTGCTAGTAGGTCTCCCTCACCCACCTCTTTTGCAGACTGAAGAAGTCTAGCTCCCTTGGTCTCTCCTCCATCCTTGTAGCTGGCCTCACACGGAGTTTTCAACATCTTTCTTGTACTGATGGACAAAAACCAGGCATAGTGTTCCAGATGCAGCCAATGAGTGCCAAGCGGAGAGGAATAATCACTTCACTTGATCTACTGGTTGTGCTTCTGCTGATACAGCCTAGTATGCAGTTAGCTTTTATCACTATGAGGGCACACTGCTGACCTGAAACCCAAGCAAATTTTCCTATTGATTTCAGCAAGGCCTAAATACCAGACTGAACATCTAATAAAGCAGCCAACAGACAGGGAGCAGTGGTAACAAAACAGCAAGCATAAGCTTACAACTACTGTCAGTATGCGTGTCAGAAAAGTTCAGATGCAGACATACTCGTCCTGTTAAAATAGCTGCTTTTTACATGACTGCCCTCAGTTTTTGAACCAGCCTTTACCTAGCTCCTTACAGAAGGGAGATGAGAAGTATTCTGTTTTCTCACACTACAGCGTGTTCAGCCACAGCTTGCATAAAGACAGGAGGGCCATTTCTAGAAAGGATTAAAACATGTTATTTGAGATAAGCAGAGCCAGTGATTCTGCTTCCTACTGCAGAAGGGCTAGGAACTATACCCCTACTCAAGCACGGTATTTAGCTAACAAACTTGCAAAACTAAGCCTGTTGTGTTTGTTACTATTGCAATTAAAAACACATTTCACTCTGGGGCATTCCTGATAGTTGATGAAAACATGAAAAGCTGCATCCACTCTCCTGTCTTGAACAGGAATAATGACCATACAGTTTAACAAACCAATTTCAAGGATTTAAACTATTTTCTCCTGCACAGAAAAAAAACCCAAAACAAACAAAAGAAGAAAATAAACAGAAGTGAACCTTCAGCACAAGCAGGAGGAGTTAAAAAAGAATCTGACTTTTTGGTCTCTTACATCAGTTTGTTTTGAACACCAGGGCTAGCTAGAACATCAAAACACACATAAAGACAGTGTTTATTCTAAGTGCCAGAGTTACAGCCTGTTTTTAACCCATCAACAGCTTGCTATGTCTATTCATTCTACTTGAACCACTTTAAAATTCAATCCCATCACTACAAAGCTATGTTCAATTCCAAGTCACACTGCAAAAACTACAGATCTGTTAATTGTTACACAAGCCAACCCACTAGAGCAAGATAAACAAGGTGAGTTAAACAAAGCACTTTTGTCACCATCATGACAGAGATCTTACAGGATCCAGGTTTTCTTTATGCATGATTAAAAAAGTGTGCATACTCCAGCTCTTCAAATCCTTAAATGCTGCAAAAATATTCCCCAAGAGATTTGACTTATGAATTAAGTACAGAAAAAAAAAATCAACACACAAGCAGCCCTCTTCTGTGAGTGTGTTAAGACAATTATTGTTTATAAAAGAGTCTCAAAGAGTTAGTTTCCATTTATAGAGAGCAGAATAATTCACAACTTGTGAACTTCTTAGAGTTATCATCTAAATATGGGTCACAAAGCTTCTACAACCACCTTCTTGAACGAAGGCGAGCTCAGATGATATACAACCTTCAATCACACCTCCTCCTGCCCCACCGCACCTCTCCAGCTGACCTGTGACTATCCTGGTGGCACAGCTATTTCTCCAGTTATACATCACAGAGGACCTAATCTGGCATCACATGGTCTTGCATCTCCTCAGCTTCTGCCTGAAACACAAATGTGTATTTGGATACAAGCGTTATTTCTCTAGCCATCTCACAATTATATGGAAAGAAACCACATAACACAAACCCACAAAATGAAGATTGAGGAATTGCAATCCCCAGAGCACTTTTAGAACCCATAAGGCAGTCAAGAATCACAGTTATGAGAACAGTGTAAATACATGTATTATAGTTTATTTATTGATGTACGTTATGATTTGCATACTTCTAGAAATCGCTTGGCGATTACTACAGAAGCTTAACTTTAAAATATTACATTTCACAGAAGGAATGGGTTAAAAAAATTCTAGGGAAAAACACAGTTTTTGAGCACAATCCAGTAGTTTCAGAGCCAAACAAACACTATGTGTAAAGGTGGAAAACTAACAGAAAGACTTCAGGCATATACGATTTAAGTTTATTTCTTAGGACTTAGTAGCCCTGGCAGTCAAGTTCCTTTCTGCTAGGATACAAACTTCACACCAGTGGTACTTTAGCAGTGATCTTTCTTTATATTGGTTGATATTTTCTACATGATCCTGCCCTACGTCCTACAGTATTAGGGAAGGCAACTGTACTAAAGCTCATCTTCCAATACAAAAGGAGCCTGGTGTTTCTAGGCTAAACTTTGATTTATTGATTTAGTTTTGACAGACTTTCCCCTTGGTGATTCTCTACCAGCAAGGAAGTGCCTGTTCAAACAGCAAACACGTCACACTATTGATAAATATCTAGAATTATGCAAAATGTCCTCCTTTTTTTGGGACTGTGGTCTCAAAAGCAGCCTCAGCTAAAGAAACAAATGCACCGGGGAACGAACAACCTCCTGAGAGGGTACCATTCCTCAGGTCAGTTCTGAGCTACTGCATCCACTTTGCAATGTCACAATTTCACATAGTATTGGGGAGCTAGTAGCTTAGCTCATTTAACCTAATAGACCAAGCTCCCAGCATAAACATATATAAACCTGTTGATGGACTCTTCGTCAAATTAGCTCCCACTTAAACCTACCAACACCTTAAACTCTTTTGTAGAAGCTGACTGCTTTTTAAAGAAGCATGAAGCTTTAAAGGTAAGCTTTAAGATATTACCGGCAAGAACTCAAAATGTGACATACATAGCTATCATCTGTCCTGGTGACCACTGTTCTCTGATAAAACTTCAACATTAATGTAGAAAAACTTGAGAAAAAGCTTTATTAAGCCAGTGCTGTGATTATCCCTCAACTTAAGAAAACAAATACTGAAATGCTTTTGCCAACAAAAACCCATAAAATAACTGTATAGAATAACAAAAAAGTAGAAAGAGAAAATAAGGAAGCTTTAGGCAGCTTGGACAACTAATCATTCTAATGTTATTGAACACTGCATGTTAGCATTCATAGCTCATAGCATGAACCCAAAGCTATTTTCCAGATTATTTTTTTTTTTCTTCCCTCCCAAATGCTGTCTCACCCTGTCCATTAGTATCCCAAGCATGCTATGCCAGAGTATTTCTTTCTACACTCACTCCATTCAGTTCTGCTACAGATTTTTAGCAAAACTATGGTGAACTTATCCTGGCCAATTCAACCAAAAGCTTCCTAGAGCCTCTAGATGAAAAACAAACAGCGATTGAGAGGCTTATATTTCACATGCCAGGAACTCAATTACCAGGGCAGACCACTTCAAACCATAATTGACAAAGAAATTATACATGTTGATACAGGAGCACAAATCTTACTTTTTCTCTCCATTTCCCAGTTCATTTTTGTTTCTATTGTAAATAGCTCAACAATAATCAAAGGGCTTGTTTTTGTTAAGCTAGCCTAATAACTCGCATGAGTGTAATTTTATTTTAGAGGCCAGCGTAAATTACAGTGTAAGAATGTAGTTTGGTGAACAATACTGGTATCAAAAATTAACCTCTACATATCCCACTGAATACTTTGTGGGACTGCTAAAGACAATTTAAGCGTTTTAGGGAAGACCAGTACTAGAACTTCCAGATCTTTGCTGTTCTTCTATTTTCAAACAAGCAAAACACACAAAAAATCCCCCACACCCGCTTGAAATCCCACAGAAGTGAACATTTTGCCCAGTTTCTCAAAGACAACTGCAGGTTTAGTTTTTCGGTTCAAGAAAGACATTAGGACAACATAAAAAGACCCTGGTTTTGTGAGCAAAAGTCAGCATTTCTGAAAGGACAGACTTTGTGAAGTCTCAAGCTGAACACATACAAGAAACCATTGTTCTTTTAAACTGTGCGAAAGAGCCGAAGCATAAGCTTCCCTCCCATACATCTGGCCATTGCACAGGTGAACACCACCTCACAGCGCTACAGAGCAATCCTCCTTTGGATAACACTAAGAGAACATGGTATTCTACAAATCAAAACTATCACTTCCATAACAAGTTTCGCTGACAGTGTATTGCTGTCCCAAAATCATAATCAAAGGAAAAGTTTTGCTTCAGACTAGGTGATGAAAACTGCAAAACTTTTTCCTAGAAGGATGTTTAAATGCTTCATATTATCCTCCTCACAGAAACCAGTCATTTTTATGTTTTCTATAGATATTTTTTCCAAATAATGAGAAGTTTTTGAAGTGCATACACATGTACGGGGTACCTTCACTGCATAAGTTTTTCCATATGGAAGTTGGTAAGCACATTCCTCTGTGCCATCAGGTAGCCACGAGACACGTAACCATCGCCTGTTGAGTTTGCGCCACCACCGACAAGCCAGTCTCTGCCCTGAGATCACCCCTGTGCGCATCTGGTAGACGAGCATTCCTCGCACGGTTTAAGATTTATCTTATCTGTAGACAAACCAACCTTGCCTGAACGAAACCTTGGAAGGCAGCTGTGAGAGGCCGAGGAGCGCGGTGATGCAACAAGCGGGACACCCTGTGAGTACAGGCACCACAGAGGAGGGGACGCACCACCCTTCCAACCTGTTGCCCCTCTTGCCCACACAGCCCACTCTTTATGGTGGAGCATTCAAACACCCGCCGGCCACAGGCCACCACGGCAGCGCTCCGCCGTGGGCTCACCGGCCACCACGGCGACCGCCCCGGCTCCAGAGGAGAGCCATGAGGTAGGGCCTGCCATCACCGTGCCCTCATGGCGATAACACCTCAGCGGTAACGGGACGCTGCCCGAAGGGTGCCTCGAACCCTCCTGAAAGGAGCGAAAGTCCCTCCTCCTCAAGGACCCCCCCCGCCCCGACGCCATTCCCCCTCAGCACGAGCCCGCCGCTCCCAACGGCCACCGCCACCGCCCGCGACCCTCGCGCGCGCGCGCTCTGGTCCATCTTCCCCTCCGCAGCCCTAAAAGCCGCGCTCAGGCGCGCGCGTCACGCCGAACCGCTGACCAACCAGAGAGCGGCGGTACCCGCACCCGCGGTTTGAGAACTGAAGGCGGGTCCGTCTTTGAGTGACAGAGCTGCTCGGCCTATCAGCCAGCAGCGACCCGCCCCCCCGCTGCGCGCAAAACGCTGCCGGAGTGGGGGCGGATCCCTTCTAGCTTATTCCCCCCCCCCCTCCTCCACCCCCCCGCGTCCACTCGCTCCCTCCACCCCTCCGAGCCGCGTAGCGGATCGACAGGCCCTCCGCCCAATAAGCGCGAAGGCCGCTTGCGCGGCGGCACGGCTCGGGACCAATGGGAGCAGCGGCTGGGCGGAGGCCCGAGGTTTCCAAACGCTCCGCGGCGCCATGGGCTGAAAACTAAACCGAGATGGAATCTCCCAGTCTGAACCGGTTTGAGCCGGTTCCGAGTCTGTGGCATTAGGAGGGGGAGAGGCGCCGCGCTCAGTCCCTGCTGCTGCCGCCGCCGCCTCCGCGCGTGTGACCCGCTCGTAGGGGAGCCCGCAGGGGGAACGGCCGGCGCGGCTGAGGGGGCAAAGTTTAGTGCGAGCCTGGGGGGGGGTGGGAATGGGGGCGAACTGAGCGCCGGCCAAGCCTAGGGGAG
>VZSC01019257.1:0-54049 GCA_013398225.1 Steatornis caripensis | reverse complement strand
TTCCGTTCCGTGGGTTTTCTTCCCGAAGCTCTTGGCTGAAACACAAAACAAAGCTCTAAAAACACGAGCTCCGGTCGGGCTGTTGTGCCATCAACATCTCCAGAACTTCACACACCCGGCACCCACAGTCGGGAGGAGCGTGTGGAGCTTCGCCGTGTTGGCGCAGCCACGGCCGCGCCGAGTGCCCGTACATTTTTACAGCCCGTAAAAACGCTGAAAAAAAAGTCTTACTTTTGCTAAGTAAAGCGGCGGAAAGACAGGAGGTGTCAGAGTTCAAACTGCCCGCGCGGTCTCAGCTTGCTCCACAGCACATCACAACATGGTGCCTCTGTGCGAACGCAGGCTCCGTTTTTCCTCCCGTTGTACCTCTGACTGGCTCGGTGCATGAGCCAGAAGGCACGCGGGAGTGAATCGGAATCCTGCGGCGAACGCAGGCTCCGCAAATCTCGGGCTCGGTGCCTTCCATTTCTAACCNCGCCCCGCCCCGCCCCGCCCCTCAGCGGCCGGTGGGGCGGGAAGCGCTGAGAGCCTCGCGGGTCAGGGGAGAAAACGGTGATGTTCGCCGGCGGAAGGTGTGATCGCTTCCCGCGGTTCCGTTCCGTGGGTTTTCTTCCCGAAGCTCTTGGCTGAAACACAAAACAAAGCTCTAAAAACACGAGCTCCGGTCGGGCTGTTGTGCCATCAACATCTCCAGAACTTCACACACCCGGCACCCACAGTCGGGAGGAGCGTGTGGAGCTTCGCCGTGTTGGCGCAGCCACGGCCGCGCCGAGTGCCCGTACATTTTTACAGCCCGTAAAAACGCTGAAAAAAAAGTCTTACTTTTGCTAAGTAAAGCGGCGGAAAGACAGGAGGTGTCAGAGTTCAAACTGCCCGCGCGGTCTCAGCTTGCTCCACAGCACATCACAACATGGTGCCTCTGTGCGAACGCAGGCTCCGTTTTTCCTCCCGTTGTACCTCTGACTGGCTCGGTGCATGAGCCAGAAGGCACGCGGGAGTGAATCGGAATCCTGCGGCGAACGCAGGCTCCGCAAATCTCGGGCTCGGTGCCTTCCATTTCTAACCATAACATTCTGTGACCATAGAGCCCAATTTCCCGTAGTTTTGGGGGTGTCCTACCGAAATAACGTTCTGTCACGTGGAGCCACGTCTGTGTCTTCAGAAGGGCTTGATACCCTCGAATTTGTAGCAATCTTGGACGAGTGCTTGAGGTGAATTTAATGCTAAAAGGGATTCAAAGAAAGGAGAAGGGCTTAATGGATCTACAGTACTTCACACAGGCATTGCGTGGTTTTTTAGAGGGGTTGGTGTTTTCTCACTGAAACTTGGCTACAACAGGCGCTTTTCCGTGGCTACACCATCTGCCCACTCCTCCTTTCCGCCCCTCTGGTCCTGCCTCTGATGTTACTCTTTCCCCTGTCCCACCTGCCACAGGTCCTTCCTCTCCATTCCATGCCTTTCCTCAGCTTCCTTGCACGTGGACCAGCCTCTGGGGGTTTGCAGTTGTTGTCCCGCCCAGGACATCCTTCTTCTGCGCTCTCCTCTTTGCCGCTCAGAAGCTCCGCACAAAAAGAGCAGCAAGGTGAGCAAAGGGGACGGGGTCTCACAAGGCCCCACGGCGCTTACGACATGGATCCTCGCAGCCAGAAGGACGTCTGAGCCACGCCATGCGCGGCTCGTACGACTAACGGGGAAAACAGCCGAGCAGATCAGTTGCGTTATGGATTTTGCACTGCAAAAGACAACGGTACCCACACAAAAACCCTGCAAGTATTTGGAGCTGTAAGAAAACAGAACATGTTAGTACACATGAACAGGTTTTTTGGACACATATGGACTGGCCAAACATAAGAAAAGTCTCACAAGATCGTCAGGAATATCTTTGGTACCAATATAATCCTCTCTGCCAAATGTTAAGTCACTGCTCAAATCCTGGAAGCATTAATCTCCTTCAGCCTAGCAGCCTTCAGAAATGTTTTGTCATATGGAAAAATCAATGTGTTTTCTCAATTTCATTTGTCACCTCAGTTAGAAAAAGAAACTTAAAAGTGAGGAGTTTAAAAGCAAAGCCAGCCTGAGCAAAATGGCCATCTTGGAAAACACAGGTCCCAAATAATAGATATTTGTCCAGACAAGAAGCAATTGTAAAAACGACCTTAATAGAGAAAATGTCAGCAGAGGTCAATGGCAAATATATTTCTCTGTACCAGCACTGACATTTACCTCAGATACCCCGATGATTTACAGATACCCTGCTAGCAAGGGCCCTCAGCCTGTTCCTCTGGGATGTGTTGGGCACAGCGGAGCACACTACAGAGATGAGCCAGGGGCTCCTGAGGTAATAGGAGCCAACAGGGAAACACCAGTGAAATAACTCAAAGGAATTAAGGGGTGTTTCTCTAAGAAGGTGACACATCTGACAGCCCAGCTGAAGCACCTCTGCACCAATACACACAGTGTGGGCAACAAACAGGAGGAGTTGGAAGCCACCGTGCTGCTAGAAAGCCATGACCTAGTTGCCATTACTGAAACTTGATGGGATGAATCCCATGACTGGAGTGCAGCCATTGATGGCTACAGGCTGTTCAGAAGGGACAGGTGAGGAAGGTGGGGCAGAGACGTTGCCCTCTACATCTAGAAATGGATAGATTGTAAAGAGCTCTCTCTGAAGAATAGCCACGAGCAGCTTGAAAGCTTGTGGGTAAGAATTAGAGACCGAGGCAAGAAAGGAAACCTTGTTGTTGGTGTCTACTACTGGCAGCCGATCAAGGGGAGCCTATTGACAAAGCCTTCTTACTGCAGTTACAGGAGGCTTGCAGGCTTTCGTCCTGCTGGGGGACTTCAACCAACGCAACGTCAGCTGGAAAAGCAGCACAGCAAGCTGTAGGCAATCCAGGAGACTCCTGGAGTGCATTGAGGATAACTTAAAGACACAAAACCCAGGTAACAGACAGCCCTGCCAGAGAGGATGTGCTACTGGACCTGTTGGTCACCAACCAAAGTGAGCTAATCAGTGACATCAAGATTGGAGGCAGCGTGGGCTGCAGTGTTCATGCACTGGTGGAGATCACAGTCCTGAGGGATATGGGTCAGGTGAAGAGTAAAGCCAGGATCCAGAATTTTAGGAAAGCAAAATTCTAGCTGTTCAAGGGGTTAGTCTATAGAACCCCCTGGGAAACTGCCCTCAGGGACAAGGGAGCAGAACACAACTGGCAGTTCTTTAAGGATGCTTTCCATGGAGCGCAAGAGCTCTTGATCCCCAGGTGTAAGACATCAGGCAAGGAAGGCAAGAGGCGGCATGGCTGAGTCGAGACCTGCTGGTCAAACTAAAGGGCAAGAAGGAAACGCACAGGCAGTGGAAGCAGGTATGCTGGGGAAAGTACAGAGATGCTCTGAGCAACTTGATCTAGTTGAAGATGTCCCTGCTCACTGCAGGGAGGTTGGACCAGATGACTTTTAAAGGTCCCTTCCAGCCCAAACTATTCTATGATTCTATGATTTTCTAGTCACTTCTGGAAAGCGTTCCAGCTCTGAAGTCTTCTGTACAATTTGTCTTGATAGCCATCTTTCTGACGATACTACTGTACTGAGCACAGGAATGAAGACTCCTGTGGGATCAAGTTCATAGCTCAAATTATTATTCTGCTCTACTTTTTTTTTATTTCTCCCCCTGCTTTTGGCAGCATCCCCATACAAAGGAACAACTGGTCACTGATGTCAGCAAAACTTCCCAGGGCACAGATGTCGCCCCATATGGAATCCAGGGTTCAGTTTGTGAGATGTCTGAAAAGTCACCAAAATATTTGGAGAGCCTCACATGTGATCGCATTCCTGTGATTTGTGTATGCAATTAGCATAGTGGGATGCAGAAGTTTGTGTCACTGGACAAACACTTTTTGAGTGTGAGGAATGAATATGTGTTTGTAAATCAGTAACATCACAATTGGGACTCTTAGTCCATGCTTTTAGTTTCCAAAACACACAAGAAACACATAATTTTTACCAAAGTAGTCATTTGCTCAGTTTGGAAAAACAGTTTCAGGACATGAGGAGCAAACCCAGTTCCACATCAACAAAGAGATGGTATGAAAAATACATGTGAGGAACCAAAACATGACTTTTCAGAGCTATACTGAATCAAATCAGTTCTATTTGTGCTTTATTTTCACAAGAACATGTTGAAAATTTCTAAGCTTTGTTCAAACATCAGATACTCCTGCCCACCACCATGAGAGTCTCAGTTTTCAACATTACCAGGAGGGACAAATCTTGAACAAACTTCCAAAACTCAACTATTTTTGTTTTGTTCCCATGGTATAATTGTGACATTATAAGCTACAGCTTCCTCCATTCCCTGCATAAAAGGAGAACAGCTGATCAGTTTGGATGTGTCAGAGGCTCTCTACTAAATCCATTAGGCAATTCATGCTGCTGAAAGCATTCACGTGTGATGCTATGAGTTGGCCATTTGCAGAAAAGGACAGCTGTACACAAATGTGACTACAGCTTGACACGAGACCTTAAGTAACGGTGATAAATCAGTAACGTATGATTCAGTAGATGTTCGATTCACAGGTTATCAGGAGTTTCCTGTCAAAGTAGCACCTGTTGTGACAACAAATTTGCCGACACCAGTACAACTGACTGACCCATATAGGATAAATTTTATCCTGCAAACCCTAAAGCTTTCAACAAACTACCTACACAGGAGAAACTTCTCCCACTGCACTGATGTGAAACGGCTTCGGCAAATAAGATTGAAAGCTGCTGAAAACTTTGCCATGAGGGCCATAGAAGGATAAATACATTAAAGATCATGAAGATCACTGTTACTGGGAAAACAAGTGCAGTGACAGACTATCATATATGTATGAGATCCAGTATAGTTTGATGTATATGTATATAGAGCATGGAGACACAATTCTGTCTTAAGACCAAGTCTGTTTAAGATATCTTAGTGCCCTTGTTTCTATACATTTTTTATGTGTTTGCTACATAAAAAACCTTGCTTTTTCTGAGTAGAACCCTGCACTGATTTTTCTCAAAAGCAGCAAATATTTTATGGGAGATTACCTCATAATTCTGTTATCTGAACCTTGTTATAAACTGATTCTTTGGATGTTTAAGGCACCATCCACCCCAAATCCATTTGGATTGTCACTTCCACCTTAGTGATATGATTAAAGAGCCTATGCTTAATGAAGACATAGAGTATATGACAACCATAGCATATATGAATGAAAAGACTAACTGAAGGATTAGAAAACACAGGCTATAATTGTCATGACCTGAACAAAATGGGTTCATAATTAAATGAACAGTGGAAGAAAGCTTCAAACAGCTGGATGGAAATTTTCCAGTGGAATGCCGCCGTTTCATTCAAATGTAGGTACTTTACAGAAACATAATGATTTCACTGAAATGCCAGTGGGAAGGGGGGCGAAATTAAGATCATATGCAAGGTCTTTCATTTCAGAAAAAAACTTTTCATCTCAAGCCTTTTTGCTTCATATTATATTTTAACATAATATTGACATTTAAATGAACCATCTTGTTTTTATCAATATGAAACCTTTCAGTTAGAAAGCTCAGCCCTTTGTCAAAATTTCACTGAATGGGGTGTTCCAAGAGTGTGCGTGCATGCTTTTTTGTTGTTGTTATTGTTGTATTTCAATCTGGGATGAAAACAGACTTTGAAAGAATAGATCAAAACTCCCACAAAACTGAAATTCTGGGAGTTTTTAACCAGGAGCCTTACAAAAGTCCCAGCAAGAAGTGTAACAATGTGCAGTTCTAGAGTATTCTACCCTTGTGGGTTACTTACATGAATGCAAAAAAATCTGGTGCAGCAATGTTGAAATAAACTGACAAATCCAAAAGCTCTAACCCATAACATTGAAGTTAAAATGTGACCTCTGAAACATCTTCCAAAGATGCTATTGCTCCAGCAGATGAAAAGATGGCTGAGAATTATAATACAATGCTGTGCCCTAATTGATCTGGGATATCAGTTTACATCTTTCCCTAAGAATTTTTGGCAGAAATTTTGTTAACACTGCCAATCAGATTTGCAACATACATCCATCCAGATTAGTTTCTCACACAAATTGTTCTTTATTAGGACATTAAATACCTGACCTTTCAATATTAATGTCTTCATTATCAGGTTTTTGGCACTAAGTAAATAATCTCTGACTCTTAGTCTCAGTTTCTCGTAGTTTTTGAAAGCTAGGAAAGACAGCCTGGGCCCTCTGGCAGAAACTGCATAGCTACATCTGGTAAGAGCGATCCACCACATAACCTCAAGTCTGCAACTGTTGCAAAAGGATCATAAACCTGGCTCTTGAAGGAAATTATTTGGCCAAATACCACTCAATGTGTAACCTCATATTCATGAATAAATGATTGAGAAACTGTAAAACAATACTTCCAGAAGCACCTTCCTTCTGCCAAATTCATGACTCCACAAGGTCAGATTTCCAGCTAGGATAAAGTTAATCTATGGGCAATACGTCTACTGCAGAAATAAAAACTGAAAACATTAATAAAAACATGATTTTTGGTACCTAATTATCCTAGCTGATGTTCAGTTAGCCACAAGTCACATGCAAACTTCAGAGCTGGATAAACTAGGTAATGACTCTTACTGGTACACTCATTAAAAACTTAACTGGCTCAAGTTACTGAAATAAACATTATTCCACTGTGTTGCCTTGCACTGTTCCAAAACAAAAGCATTGTGAAGATACAGCTAGGGCTGTTAAGTGCAATTCCAAAGAAATGTGCCTATCAATGAGCACATGTGCTCATACAAACCACAGAAATTATAAACCAAAACTGTGCCAAAATATCCTGTGTCAAATTAATCCAGAATCCATGCAGACAAGCTGTTTTTTTCCAAAAGAAGCTGAACTAGTGAAGCAGGTTTCCTGCAGCTGTAGTTCTTCACCACTTATCTTCATCCCTCCTCAATGGGATGTCCCTAGCTCACTCCTGTGATATCCTCTGTTACATCCCCAGCAAAGCCAACACATGTTGCAATTATTCCAGAGCTTTGCACGTGCTGTTTGAACAGTCAAGAAGCTGCCAAACAGAAACTAGATTTGCATGTGCTGTTTGAATGGTCAAGAAGCTGCCAAACAGAAACTAGATGATGAATTGTCATGATTGATGAATTCTCCTGACGTCTTCTTCAATGAGGACACTAATTTAGATCTCTGTCCTCTACACTGAAGTTAGTTTCTGTGAAACTAGAAGGAACCTAATTATTTCTGGGATCTTGACCAACCGTTTCAAAGCTGAGGCTTCCCTCAGCTTTGACAGGTGGAAGCATTTGACAGAGATCATGTTCACATAAGCCTCATTTACTTGGGAAATCAGGCTAAAAATCTCAAAGCCAAGCAAATGGCCTACACAACTCCAGTAAAACATGAAAAATGAGCCATTCAGCTACACTTGCAAAATAATACATACCATTTAATACAAATGAACAGCAACAAGAAAACCTTGCTTTTTCAAAGGCAGGTATCACATATGAATCTCTCAACATACAAGTGGGTAGGAATTACGGTACTTTATACAGAAGAGTTCCATGGACTTCTGATTAGAGAAACCATAGCGTACAATAATGATATGAAAATAGGCAGATAGGTAGTATGAATGATCAGCCATTCTGAAAGTCATGTCTATTTTTTTATGGAATAAATCTTCTTCATCAAAAAGCCATCAAAGGTAATACCATGGAACAAAACCAAATTTAATTTCCGTTATTCATACTTAAAAGGGGATGGGAAGATATGATCCAGCTCTCCTGGAGGGCTATTTTTAGAAAGAACAAGATCCTGGATGCTAACAGAGCCTACCGCTCTGGTCCATGACAGCACAAAATGACCTTGCTCTCATGACCCGATCAGATAGCATAAGCAGAGGCTGCAAACAGTTTGAATGGAGGCTGAGCTGTATCGAGCTGTAAACCCATAGCATACACAGTGGCAGAGCTAAAGTTGTCACAGCGTTGGTTACTAAAACATTTTAATCTCAAATTGCTTTGAATGGTACAAAGTTGTTCTGTCAGGGTGTTCTTAAACCTGATTCCTCACCAACTGGTGCTGAGAATGCGAGAGTGGGAGAGATTCACTCACCTCTCTATGGCCCAAGTAGCTCATAAAAGTGGTGCGTGCATAGGCGGTGGTGGCAGCATGGGGAGTTAATTGCCCTCCCAAGGAAGCGGAAATGATAACAGAATCGCAAAGTGGTTTACAGAGTTAGTTACTTACAGCATGTATGCCTGTCCTGTTTTACTGACTAACCCTGGCCAAATGTACCCACGGTCGCTGTTCTTGGCTAACCTTGATGAAATCATTCCCGTTGCCATGAAACAGCTTTCTTCGTTCTTAGTCTTCATCTCCCTCTAATTGCCTTTCATGCACTCTCTGATCCTCTGCTTTGTTTCTCTGCCCTCCCACCTGTAACCTGGTTAGCTCGAAGCCGCCACTTCTGGGTTGCACAGAGTACTTTTGTGTAGCTGCTCTGCATGTAAAGGAGGAGAAACTGGTCTCTGTGGAGAGGGATGACAGTATCTATTAGCAAAAGAAAGTGCTTAACAAATACAGTCCCCTTAGCAACCGGATAAGGCTGTAGCCACAGCCAGATCTCTTAGGGTCTCTCTGGAGCAAACTGGTATCCTTAACCATTCCTACTGGGAGGCTTGTGTGGAGTATATAATCTGCGGTTGATTTCTTTCTAGTTGCAGTGGCTTATTTTGTGTATGCTCCTGCACAGCTGAGAGCTCAAGCCTGTGGAGTACTCGGTACTTTCCTTTGCCATTGGACTTAGCCCCTAGGAGCAGTATTGTAAAAATTATTTTAAAAATAATAAGGGTTCAAAAGGCTGTGTTCATCTAATTTCATGCTTCTTTTTACTCACAAAAGCTTTAGCTTGCATTTTAATCATTTCAAATATTCTGAAGGTATACAGCAACATATGATCTACTCTGATTTCTGGAATTAGCAGAGTTGTTCTTAATGCTGTTTCTGAACATATGTTCTGTTCTTACTTTTAAAATAACTACCAGAATATGTCATTCATTCTGATGGCACCACAAATATTCTATTGATGCGTTAATGACACTACTGAATCTAAAGAAACATTTTTACTAAAAATGTATGCAACCTGCAGAATTGTTAAAATCACTGTTAAATGCTGGAACCAATTTAAATATATGTTTTTATTAACATTTCTATTGCCTTATTAAAAGAGTTCCTTCTGTGAAAAAAACACATTATATATAAACTGGAAGTACAGTCCTAGTTCTTTTAAAGATTTCTCCTTTATACAATTACAGCAAGATTAGGAATTCCGCAGAAGAGCTGTAGAATCACAAAGTTGAAGTATTATTTGTATTAAGTACTCAGGCTTTATCTACATCTTTTAAGGTAATTAATAAAAAGCTATTGAAGTAGTTTCTTACAACCATTTTATATTTGCCAGCTTAAGCATATGATTTTGAAAATTGCCCAGCTTCCAGTCTGGCAGTTATTTAACAGAAACTTCCACAAGGATTTCTGAAATGCAAATACTCATCAATGGGGGACTTCTCAGAGACAAAAATAATAGTTTTATTTTGTAAAAAAACTCAGGAACACACTAATCTGAGGTTAGTTTGCAACTGAAGTACGTAAAACAAGCCATTTAAAGGCCAGTCAACTAACCTGCTTTCTTCCTCTTCCCCAAGACCCAGCTCCTTGCATTAGAAGAAACAAAGTGATATATATTCTAGTCTGATCTCCTTAGTTCCCTTCCAGACTGAATTATCCTCTGATCCTACTGATACCCCATGATAACAAAGAATTTGAATACTGTGGAAATAGTATATTCAGCTGCAGAGATTGTCTATGGAGAAATAGCTCCAGCCGTAGAACAGCAGTTAAGTAAACATAATTCCCCCAGGGACGCTGGCACCAGGCAGAGCTGCCAGGGCATGATGGCACTAGATCAGGATTGGTTTGGTAGGGGAAATTGGTAGGGGAATAGATGAAGTGTGTTTGCAATGTATGGAAACATATGACAGGGGCAGTAATGCATTAGCTGTATAGCTTTAAAGCCTTTATTTCTGCTTGACGTGAGTTTGACTTTGGCATATATTTACTTTAGCCATCTAAATGTTTTTCACAAAAAGACATATCTTAATTTCTCTGCTTTTCCAAAAGCTTGAGGTAGACATACTGAAATAAAACAGTGTTTAATTTCAGATGTAGTAAATGTCTATCTAGTACTCAGATCTTTTCTAAGAGAGGTAGATAGACAAGTACCTTTGGGGGAAAATGTAATGGAAAATCCAAAGGAAATGAGAAAAATATTCACAAGTGCACTACAAAAAGCTTAAAAATTAAAGAAAAAACAAGTTACTGTGCTGGGTTTTTTTATTACAATATTTTTAAAACTGTTAGTCAACAGCTGCCTAGAATGGTGTTTTCTAACTTTCTGCCACCTTTGTCCCTTTCCAGTATCAGACTTATTTTTCATTCTTTCCAGCTAGTTTTACCCCCGCATCTGGAACCTTTCCACTACTGATCTCAATCTACGCAATTGCTTTGCCTTGGCAGTTCTTGTTGGCTCCCAAAATTGTTTTCAGTCCAAGAGGTGGTCCAAGTGAAAGCTCTATTCACCACCATCATTTTCTTTGCCAGTTCTCCCAAAGTCATTGGTCCTTGTTGCTGGTTATCTTCTGTGTGCTTCCTTCCCTCTCCTCTACACACACTTAGCGTCCTTGTAGGTCATTCTTTGGCTCTGCATTTCATTTGAACCCACTCCCAAGCCTCACCTTTGATATTCTTCCAACTGCAGCCTGTGTGACTCTCCAAAAGTGAAAAACACTCCACTGGAATTACATCACTATAGTTTAGGACACAATCTGGCCTTACTTTAAATGATTGAATGAGAGTAATCATTTGTTGCATAATAAAATATTTTAGTTGAAGAGAAATCGAGTTCCTTGTAACAATAGGTTACAATCTCATTACGAGCCACTTCAACTTGTTTTGTTTTTTATCTCAAAGTCAGCATTTAATGCCATTAAAATAGTAAATGACTAGCCAAACTATTTCATTGTGCATCATCTAAATGATGCGAAGGAGGAGTTGTTTTCATCAGCATTTCCTTAAATTTTTCATTAGTTACAAAAGAGAAGTACAAATGATGGCCATCCTAAAAAATGCCTTTGACTAGCCAGGCTTTTGTGTCTGGGAAGATTTAATCTTATGAAATAAATAAAAAATTAGTAGGAAAGAACTATGCGGCAAAATATTTGAGAAAAATTGGATCTTGTCTAGACTAGAAAGATGTCATGAGAAATTAAATCAGGTGGGACAATAATAAGAATGGGTGTATGTATGTCAGACAAATTGAACCTTAAACATAGGTGGTAGCTGCATGAAGAAACGTAGCATAATTTGCACTAATTTTGTGTTCTGCAGTATCCTATAGTTTACGATCTTCATTGTATTGATCCCCACAATACTATTGCAAGGTAAAGGCATGACATTTCCTTTAATTTACAGATAAATAACAGTGATATAGAAGCCATAGCCACATTGCTCAATGAAACATGACGAGGGACTATCCTGTGGCTCTGGGGTCAGTGGGCATGGCCTGGATATCTCCACCCTGTGTGTGGCCCTGGGTTCTTTTTTGGTCTCATGAAGTGCTTCTGTGGTCTTAAGACATTATTGTTGTATACATGATTGCTTTCTACTCAAAGAGTCTCAAATAGTGTAAGAGCTATATGCAGTCCATCAGAGTGTATATTTATGGCATTTTTTGATATGTGGGTAGGTTTTGCCTGTCATTGGGCATGTTATGATGGTACAAAGAGGTGAATGAAAGGGTGAAAAGTCTGTTGGGAATGTGTTGAAGAACTATGTAGGGTACAGGGACCTGGTACAGGTTGTTCTGTACCACCCAGTGGCAAGAATTTTGGTGTGACAAATGGCTTACCAGCTTTTTATGAGGTGAAGGAGTGCTCTTCCCTGAAGCATGGATCTGTCTTCCTTAAAATACTCTTACTGGGCAGTGTAGATGTACTATGGTCACTTTGCCCAGCCAGGAAAATACGATGGTGTAGATTTTTCTTGCACTAATTCAATGCAAGGCACATCTCTAGGATGTAAACTTACACATTACAAACTGTATTTCAGGGTATGGATAACACAATGACACTGATACTAGGCAATTCATAACATGGAAGATGACACCATTGTAAAACAATTTGGCTTTGTTCATTCTCTCTATGGAAAAGTTCCCTCCATAAGCCATTAGGGAATTTATTTTCAAAGAGATCTCCTCTTCAGCAATGTTTCTCTGGTGGCTGAGTTCCTTTGGGTTAAAATTTTTTGATGAAAAGTGCTCTGGTATTTCTAATACATGCCTCTAGTCTAAAATATGGTTTGAAACAGAACCAAGTACTTACTCATTTAGCTATTAAAGTAAGTTGATAAAATTCACAATTCACGAACTGTGAATTAATATACAAACTGAATTAATGAACTTACACACATCCATAGACTTATGTTAAATGAATTAATATACAAACTGCAAGAGGCGATAACATATGGGGCCTGATGCTGCATGGAAACACTCTGCCACTTGGCTATATATTAACATTGCTATTGGAAACAGACAAACAGAAACCCAGCAGACCATTGCCATTGTTTAATCCATCCAAATGACTAGTACTACTAGACCTTTTCCTTGGCGCATAGTACAATTCCCTTAGTGAAGGCAAATCTGCCTAAGTCTAGACAGTCAACATTCAAGTGGAAGATTTTTGCTATCATGATAGCAGAGCAGAGATTAGACCTTACATTCTTACATGGTGATGGATTATAGACCACAAAATATTCTTGCTTGATGAAAAAGATAGTATGTAGCTAGGGTACCAGATGATTACTGAAGCATAAGCAGTGGGGTTTTTTTGTCTTATGCTTGCTCAGTTATAAAACATGCCTGTTAGGATTATTTCTTCCCATTGGTGGCCAGCTTTATAAAACTATCCTGCATCATTTTATCAAAATACTAAAACTACAGCTCACTGAAGTCAACGCTGTTGCACCAGATGAAAACTAGGAAACTAATTGCCTTTTTCAGTAGTGGCACAATAGAGGACAACTGGTCACAACAAATCACGACATACCCTCGTGCCATTCATAATTAACTTCTCCTTGGAATGAGAGGAACATGCTGTCCTGTTGCAAAAATAACAGTGTGCTTGGTTGTGAGCCAGAGTCAATGATAAATACATTTCTGATTACAGCCAGCAACTTAATTTATAATCATCTGATTAAAAAAAAAAATCACCTCAACCTTTCAGAAAATACAGCCTTATAAATAAGACAAGTGTGATCTGATGCACGGAGAACAATATTGGAGTCATAAGACTTGGTATTTCCACTGCTACCACTAACCTGCTGTATGACCACGAGCAAGTCATTGGATGTCTCTATCTCCGCTACTTTGAGCTGGTAATTAGCTACCTTTGGACACATCTTAGAGATTAAGGCTTCAGCTGTGATCTATGGATAAAGTGTCCTGTTTATATAGAAAAAGTTTCCATTATTTTAAGGAGATATTTACAGATTCAGCAGTTGAAAGTCCTTAACTGAACCTGTATGCAGGTATTTATACTGGGGAATTTTAGCAGAATCATGTGCCCACGTGATATGATTAAGGCCAAAGGAGCAGACATAATCCAGCTTTATGCAAAATAAGATCCATGCTGTAAAAGTCCCAGTCACAGGTTTTCATAGAATCATAGAATGGTTTGGGTTGGAAGGGACAAGAAAGCCCACCTAGTTCCAACCCTCTGCCACAGGCAGGGACAACTTCCAATACACCAGGTTGCTCAAAGCCCCATCCAACCTGGCCTTGAACACTGCCAGGGAAGGGGCATCCACAGCTTCTCTGGGCAACCTGTGCCAGTGTCTCACCACCCTCACTGTGAAGAATTTCTTCATAACATCTAATCTAAATCTACCCTCTTTCAGTTTAAAACCATTACCCCTCATCCTATCACTCCACACCCTTGTAAAAAGTCCCTCTCCAGCTTTCTTGTAGGCCTCTTCAGGGACTGGAAGGCTGCTAGAAGGTCTCCCTGGAGTCTTCTCCAGGCTGAACAACACCAACTCTCTCAGCCTGTCTTCAGGAGCAGGAGCAGGAGCAGGAGAGGTTCTTCAGCCCCCTGATCATCTTTGTGGCCCTCCTCTGGACCTGCTCTGACAGGTTCGTTTCCTTCTTATGTTGGAGGGCCCAGAGCTGAACACGGTGCTCCAGGTGGGGTCTTACAAGAGCAGAGGGGTAGAATCACCCCCCTCGACCTGCTGGTCACGCTGCTTTTGATGCAGCCCTGGACTCGGTTGGCTTTCTGGGCTGCGAGCACACATTGCCGTCTCATGTCCAGCTTCTCATCAACCAACACCAGCAAGTCCTCCTC
Source organism: Steatornis caripensis (assembly GCA_013398225.1). NCBI lineage: Eukaryota > Metazoa > Chordata > Aves > Caprimulgiformes > Steatornithidae > Steatornis > Steatornis caripensis. Next base: position 39,564 of record VZSC01019257.1, on the reverse strand, counting down.
CTCAGGGCTGCTCTCAATCCATTCTCTGCGCAGCCTGCATCTGTGCTTGGGATTGCCCCCACCCATGTGCAGGACCTTGCACTTGGCCTTGTTCAACTTCATGCAGTTCACAAGGGCCCACCTCCCAAGCCTGCCAATGTCCCTCTGGATGTTTTCCCTTTCCTCCAACGTGTCTACCACACCACACAGCTTGGTGTTGTCGGAAATCTTGCTGACTGTCCACGTCGCCAACAAAGATGTTACACAGTGCTGGTCCCAATACTGCCCCCTGAGGGTCGCCACTCATCACTGGTCTCCACTTGGACATCGAGCCATTGACCGCAACTTTTTGAGTGTGACCATCCAGCCAATTCCTTACCCATTGAGAGGTCAATCCATCAAATCCATGTCTCTCCAATTTAGAGACAAGGATGTCGTGTGGGACAGTGTCAAATGCTTTGCACAAGTCCAGGTAGATGACGTTGGTTAATCTTCCCTTGTCCACCAGTGCTGTAGCCCTGTTGTAGAAGGCCACCAAATTTGCCAGGCACAACTTGCCCTTAGTGAAGCCATGTTGGCTGTCACCAATCACCTCCTTATTTTCGATGTGCCTTAGCATAGTTTCCATGAGGATCTGCCCTGTGATCTTGCCAGGCACAGAGGTGAGGCTGACAGGCCTGTAGTTCCCCGGGTCTTCCTTTTTTCCCTTTTTAAAAATGAGGGTTATGTTTCCCCTTTTCCAGTCAGTGGGAACTTCACCAGACTGCCACCTTTTCTCAAATATGACCGATAGTGGCTTAGCAACCAGTTCCCTCAGGACCCACAGAGGGAGGGTTTGGGGGTGGGGGGGATTGCCACAAAATATACTGGTCTGCTAAAAGTCTGCATTTGTTTCAAGGCAGCATATTACAACTGTATCAGACCAGCCAGATCAGCAAAATGAATATAATTTATCTTCTGAACTAATGATCAGACATTAAGTTTAAAGATAATATACTGCTCTGTGTCCTAAATGAGCCAGGAATATGTGATTGAACAGAAAGTATTCAGTTCCATGCTGATGTTTAGCAGGCAGAGAATAGTCCCGAGTGACTCCAGTGATAAATGTATCATTGTATCAAAAAAAAATGCACTGAGCCATAACACCAAAGTTAAATGCCAACCCTCTAAAACTTTCTGCTTGGAAAGGAAATAAGCAAACATTTGCCATCACTGCCTGCGAATTACCATGTAGCCTTTTTAGTAATAACTCTAACGGGTTGAGCCTTTCAGCACTCCATTATTTTGGTTGCCCAACTTTCCCTATAGTATTTTTTTTTCAATTGCCTATAGAGTTGCCAAATTTAAAACACTTGCCGAATGTTTTCGCTCTTTAGTCTCCGCTTTAAGAGTAACATTTTGGAAAGCTTAGACAAACTTGTTGCTGTTTGTGAGAGCGTGCTTAGGGGAAAAGATAGTTTCAGTAACATTAACCTATTAACACGTTTCCCCTGTCTCTTGGCTCTACTGCTCCCCTGGTTCAGTACAGGAGTTTGTAACAAGTCGAAGTCTAAATCCAACATACTTTTGTGGTCCCCTGTGGAAGCCACAGTAAACTGCTATTTCCACAGTTACAGCAGAATCTGGAAGTTTGCTCTGAAAATGTCAGTGCATTTCATTATATGTGCCCACATCGTTCTAAAGTAACTGAAGACATCAAAACACATGGGGAATGGATCTTTGCTTTCCTGGTGCGTGTTTGTTTTCATTGGAGTCTTCTCTGATTCAGAGCACAGACTGAACAGAGCTCTTAAATCAGGATCACTCTTATTTTGTTAAGGAAACTCTTCTCTGTAAAACTTAGATCCTTTATTTTAGAAACTGTAAGATGCACATCGTAATAGATGAGGAGCTGTAGGGAGAGAAAGAATAGTTTTCTCAGTAAAGAACTGGGCAGGCAGTGGCGAGCTGTGTTTTATTGCCAGCTCTACCACACACTGCTCATGCTATGCTAGACAAATCAAAATTTTTTAGACAGATATTCTTTATACAGCTGATAAGGGAAAGAAAAATTAAAGCTCATGGTTTGTTTTAAAATTGTTTGTCAGAACAGTTTTTTGTGGGTTATCTTTCCAAATTTTCTCAATTTCAAAAGCAATTTTAAAAACATCATTAGAAAGGATCTTTTTTTATATATACTTTGCATAGGAAAAAGACAAGGAGAGAAAGAAAAAAGCCACGTTTCACTTTCATATGTGCATAAATTAAGATCATAAAGAAAAAAAAATTCAAAGGATCTGACTTCCAAGATTTCAAACGTATTATCCCATCTGGCTTACATTTTGCCCAAAGAAGCAGAGCCTGCTGTCTGGGGACAGGGAGAGAACAGCACTTAGGAATTGTGTTCGGCAGAGTCTAACCAAGCTTTGACCTGTGAAGCTGTGCTCCTACACTGATCCACGGTGACAGTACAAAAGAGTGCGTAGGAAGCGAGAGGAGGCGTGTGGTTGATGAGTCCATGCCAGTGTCATTCCGCTGGCAAAATCCCCTCTCGGAAAAGGGAGGCTGATGCTCAAGCTCCTGGACGCTGAAGGCTGCAGCTGTGTGCATGGAGTACTTATGCTAATTTTGCCTATCGCAGATCGGGGGCGGCTTTATCTCCAACACAGTATACCTCTGCTAAACACTCTCATTTTTGCTTGGGGCAGTGAACAGAATTAAGCTCCGAGAACAGAATCTATTAATATGAATAGAGAGAAATAATAGGTTTGTTTGCTACCACACAGCTTGGAGATATCAGAGTTTTTCCACTGTGTTTTAAGGTCCTGTTGCCATAGCAGGCATAGAAGTTTAGAACAGTGAACTGCTGTTCATGGAAGAGACTGGCTCTGAGGAGTTACAGAACAGCAGTTGAAAAAAGGACACAAAGGCAATTACAGAAGCTGCAGAGAAATGAAATAATTTTTCTTTTATCACAATGCTTGCAGTTTCTGTTTTGACACTGGTGGCACAAGAATAAATGCTAAGAAGAGAAATTTAATCTACATTCAAAGAAATGTGATTTTAAAAAGACAGATCAAACCATATTCTCAGTACATGGCGACAGAGTTCTCGAAATCAAGGACAGCTCCATGCAAAAATAGTCATGGATTAGACCTACCTCCTGAATGTCATCCTAGGATCAATATTTTACAGAACTACTAAAACTGATGTATTTTTACTTAAAAAAGAAAAAAGGGTTGTATTTACGTGATGCTCGGTTCTTGTTGGAGGTAATTAATGCACATAACAAGACACTATGTCTTTAGATACTGCTTTCTTTTGAATCGTCTGTTGCATAGCTTTACAGAATTAATTTCAACGCCTGGCAAGCTGAGCTAAATTGCTATTATGGGACCATTTTACAGCTTGGGAAGACAAAGTTAACAAACTTCTAACTTCCAAGTACTTACACAGGAAGCCCATTTGCAAAAAAGATTACATAACGCTACATTTGACTGCAGTTATTCTTAATAACTTGTATGTTTCAGACATTGGTACACTTCCAGAACCCAGGCCAAAAGATCTTGTTCATCCAATGCTGAATAAAGTTTTGAATCTTTAACAGAAGCAGGACGGGATAATTACTAAAAAATTATACAAGAACATATAGAGCTTTGATTCTGGCTATATTCCATTTTGCATCACTGAAGGTAAATCTGTTTTGTAAACACAGAATGAATATGTCTTTGTATTTCTGCCAAAACCCACCATAGTTTACTGCTGCTAACAGAGAGGCCACCGCAAACCTTGTGGTTTGTAATGTAAGAACAAAACCCGCCTGGGTCTCTAGGGGTGAGGAACTACAGTAACAATTATCAGCTTCCATCTTTGTTCTCGTGAATTGATGCGCTGACACAAATTTCCATTTCTCTGATAGCAAATGATAGGGCATGCTAATAGCTATTTAATAGTTGAACAATTATTTAAATTCAAGTTAACCCTAATTACATTTTCTTTTAAATCCAGTGAGCTATTTCCCCACCTCCAATGGAAAGAACCATGCGGTGAGGCTTAAATGCAGTGAAGGGTCTCTAAAGCTTTTCTCATACGAGTTCAGTGATTGGGGAGGGGGGAAGGGGGTGAGTCCTGCAGAAGCCATTGCTTTTGAGTTCTTGCCTCTTTTCCCCATCCCAGGAAGCTGAAGGATCAGAAAAGGTCAGGACAGGAACTGTCCTAAAGCAACCGTATTTAGCTTTGCTGATGCTCTTTGGCCTGACAGCCCACTGGACATATCCACCTGACTGATCCAATAAAAAGAACCCAGGGCCCAAACTCTGCCATCAAAGCTGGGTGCAGGGCAATCAGAGGGCCGCAGTTCTGTTTCACACCACTACCTTTGTTGTGGAAACTCTGACATGACCCTTCAGTGGAGGGCTGCCCAGGCAACACCACATGCCCAGGTTCAGAAGATATCTCTAGAAGCACTGTCTCCTAAACGGCATGAGAGGAAGCCAGCAGACCCAGACGACCAATTTTGCTGAGCACAGCTGAGGGGGGTTTGATCTTCAGACACCCTTGCTTATTTTTGTTCAGCAAAGAAGAAACAAAAGCATGTAAGTAAAACCAAATTCCCTCTGCATCCACCAAAAAAGATTAAATGATTCCCTCACATCCTCTGGAATGTCAGCCCTCGTTCTTCTTTACCCTCTAATTAGTTTATTACTGACAGGTAGTTATTGAAACACACACATAGTCCATCACTATTATGTAAGTGAAGGTTTTATTTGGGAAACCTTGGGATGGTGGAACCAGAAATGTGGGCATTGTTCATTCTCACCACTGACTAATTTAATTCAGCTTTAAACTTGTGATTAATTTTAATACTATGGGAAATGAACTATGGTTGTGTTCTAATGATCAGTATTAACCTAATTAGTGACCACGAAAATTCCCAAGCAAAGCACTAAATTATATTAGAATTAAGTTTGTAAATATTTTCCTAATGGAAAACTTCCAGTAAAACACTAATGCGCTCAAAGGCTACAACCGCAAGAAAATGTGCAGCATTTGTAAAATTACTTCCATAATGAGTTTCTGATTGCTAACTCTGCTACACAAGGTAACAGTGTTTCTAATACGATGTTAGAAACGTATCCGTACATCGCCAGTAAGCTATGCAACACTTGAATCAATGCTTTTATGGTTCATTTCACCAGATATAGCAGAAATCCTTCACAAGAATCTCTTTCTTTAATTCCCAGGCAAAACTGGTAGCCTGTCCCTATCCCCAAGGGCACTGAAAACTGTTTTGGGGACATGAACAAATCCTTCCCTCAACATACTTGTCCTTCACGTGCAATTATTTTCCTGCTGATAACCCCTTGGTGTTCACTCCTAGCCTCCTGCCCATTCACTCCTCTGTTTTCCACTCTTCACATTTTCTGCAGCATTGTAATGCACAGCAAGTAACTCGTAAGGGAGCTGCTGCGCCCTGGAAAACGTGGGCCAGAGATGCAAATTGGATGGGTAGAATAGGGAATGGCACTGCCAGATCACAAGACAACTGTTTTCGCAAATAAAAAGACAATCTCCAAACAAGCAGCAGCATCTTCTGTCTTCCAGGAGACATACGGCCTTCCTAACCTAAGCACAAGTCTATTGTAAAGAGCTTGTGTATGCGGTGCCCACAGAAAACATTTGAAGTGCACTTTTTCTGTTAAAAAAGTTACGCTCTGCTATGTTATTCTACACAGCCCGTCTTGTAATTAAATGACACCAAATAACCAAAAGAATCGTTACAGCTCCCCTGGGATAATATAGTTATTCCTACCTGAATCTGACCCTCTTTTCATCTACTTTGTTATAAAAAGCTTTCTTTCACGTTACTTGTTGCAAGCACCGTCCCAGATTTAAGCAACTTTGCAATACAGGGAACATCCTGCTCGATGCGATCCCCTCAGGCAATGATTGCAATGAAAGTATTTCTTTAAGATAAAAGCTTTGTATTGAATTAGAAATTGATGTTCCACTTGACCAGATAGTATTTTTTATGTATTCCTATACAGGTCTCCTCTGAATACTCTTAGATCTGTATGCTGCTCAGAGCAAGCCAGTCAGTCTTCCCCAGACGTGCAGGTACTTGGAAATACAATTCCCAGCTTTTGTGGGGCTCAGGATGAATGGCCCAGGCACTAATTCTCTTGTCACCTCCCAGCCCTTGGTTAAACGATTTATCTTGGTCACCAACTGTATGCAAGGAGTGCCAGAAATGGTATCAGGTCAGTAGTACATCTTATCAATCATGTATTGCCTCCAAACACAATACAGTTCATGGAGTCTAAAACACAGAACAGAAAAATTGAGAATGTGTTCCTCCAGAGCTGCATCATATCATTTATGCACACGATAAAGATTTTTCACTCTGAAGTGAAACCCTCTCTTTCCTTGCAGCTTCTTCCCTTTTAATCCTATCCTGTAGTTTCTAATCTAAGCTACATATTTAAAACACAGAGACAAGTAATCTGTTAGTGGAGGTACAATCCTGAGGAGATGCTGGCTCCAGTAAACTACTGGTTTACCCTATGAAAGAATTTGTAAGGAAGGTTTTAGTTTCCCGTTTCTTTACACCTCCATTAACTGCGTTACATGTGCATTTGTGCCTTAGCTCCCCTCTCCTGGGTAGTAAACGCAGCAGCATCTCCCGGTGTTATTGAAGGTGTTTATATCTGAGGATTCGCTAATGGGTGGCTGCGCTCCAGCGTATGTCATGGGCTGTTTACTGTTTTGTCTTTTGCTCTACTAGCTTCGGTACCTTGTGACAGCATAACACGGTTGGCAACAGTAATGATGGAGCTGTCTCAGGATGAAAAGATCTCTCGAAAGTGCTTTATGGAGCGCGAGAAACAAGCAAGTCTTAAAACAACATTCCAGGATTGATTTTGGGGGGCTGATGTCTTAAAAATCTGTATCAGTTTTCAATATCCCAAAGTATCCTGCAAAATATATCTATTTCCAGAGACTTATATCATACTAGTCTCTATATACATGGAGTTTTTTTCAGTCACCTTTAGGTACTAATGGTTGAAATCCATGCTTTTTGGAAATCAATTTAGCCTGACACGGGAAGTCTGGGTTGTTTTTTTTCAAACATACAGAACACAAAAATCTACAGGTATTGTGTAGGAAATTCATTCGTGCAAAAAAAGTGTTTGCTGTCCTGGCTTTTTGGAAATCAAGAGGTTAAGTCAGTAATCACTTTTAAAACTCATTATCGTGATGAGAAATAAAGCAAAGCCAAGTTTTTTGATTGATGGGTATGTATTAATGGAAAGCTTTTATTGCTATATACCTAATTTTTAAGCCACTGACATGAAATGTTATAAGTGCAATATACGACTGGATTAAAATTTCATTTGAGATAGTGCCAATCCCCAAAACCTCAATCCGTCTCCTTCAATCACACTCTACAAGTTCAAACATCAGTTTGGCACCAGCACAGCATTTATATCAAGCTCACACACACAGGTCTAAAAAACCAAAAATCCTCTAAACTCACGTAAGAAAGTGCTTTCATGTTTGCAAACACTAAACTTGTACAATTGATTAAGAACACATTGAAGATATTAGTAATAAACTCAAAACTCATAATCACATCTTGAAAAAGTAACTATAGCCTACCAATTTGGGCAAGCGTTTATCATTACGAAAGCCCTCTCACTTAATTTCCCACAACCACGAAAACCGTAACATCTAGGCTTTAACATTTTTAATTCAACTTTTATGTCCAAAAATGGATGAACAACACATGAATAATTAAATGCACAAAACAGGAGGGCTAAAGGCATTAGAGAGCAATGCAAACACAGACAAAATACAGCTGTGATGTGGGACCTGACCTACCATCTTTGTTCAAGCAAATTTCCAGAGGCAAACAATAAACGCAGTTCAGCCTCGGAGAAGTGTATCCTTCCTCCGGACATACGTGTATCTACTCTAATGCATTAAAATAAATTTCTGCTCGCTACTGAACACAAAATTGAACACAAACATGCAAAGGAAGCCTTCTGTTACCTGCTTCCTGCTAGCAGAGAGGGAATGAATGGTGACACGCACAGGGACAGAGCAAGGATATTTCGGGACCCCACCTGCCCAACCACTTGTTACTCCTTTTGAAGGCTGTTTGCAATGAGAGTAACTTAAAACATCTTTAAATTATTCAGGAAGACTAGACCTGCATGCAGCTGAGAAACTGGGAAGCATTAAAAAAACCCCGGAGCATTAAAAAATAGTTTTGTATTGCGCAAATTAAAGCGCCAGGAACTTTTACATTTATAACTGGAAAAAATTAGTATTTGCCAATGCCAAAGAAAGGCTACAAGTTGAAGATGTTTTTGAATGTTTTTGTTCTTTCATCCAGATAGCAAGAGCAGCTTTTCAAATTCACTCCACCACTATTTGGAACAAACCCAAACAAATATAATGGTATCTATAAATTCACCTTTGAGTCAGCATCTCGTGTTTCAGCACTTCTAGTAACGGCATCTTTCAGAACACTACATCATCCGTATGCTCCACACACATCTTCTACCTTCCCAGTAAATCAGAAGATGGATGCTAAAATCCAGAATGCAACTTCAAAAATTCCTGTGTTTTTTTAGCAGGTTTTATTGATACTGCTCGTCCAGCTTATTTTGTAGTGGGAGATGGCAACCTCTCCTTTATAATTCAGACAAACAATTAATCGGAAATAAGAAAGATACTATCCAGCAAGGAACTTTTGCGGAAGCTAAACAGGAATATTCTAAACTAATGGAGAAAAACAAAACATATGCAGATACCATAAAGAAGAATAAACTCCTTTTCACTGTAATTTGTATGCACTATGAGAGAGGCATAAAAGCATCGCATGGGCCCCAGTCCCACAGGAGCTACGAAATGGCGCTTTTGGTTATAAGGAAAATGGGTGAAGTTGGGATTTTTATTTTAAAAACCCCAAACAACCAACAAACCCCCAAACATCTGTTTGTTTGGTCAGGATTTCTGCCGGTAGGAAATAACTTCCAGATCAGGTTCCCAATAAAACAGATTTACTTAAGACAAAATTGCTCAGTAGCTAGAAGAGATTGGGAGACTGGCCAGGACTCATGTGCACTGTAACTGCTATCTTTGTGAGCTTTTTATTCAATCTCATCCTTTGAACTTTTCTTCAGATTAATTCCTTCAGATTAAAGGAGGATAACAGATAAAGTTTGCTAGATTTCATATGGTGCACGACCAAGCCTCTTCACTTGCATAACACTCAAATAGCAAACTTTTATGGTTTTTAAGGCTTGTTGCTGCCACTTTACCTGCTTTATTGCATGTCTCAGGGGTCCCTCAAACCAAATTCAGTTCTAAATCACCCTCACATCCCACTAATGTGATGCCCCTTCACATTTATTATGAGAACACAGCCAATCGATAAAGCAAAATCATGACAATAACAGCCCAGAGTCATTTACATCCGGAGCTTCATCAGAATGTTGTGCCGGGTAATGCTATATCCCTGTTTTGGGCTTTGTTACAAAATTGAGATGAGCATCACCAGCCGAGTTAGAGCGTGCTAATCCCGCCACCGCTCCCACTGGATTTCCACTGAATTTGTATATCCACAGCCCTCCCAGACCTTCAGAATCACAGCTTAATGCCATAAACACAATTTTCCAACTCTATTCCTACTCAAAGAATCATCTGCTTTATATTCACAGCTTGTCCTCTTCACTATTGGCATCTAAGCGCCCTGGTATAAACCTGACCATTTGTGTTAATGCTTTATAGACAGCAAACGCTTTGTGTTTGGTGTTTTCAAGCCTTCCAGACGTCGAGAAGGAAGGGGGTTTTGCTGTATTTATTTCCAAACAATCCCTCCAATGACAGCTGGAAATGTTAATAACCAGATGAAAACTTATACCTGTTCTTGCTGAGGATTCTGAATGTAATTGGATTTCTTCCTTCCATCACGTTAGGGAGAAAATTAATCCTGTAACTCATCTGGTGAACGTGAACTTCAGGAGCGCTGTCAGTTTGCAGCTTGTGACTGAGCTAACGGGATGCCAGTTTTGAATTGTTTGTTCTTGTCCAGTCCAGTCCTCTTTATTTGACTTTGAGCTTTTACATTAAGCAAACGTGTTTTTCAAAGTGCATTTTACAAATTAAACAAGTAAATGAATCTGAGGTATGTGATCTAAGTCAATTTATCTTACATTTTGAAATGCAGCTGTGGGGCTCAGTACTCAAGTCAGACAGTTTCTTCATCACGTCGTTCCTTCAGTTCAAGGGCAGGGAGGGCATAAACTGGCGACGATTCCAGCCTCCTGGCCTGGTTGTATTAATAGGCTACTTTAAAAAATACTAACAGCAGTAATTACCCAAAGGCCCTAAAATTATGCATTTATTAAGCTATGTAATATTTTGTAAGAAAGACAAACAGAAGTATACCGGAATAATTTCTCCCAGCAGCGGAATGTAATCACTTACTTACAGGCGCAAAGCACCAGCGTAGCACAAAAGGCAAGTATTACACTAACAGTTTAGGACAGGAACCAAAGAACGTGATTTCTAGATAAAGGTTCACCCAGAAATCTAGGAGGCAGCAGGTGTGTTCAGGATTAGCAGCTGGTCTTTATGCCACACACCTGAGCAGCAAAAGGTTCTGCAGACTTTGGGGGGAGGCAAATCAATCCTGAGCTGAGCTGTGAGTTGCATAGTGGAAGGCTCCGTCAACCCTTTTGCATTAAAAGCAGCCGTTTCCTCCTTCTCAATGCATATTCGTAAGCACATGATTTCTTTTTATATTACTGGTTCTGGTTGACTCTCTGCTTCCACACGATACAAATATTTTGTGTTTGTTCGTGTATGTAAAAAACAGTTATTGACAGAATTATTTTTAAATTTATTTAAGATAACTTAATATAAATTTACTGGATATTTTTAATCTCATTTTTGAACATTTGTTCTCCAGAACAGCAAAAGGACCTCAAGAAATTTGATTTCCAAGTGTAATCTCTGAAGGGACCCTTTGACATAAGCATTTCTTGTCTAGTTTGGGTTTGCAGCACGCACTTTGACACAGAAATATTAAACTTTTTTCTTCAGATGGTAGATACTGGAGTGAGAACGTAAAATCCTGTCAAGCTGCTCCAGGAGCAGTATTGCTCTTCCTTCACAGTGTCAGCCCGCCTTAGCAGGGGTCATGCATTGCCTCCTCTGGTCGAGTTTACCACGACTGCTCTCAGACACAGAGTTTGAGTCCTCGCCTTCAGGACTGGGATTGGCAAGGAAAACATTAATTTCATAGCGAAACAAGAAAATGAAACATAATAAGACACTAGAGCTGCACTACTAGGGATATCCAGAAGACTACTCTAGAGACAGCGCTAACATTTACAGGGTAGTGGGCAACTTATTTCATTTCTACTGACAGCGGAGGTGCCACTCCATCCAAAGTCTCAGACACCGAACCTGTGAGGTACTACGGCAACTTCTGCCCTACACCCTGGCCAGTGATTACATGGCAACCGAAGATACCGCTCTCTTTTTAGTCAGCGCTAATTTTTTACAGGATGGTGATTTCTTAGTGGGACAACTTTTTTTCGTTTTTATTCACAGAAAGTCTCCAAAAACCCAGAACAGATGACAGGACTTCAAGAGGAGGATGCGTAATTGAGCGGGTTGTATTTAGTTAGTGAATAATGATATCCTTACTGAGAGAAGCATGTTTTCTCTGTTTATTCCAGGATGACAGCAAACTGCCTGTAATTATTGTTATTGTACAATTACAGTGGGGGGGGGGACAGGAAGAGGTAGAGCTGATAAGATTAACTAATCAGCCTTGTGGTGGACATGCAAACAAACTGTGAAGGCAAAGAGCTATTTGGATGGACCTGGTGACTGAAAACCAGCCTTCAGTCCTCCTGCTAGTCCTCACTGCCCCGGCTTCCTGAGATCATCCATTTTGATCTGAACGCTGATCTGCACCACATTTTAAGCCGTTTGTTCGCAGTAATACTTGAGTAGATCCCACGCTGGGTATGACAGGTTGCCTGGCAACTTAAATGCATTTAGCAAAATTTGATTTCCTTTATATTACTACTTCTATTCCATAACATGCAGAACAGTTTAACAAATTCTTACATTTTGCTACCAAGAAAGGATTTAATTTCTGTTAAAACTTTCCTCTGGAGGGAACATAAAAGCAACCAGAAGAAGGGAGGGAGGGAGGTGCAATATAGACCAATGTTTTGACCCAGCTTTAAGTTACCGCGAAGCAATAGAATGTCACAGTATGCTAATTATTTAATCAACCCACATCTTATCTGCTGTTCATGTATTATTCTGACTATCAATCGAACACCATCTGCCCTCACAGAAATATGTTGATGCAACGTACAGAATATTTAGCTGGCAAGCAGCTATCACCATGTTCTCACTAGAAAGTCATGAACCCAGGAAATCTCGAGGAGTTTTGGGGCATTCGAAACAGCTCTGGCACTCCCCTGGCCTTCCTTGTCTGGAGGAGGAGGATAAATGCATGATTTCCATTTAAATTTAAAACAATTAAATAGTTTCATTAATGGCTTTGAATGCAAATAGGAAGCCGAGCTTTGGAACCCAGCATTCCTTTTAATGAAAAATTTCTGTCACTTGGAGAAGCGTGGGAAGCAGCAACGAGGAGAGGGAGGGGGATGGGGAGGGGAGAGGGAGAGGGATCTCTGGCTTTCTCTTACCCCCTGCGCTGGAGCGGCGCTTCCCCCCGTGGGGCTCCTGGCCACCCACCTGGCTGGCCCAGGCCGGGCTCGGGCTGGCCCGTAGTGCTCTCCTCCCTGGCCCCGGGCAGGGACCCTCCGGGGGCCTCCTTCATAGACCGTGGGAAAAGGAGCCTCTCGCTGTGTTAATGCTCACCCCCTACCTGGACAGCAAGTCCTGGCAGTGTATGCATTTTCTAAGGTAAAAAGATAATTCCTGTCTCAAACAGGAGAAGAACTGGCTTTGCAAATGAGATCCTGGTAAAATACCCTAGGGAAAGGATTTTGGAAAGATTCTTTAGGAAGTGCAGATTATAAGGGGATGTTTACTTTGAACAGATAAAATAAATTATAAAACCTCGCTAAGTGCAATGAATAACATAAAGGCCATGCCAAAGGACAATAACCTTAGTTGATTAGGTACATTTTATTTTTTTAACTACTAAAGTAGATAGACAATTTTGAAACTTGATGCTGAATTGCTTGAGTTGGAAGTGCAGCACAGTTGGCCTCTTCACCATTTTCCAATCAAGTGCTGCCTGTTAAGGAATCCCAACCAGCTCTGCAAACAAACAGGTACGAGCATTGCACGCAGTATGAGAAATATCAAGCGCAGAGGTAGCCAAAACGTCTTTGGGTGCTATTTAGAAACAGGTTTTGGAAAAAAGCCACCATCTTTACTTAATAGATCGGTTAGTAGGCTAGTTACTAGACATTGAGTCACTCTGTCAGCCCCTGCTGTCTCGTAGCCCAGCACAGAGCACACAAGTCCACACCTTACCAGAACAGCCAACAGCTGTAGAGCGATGTGCCATATACCAGTGCTGTCGACAAGGCATGGATGGATCCACCTCCCAGAATAAAAACGCTGGGCCCCGACATCTCTGTTGTCCTTACCCTGGATTCCTTGGAGCAGGACCAGGGATTTCCAGTGGGATGGGAATTTGGCCCAGTGTGCCACAATCCCGTAAAACGCAACTGTCTATTGGTTAAACAATGCCAAGCGCGGCTCAGCCAGATGCCTGTTTACTGACTACTGAGAGAGAAAAAAAGCCCTCAGATGCTATTGCTTGGGTTTGCAGGATGTAGGACATATTAATTATGAACAAATGAAATGATCACAAAACAGAGATGAGACACGTAACTTGGTTTGGCTGCAGTTCTCACTATATGAAAAAAATGACAGCACAGGGCTTGATGAACACAAAATCTGCATTAAAAGTGAATTATTTTGTTGTCTAGTATCTATTCGCTTAAAAGAGTAGTTTGCTTTCTTCTGCTGTATGGGATAATGGACAATAAAATTGGTTAAACTATTGTCCATTTAGCACAGTAAATAAGAACCCTGGTTCTTTTGGTCAACAAAAAGCTGTTCTGCTAGAAACGTCTGTGCTTTCGTAGAAACAGAGAACGCCAACAATGGGAAGTGGTGTTCACTTCTGAAACATCACTGCGGCAACCGCGGCAGGAGGGTGGGTACGTGAGCACCTTAAAGAGCAGTCTTCCCTGGGACTTTACTGACTCCATCCAATGCCCAAAGCCAAGCCCTTCAGGTGCCTCTTGACAAAACACAGAGCAAACACAGCTCCGCCAGGCTGCGCCACACCAGGGCACCCCGGGATCCATCCCTCCCCTGGGGCCCTTCCAGCCCTGGGGTAGCCCAGGAGGAGAGCAGCAGGATGTGGAGCTGAACCCTGGGAAGGGGCAGAGGTGGTAGACCCTGGTGGTGCCCTCGGTGCCCTCACCACTCTCCCACTTCAAAACACAAACACGCAACCCCTCGCGTTTCTCCCACCCCTTGGCACAGATGTGCAGTTTTCCTTCCCGTGGCAGTACGCGATTCCCGTGCCTTTGTACCATCTCCATTAAAATGTTTCTCCTAATTCTGAATGGTAATTTTCCGTGTTGTTGACCCTACCCACCATAAAGTGCAGACATTTCTGCTCTCTGCAATAGGATTTAATGCATTTGAGGACCGAAGCATTTCACCTTTCAGCCACCTCTTTTGTTTTTGAGTCTTCCCTGGACTAATTGGCCCAAAGCTGCTCTGAATGCAATGTTCCAAATTAGATGCACACTCCAGGCCAGATCAGGTTTGATGGTTTGAGTTGACAGGATAGATTACTTCAAAAGTCCTAAAGATTAAACTCCTATAAAGGTAAAGAACTCTGAATTATATTTAATTTTTATCAGTATCATCATACTGTGGAGCCCTGTTTAATCTGTCGTCCACAACACCACCTTGTTGTGGTTTTGCAGATCTTTTTCTTAAGCAGCGTATTTTGTTACCTTGTATTGTGCATTTGATTATTTCAGCCTAAGATCACGATATTGATGTTGCCCTAGTTGAATTTCTTTTTTTATTTTTTCCTCCCAGGCCATTTTTCCTATCTCTTGATAAGATCTTGAATTCAAATCCCGCCCTTCAAAGACCTTGAAGCTTCTTGTCATTTGCAAATGTAATAAGCATAGGCCTTTGTCCAGCAGCGGCTATTAACAAACCCATTAAGAGACTTGCTCCAGAACACACTATATGGAAGGCTTGTGAAATAATGTCTGCTGCAACAGCCGCCCTCTAGGGATGCTACCCTTCCAGCTGGGCATCAAACCCCTCCCTCAGGCCTTTCTCTGATTTCCCAGCTTTTGGAACGGGAATGTTGTGCCACACTGCCATAGCCTTGCAAATCAAGATAGACGGCATCTACGGATTCTTCTCTGGCCACTCTTTCCTAGAAAGAAATGAGCTTAGCGTGATGTAGTTTCCTTGTTTTCAATCAGTCACTTCTCTTGTAGGTGCTTTTAAACTGTTTGGGGAATTTGTCCTAAAAGCTTTGAGCTGATGCAAACTGCTTTATCATTCCCTAACTTTGCTCTGCCCTCCCAGATATACCCCTTAAAGACGCGCACCACCTTAGCTTTTCCCAATCTGCTGGTATCTTGCTTGTCCACAACAAGTTTTCAGAAACCCTGCACCACATCTCTGTGTACTCAGAGACGCAGTCCACCAGGCCTGGTTAATCTTCATTCTACTTAACTTTCTGCTTAACATTCTTCTAAAGCCTTCCCGTAAATGTTCCCTGCTTTAGGCTCAGCTTATCCCTTTGCCCCTAGCGCTAGCTGCACCAGCCGTCTCTTCCCTGTAACTCCCTTCCAGGGAGAATAAATGCAGCGTAGGCATTGATCACCCAGTTCCTCAGGGTCAGGTCATCTGTAGGTAGCGCTTCTTCTCCATTGAGAAACAGGCCAAACCTCGTCCTGGTCCTCCTCCTACTACTGAGATAATGAGTTTTTGTTGTAGCAGGTATCTTTTAATAATTGCAGGGGATTAAATATGACCTCCAAAAGACCTTGTGAAAACCCTCCCGAGAGCTGGTTTCAAGGGAGACGATTGTTTCTTGAACTACTCAGCTCAAGAAAGCAGCCTACTGAGATGAACAGAGCAAGGGAAGAGCAAAACAATCGTGTAAAACTCAGACCCTGGTGAGCACCTCCCTCTCTCACCAAAAGCACGCAAGAAGTGAGATAAGAAGGCGCTCAGCGTAGCCACTTCCCTGCTCCCAACACCCTGACTAGAGGCCAGGGAAGTTTCCAGGGCACATAGCCTGAGCCCAAAAAAAAAAAAAACCATGAAAGAAAGAGTTTGTTTTAAAGATAGTAGAAGGGGAAGGGAAAAAAAAACCCCACACACCCTTTCTTGAACTTTCCTTAATCACAGTGAGATGTTTCTTTCCCAGCAAAAGCTAACTGCTACTCTTGACACGCCTGATGTCAGCTGGAGGAACAGATGGCTCAATGGTTCATTTCAAACTGTTCACTCAGCCAAACAGCACAAATTGCATTAATTGCCTCACAGTACGAGCAGAGAAGGGAGCACTCCGCGTGTCCTAGCAGTGAATCACTGAGACTTCGCATCATTATTCACACTTGACAGGTCAGTCGGGAAATTCTCCGCATGCTGGGAGGGGCGGGGGGTAGAGGGAGCACAACACAAGAAAATGCCTGAGCCGAGCACTCGGCAGGGAACAGAAGATCCCCAAGAACCGATTTAGCCTTTGACTTTTGTCTTGGCATTAGAATGGTTTCCTCAGCCCAGTGCTGCTTTCTGAAGCGTAATTTCTTAACGTGAGAACGTACACAATAATACACCTACTGACTGGCTCCAGGGAGCAGGAGGAACAGGATCCGATCGCTGATCTTCCTCTTCCTGTCCACAGGAACACCCTAAATCCACTGGAGGCGCTTCTATAATCTACCCCTTGCATTGCCCCTTCCTGCAGCAAAGGTCACTTCCACACCATTGAAAGTCTTGGTAGGCCGCCTAAGGGAGAGCGAGTGTCCCTCCTGGGGAGGGAAAGCACGAGCAGAGACTCTCCAGGCCTGTCTTCAACGAGCCCCTGCACCCAAGAACTGAAACAACTGACGGAGTTAAAGAGTTTGAAACAAGTTACCCCCAACATCTCATGTTTTATTTCTATAAGCTGGGAGCCTTGTATGTATTTTAGCAGTACACATGTGCACAAGCATCTGACAAGTTCATGCAGAAGGCGAGTCCAGGCAAAAAACTCTCCTTCAGTGCTCTGAACCTTGCCTAACAAAGCGATGTATTAGATGCTCTGTATCCTGTGGAAAAGTCCTGGCACCTTGCTCATCATTTGCAAATGGAACATGTGAGCATTTTCCCCACTGAAGACATTACATTTCTTTTGACCAAGGGAAAAAAATGGCAAATTATCGCGTGAGATCAGAAGTTCAAGGATACAGCTTTCTAGCAAGTATGATAACTGATGCTTCTCTGTTACCTACTGAATATATTTTCTTTATTTCAACAACTTCAGTAAAATACAATACCAGGAAAAGACTAACCTCAGACTCCTGCAGGCTGTTGAGATTCCTGCTGCGAAACCTACAGGCAAGTCCTGCTGCTCTTTCCTCCTCTCTGCTTTAGAGAGAGGGCAGAATCGTTGTGGTCTTACCACGGGGGCAAAATTTGTGTAGCACATCTCTGCATTGCCAAATTCTGCTTGAACCCCTCCTCCAAGAAAACAAACACGGAAAGACTAGGGGGAGATTAAAAGAAAAAGCAATGCGTATGCAAAACCAGCCCCCCTTGCCATGCTGTAGCCCTCCCTAAATTGGCAGTTGATCTGATTATAGTGGATGGGTGACAGCTGAGCGGTGGCTCTTTCGCTCCATGCCTGCTTGGTGGAGGCTCCTTCTGCATTAACCCCAGACCTCACGTGTTTCTGGAGGAGAGAGGTCCTTCACTGTTCTCTCTTAAGTGGAAGTCAACAGAAGGGAAGGGATACCTAACCGCATCTGACTGAGGAAAAAAAGTATTTCAGAGCTCTGCTGACATTAAAGTTACTTTATACAATTAACTGCTTTGCGTCTCACAAGGTTGGGGAAAAAAAATGTGGATCTAAGTTTGTTCCGTAGATGTTCCTTTGTAACACTCTCCCTCTGTTCTGTACCTCTAAAAGAGGTGCAGCAAAATTCCTGGAGTCAAGCCTTCTCACACTGGGAAGCTTTGCTTTCGATGCTCTGTACCTTGCTGCTTTGGTCACACCGTCTCGCTTGCTCTTCACTCACACTGACAGCCAGAAGCGCCCCATGCCCTGGTGGTCGCAGAAGTACTGTGGGACCTCGTCTAGTGCAGGACCTCCTCCCACTGTAGGACCTCTTCCGGTAACTGAGAGTATCCCTGGTATATTTCCCCCCTCAAAAGTAGCTTGCATTGTGCATTTAGGTGCTCAAATTTTGAGCACAGTTACTTGGACTCCCTTCTTTGGAAACAGGACCTTACTGTGCTTCTCACACCTGCTTCAGTCCTTCTTGGCCACGAGGACAAGGCGGCCTCCTTCGTGCCTACGGGATCCCTGTCTCCCATGGACTAATTCCACCAAACATACCCACGCCCACATTTAAGGCGAGCTGTTTCCCAAAGCTCGTGAGCACTCTGAGAGCTTCTGCACTGCAACGCTATCTCTGAGTGATCTCTCCTTCCTTTGGACTCAAGCAAGCAGCCTCTGAAATTGCTGGAAATCTTCCAGCTTGTAGCAGGAATTAATTCAGACACTAATTTATTCCTTTGGGGCTTTTTCCTGCTTTAGCTGCTCTTTACCAGCATTTAACTGCATTCCATCCAACTCCGCTCACAATACCAACGTGGGAGAAGGGGAGCGAGAACTGAAGTACAAAGCCGCCTGAAAGATTCGGAATGGCAGAGGGGAGCGGTGTTCGTTACCACCAGCTCTTCCCCTACTCTCGGAAAGGATGGCAGGCAGCAGAGCAGCAGTAAGTCAAGCTACAGACCTGCACCTCAACTGTTTTTTTTTTTTTTTCCAGTTGATTTAATCATGTCCCTTAATGTAACAGGCAAGGAGTGAAACCACACTTAGGGGCAGATAATTTTTAAGTCATAGCGCTGTATTCAGTGATGTCTGAGAAACACAAATTGACAGAAAATCTGCCTTCTTCTCCAGCTACTCAAGTTTTCTGTCAGCACTGGCTGTGCCGGAAGAACCCACAAGGTCTCTTTTAAAAAAGGCACACCTCCATTGCTCATCCATTGCTCGATGCTCCAATGGTCTGTTCTGGACAGGTCTACCATGTTGACCCCAGCCCAAAACAGCTGCAAGGACAAGTACGCCCTGCTCTCTTCAAACTCTTTCCCAGGCTAAAGCAGTGCTAATTATGTGATTAGGCTAATGACTAGGGGGAAGTGCCCAGACCAACACAGAGAATAATGTTGGAGAGGGAGATTTAATAGCTCATGCTATAGAGATGGTCAGTAGAGCAGATGGCACTGAAGTAACTTACAGCCTTTTGCCGTGATGAGCTGCTATGATCCTCCCAGCCTCACCAAACACTTTCTTTAGAAGCTCCCGATGAAGGAACTTCTCAAAGACCTTGTAAAAGGCCAAATAAATTGTATTAACTGGTTCCCATTTATCCATTTTATGTCTATGCTCACGACTTGGTGGAAAACTGATTCAGCTTTTCCTGGTTTGATTAAAAAAAAGCATTATTAAAGCTAAATATTCATTCTTTACTAACCTATTAATTAAATGGCAACGAGGACTTTTGAAACCTGACACCCAGGGCAAGTAAATAACATGGAGATTGCTGGTTCTTAGCTAGTAATAACGAGGTACTGGCACTGGTTTTTCAGTTATGGCCCCTGCTACCAAATTCCCCTTTTCTAAGAGCATAAAGGAGGGGCTAACAAAAGACCTTGCAGCATCCTGATAAACCCGTTCTAGCAATCCTGCCAACATCCCTTTAGATTTACGCCAGTACCGGTGCTAAGAGTTTGACACAGGAAATGTAACGTCACATGCAGCACGTAAGACTTTAGTGTGATTTTGCTGTTTTGTCTGAAAGACTAAGGCCAAATTTCTGCTTTTGGTTGCAGTGACATAATTATGTTGTCAACTGCTCCAAGGTTACTGTCCTATTTTTGTCGTGTGCCTTGTTGTTTCTCTGTACCTTACCTTGATCTCTCTTCTCACGTCCTTTACTGAAGATTCCTGCATCTCTCTTACATAATCAAGTATTTATTTCTTAAGTACCACTCAATGTTATGGGCCACGCCAACATCTCCATTTCAGGCAACTAATTCACATTACCAGCTCATGCCTGTTAGCTGTTGATCCATCCAAGAGTTGGTGGGCTCAGCCCAACTCACAGTCTGCCTACTGAAACATACAACCTCCAAGCACAGCTGAAGCTAATGGTTAATTAAAATGTAACCAGCCCTGTGCTAATTAATTACCCTTTACTGTCAAGCTCAGCACAGAGGATGAGATTTAAAGCCACAGGGACTGAACTATGTCTTACATCTAGCACGGGCAACAGGATCATGTTGACCAGGATGAGAGCTGGCTACAGCAATGCACATANCAAGCTCAGCACAGAGGATGAGATTTAAAGCCACAGGGACTGAACTATGTCTTACATCTAGCATGGGCAACAGGATCATGTTGACCAGGATGAGAGCTGACTACAGCAATGCACATGTCGCAAGCCCTGTGCAGCGCCGTTGGGGCACAGTACACAGCATGTCTTGCAGTCAGGCTTCGTGCCCTAGTCCTAGTCCTGGGCTGCTGCGTTGCACAACCCAGCCAGCACCGGTGCCTGCTTGCCTGTGCAGCAGCATCTTTGCCTTCTCTATGGGATGAACAGACATCTGGCACCTCTGGGGAGCAGAAAAGATGAAGCCTCGCCCCCGTGACCTGCCCTAGGGCACCTGCCTCCTTCCTGGTGCAGGACCTCCGGGAGGTCTCTGACCGGATTGACACAGTGAAGAGAGGAGCCCTCCACCATGCACACCGGTCCCCCAGCAAGGACAGTGGTGGAGCAGCCTGGCAGGCTCTGTGATGGGAGGCACTGCTGTCCTCCACTTGCTCTCACCTCTCTCCCTCTTTGCACAGCCCCCTCGTACATCCACACACGCTTTTATGGATGGGCTTTCCAAAAATCCCCCAGCAAAGCAAATCGTTTCATCAGACATGCTTGGCTACCTAGTCCAAAACAACCTCAAACCCTGGAGAGGAACTCGTGGGGCTGAGGCCACGAGAGCATGACTAACGCAGAGCTGAGAAATCCTGGCAGCCTGTGACAGCACGGCTGTAAAGTAATTGTTAATTCTGCTGTTGTTAACACGAATGCTCCAGTTTCTCTCTCTCATGTGATTCGCCCCGTGTCTCCCAATGACTGCTGCAAAACTAACAACCTGCTTCCTTACAGGAGGCAGCGCCCCGGCTCCGGAGACAGACTGTCCCTAAGTCACCCTTCCCTCCCTCCTCCACGTTAACACAGTCAGCAGCAGAAGGCTGGCTCCTATCCTACAAACACATTTTCATTAAAAAGAAAAAAAAAATTGCCTTTTTGTCATCTTTGAAAAGAGCAACAAAACGTAACAAACCTATTATCCTGATCATGTTTTACTAGCAAAAAAAGGAGCCATTACAACACAAGCTCATTAGCTGGAAGAACAACCTTCCTATAAACAGGCACAGCTTTGTCTTGGTCACCAACCACTAGGACTTCCTCAGAGACAGGAGATGCTGAAAAGAGATTCTTGTTTAACATCTTAATCCCCAAATTATTTTTACCTTTGGGTTTGAATTCCCAAAAACTAGCTGCTAAAGCTTCAGCAGTACTGCGTGTTAGCAGGTGGTGCCGGGAGGGCCGCCTGCGTGATGACCGTGAGCAACTCTCACGCTGCATTACGATCTCTTTTGAAAACAGAAAGAACACGGAATTAGTTTTCAGTACTCTTGACATTCTCTTGAAACATAAACAAAAAAAAGATTCTTAAGAAATGTCATTACCCCCTTAAAGATGCGGTACTGACGCCAAAGGGAGCAGGGTTTTATTTCAAACTTGTTTCCTCCAGATGTGGCCTTGTGAAAAAGTTGCAAAAAACTTGCCACGCCAAGACTGCATGCTGTCAAGTAAAACAGGTAAAATATTGTATTTGCTAACAACTTTTTTTATTCCATTTGTGTCAGAACTTTAACTTTTTCCAAAGTGTTGAACAATTTAAAAAAAAAGACAAAACCCAGATGTACATCTTTCCTTTCTAAAATTGGTTAAGTGTCCACAAGAATGCATTAGGTTCTGCCACCTCTCTGAAAGCTGCGTTACCGTCAGGAAAACGCATTATAAGACGGGCTCTTAAGTAACTCATTTGGGGTCTGCAGTTGCCCCAGCAAGCGAAGCGTTGGTATCCATGAACACGCATCCAGGATGGGCCAAAGTCTGCCCTCACCGTGTGCCATCTCCCGGTAACTCACCATCTTCGGAGCCACTCTCGGACAAACCGCATGGCAGGGCTGAGCTGCACCAAGGAATTGGTTAAAACGACAAAAAAAGGGGGCAAGGGAAAGTTGTAAACAACACCAAATCCTCTCCCCCATTCACCACAGTTCCACTATCAAGTGGGCCAAAACCTGAGGCGTGGGAACATTACAGCGTGGGGGTAAGGAGGAATCACCTGGGAACAGAAACTCCTTCACACCAGCACGGAGACTAGCTCCCCATATCACCAAACCTGCCCGATCTGCTAGCGTGACCTCCTAGGCAGGATTTCTAGCGTTGGCTTATGAGGCTCCCTACTAAAGCAAGTAAGATTTTGCTAAGGTGGAAAAATCTCATGTGTGAGCTCTCTAAGGGCAACCACACACCAGCTTTGTGCCTGCATCTCGGGGCCCCCACTAAAGGCACAGTCACACACTACTTTAGAAACCAGTGAGTCAGTAATCAACATTAAAAATGTAACACCTGCATATACATTTCACATTTCTAAGTATGCTTGTGTTAGCAACAAAATCAGGTTGCTGATATTAAAATGTTGAGGACTACTCAACTTGGCCCTACTGCTATCAAGGCACTTTGCTATTAGCTTCAGGGGGGGGCTGAAAAATCCTTGCATAGTTAAAGGCTCGGGCACAAAACTCTTGCTGCTTCTTTAAACAGCAGCTGCACTGCATCATTTTATCTCCCTAAGTAGCTATCCCACTTTAGCTTCCTCAGGGGTCAGCTACTCATCAGTGCTAAGTACAGCCAGTGTAAAAAGAAAATTCCTTAATCCTATTTTCCGTGCTTGTTTTCATATGCACAGCCACAATTCTCCCACAACGAGCCTAGGCCATGCAAGAAAAATCCTTGTTTGCTGCTACTGCTGTCACTGCTGTCCAGTAGACAGATGTTCACAAGGAGAACTTTGCTGCAGCTGGCTCTTAATTCCTGTGTGCTACAGCTGAGGTACATAAAATTACCATAAATCATGATTTAAAATGCAAAGCAAGAAACTGCATGGATTTGCGTGTCTACTAAATGATTTCAGTGAACCCGAGTTCACAGCCTCTAAGAAATACAGGAATCAAGAATGCGACTAAAAATTGGCTAAAATTATGTGCCTCATCTACTCAAGGAGTTTATTTCCCTTTGGTAGATTTTCTTAAGCCTCCAAGACAAGAACTCCCTCAAAGCTTATCACAAGATGGATGTTTCCTTCTTACATTTGGGCTCACCTGCCCCTCTACAGAACAGTCTTCCCACAGTCCTAGCACACGCTTACAAACACTCATCGCATGGCTTTTAGCTCCTTTTAGATTAGGCTTAGCTTCCTCGAAGGAGAAGAAAGTAAAGAGGAGGCAGCACCACGACGCTTCAATGCTGTCCATAAGCAACCACTAAGAGGAAAGAGAAACCAAACAAATCCCCACCCATGGAATGAGATCTGAGACGACAGCTATTTACAACTGCACCACAACCCTGCTTTGGTGATCACAGGGCCAGGCAGGCCCAGGCTTGTCTGCCTGCCAAGTTCAAATCGGTTTTCCTTTGGAAAAAACTTATCCACGGTAAAACCGACCAGCCAGAGGGGCTGTTGTGGACGGGAGACAGAGATATTTAGGTCACTCGGAGGGAAAAAATGCAAAACCATACTCCTACATTCACTGGTTCTCATTCTCACAACTGTCAAGTTGAAGCAAGTTCAATCCTCATTCAACAATATGCTTGTGTTAAAGAGGCTTTGCCTGCACCTCCTTTATGCAGGCTTACAGTATAATCACTGCATTAATACTTGGGCACCTTTTTTTTTCCCCTAGCTTAAAGGAAAAAGTTGCCTTTTATCAAAGAAGGTGAGTTTGCTACACCTGAAAATGAAGCAAAGCAATCTAATCAAAAGTTATTTATCACAGCATTGATCTGTACTGACCACTGAGTTTTTCAATATACAAGAAGAATAGTTCTGGATTGATTTTGTTTCTACACAGAAAAAACCCCCAACCCATGCTTTCTTGACTGAAGTGTTTCATTTCTTCTTGAACAGAGTACTGAAATACAAAATTTAATACCACATGAACAACTTCAACAGAACATTTAGTAAAAGGGAGTAAAAAGTTTAATACTTTTTTCAAAAAAGCAACATCAAAAAGTGCATTAGGAGTAAATCCAGGTCCATCCAATTGCCTGGGCTGCAATACCACTTATTCATTTTCCCCTGTAACAAAGAGGTGCACATTTTTCTTGGACTGTAGCATTTGAGCTGTGCGATCTACGCCAACCACTGCAGCCAATTTCTGAGCATCATACTTGGAGTACAGCACAGTACAGGTCCAAGTAGCATCCACTCCATTGCCTGTGGCCTTCATCATATTACAAATCTCACTGTAGAAGTGGGAGTAAGTTGGTAACTCATAGAAAATGAGGTTCCTAATGCCTTTTATCATATACCTGTAGTAGGGAAAAACAAAAAAAAAAAGTAACTTTGTTGCCAATTTTTACAAAGTGTGAAGATTAAAACATCAGCTCTAATTCAGTTCTTCCAATTTCCAGCGACTTCAATGCACATTGGCTGAAGCTCAACTGCATGACACAAACGCTGTGTCATGAAGACTCAACGCAGATGCGGAACTAAGGGCGGTGGGGAGGGGGAGTCTAATGCTGCCAGGCACTGAGACTTCCTCTACAATATAGACCACCACCAGTTTCTGCAGTATTCAGCATCTTTGGCTTGGATTTTAAGACAGTGAAGCTTCATCAGAGTGAGCCTCTTGAAACTTTTCATATTTGCCAAAACATCTTCTGCTAATAGAAAGAACTGTTCCATTAGGAACTTCCAAACAGCTCCAGTCGGGATGTAGCAAATTTTCCAGGTGGCCTCAGCTTGCTGTCCTGCATTACCGAAGCAATTACATACCCTTCTCCAGAATTTTATGTGATCATTGTGGCACAGGTGAACACAAATAAAAGGCACAACGAATCACATTCTGCAGGCTATACCATCCTGTCCTGACCTCAATGGAACCTGGCAGCACTCACCTTCCTGAATAAATAACTGAGCATACCACAGTGTTAAAGTCTCTGCAAGGGATTGCTGACAGCATGCTAAAATTTTAAAGTAAACTGAAAAGCTCTTACTTCAGTCAAGGAAATCCTCAAAGAGATCCAACAGATTCAAAAAGCAACATAGCCCATCTATGATTAATCACAGAATCACGGAATGGTAGGGATTGGAAGGGCCCTCTGGAGATCCCCCAGTCCAACCCCCCTGCTGAAGCAGGTGCCCCTGCAGCAGGCTGCACAGGAACGCGTCCAGGTGGGTTTTGAATATCTCCAGAGAAGGAGAATCGACAGCCTCCCTGGGCAGCCTGTTCCAGCGCTCTGTCACCCTCACAGTAAAGACACCCAAAACAGCACACATGCAACTCAAAGGAAAAATCGGCCCACAATTCACCTTTTGTAAAAGTGGAAGCGCTCGGTGAACAATAAAAACTGCTTCTCTCCCTTGAGAAAGAACCGCCTTGCTCTGCAGACGCCAGCCTTTTTAGTGTATTCACAAATGTGAGTAAAATTGAGCTCCTCTTTCTTGAAGTAATTTCGAAGACGCACGTAGTCAAAATATGATGGAACATAAATGAGCGTGTGTGACATGATGGCATCGCGGTACTCAGGCAAAACCTTGTTGATGAAAAACTGAAACCTGAGTGAAGAAAACAAGTATGTTTTAACCAGAGTTAACATTTCGCTTTCCAATATTGATATGACCTCAAACAGGAGTATCATCAGACCCAGGAGACTACAACAAAAGATTTTGATCACTTTTTTCCTTCTTTAACTTCATAGGATTTCTACACATGTAGAACATAAAACGCAAAGGCTTTATCAGTACTACACAGTTACGGTAGAGACTGGTATTCTTTTCTCAGACTTTACTCTCCAGTGCCTTGGCAAGGAGAAGCTCAGTATGCCCCTCCACCTGTGCGGGGCCTAGCCTGCATCTGAAGACTAACGAAGGTGTACTTCTGTGGTGGGATGACACTGTGCTCTGCAGGAAACAGTACGCTCAACTAAATCTGAAAACACAGTCATTAGGGCATAGCAAAATAGTCTGGAACGCAGAGTACCTTGTATCTATTACAGAAGTCAAATTTTCAGCTTCTAGCCGCCGAAAAACATGAGGAAGCTGAACCACAACGTGGCTAATGGAGCCACTGAGCGGTACATTGCGGATGGCCACCTGTGAGAAGAAAGCAGGATGTTTAGGGGAGCAGCATTTCAAAGGCACCCATACTCCTGCCAGCTTTCTGCTTGCAACTCACATCTGCAAGCAGTGTGCAAGCTGGTTTTTAAGAAAGCTCCAACACAAAACTAGATTCACATATATACACATCTGATATGGTAAACATACAAGACCGCTGCTTGTGCTGTCACTTCCATACATTTTATAGGAAAAGTAAAAACTTTAATTGTCTGTTTCCTTCAAAGTAACGCAGTTTGTGTTTCTTATACAGTAGGAAGAGAAGGGGGAAAAACAGGAAAAAAAAAGGAAGCAGGTGAACCCTTCATTTAACAACAAAATAACTAAAACAAGACAACTTGTGTGTGTCAAAACTAAGAAAAACCAAAACGTGATTTCTGACATGAAACAGCTACCCATGAAAGAAAAGGACCAAGTAAGTATCGCTGCAAGAAGAGCAGCTCTTTGTGCCTTTGGCACAGTGTTAGAAATTGTCACGCAGCGTCATGGAGGTTCAGAATGAAATACTTGGGTAACGGAAACAGCTGGCATACAGTCAGTCTTTCTACAACTGAGTTATGGAATTCTTCCACATGTTGGGTTTTCTCTTACTCTCCTCCTCCCTTACGCCAGCATTTAAACAAAGGCTTTCAGCTCATCTGTGAACTCACCTGACCCATGTAATTGAAGCAGTGCTTGTTGAACACTGAGTTAATCTGGGGATCCTGAAGAGCGCTGAACAGCAGTGTCTGGCGGTAGTACTTGGACCAGTTATTGAGATTCAGCATTCGCACTCGGGAAAAGTCTACCCCGTGGGCATCCAGAGGCAGCAGGTTAATGTGCTTCATCAGGTGCTACACAGAGAGATGGAAACACATCGCTACAGACTGACGTCCCTGCGCCCAGACTGCAAGAGCCTTAACTGCAGAGACAGTGGCCAGGGACAAGCAAGACAGCACGGAATATAAAACAGCAATGAACTCCCAAGACATGACTGTCTGGAATTATACTGACCACAGCAAGAGTCATTTACTTGATTTCCTGCCACAGAACTGAAAGCTACCATCTCTTTAGTCACCAGTAACCTCTGCTTCCAACCTTCTCCCCTGGGGCAAGTACAATGGATTTATTTGTATTAAAGTCAATGGGCCCAAGGTTTCTGAGCTAAAAGAAGCTCAAGTGCAGTCCCCACACATTCAGGGACAGTGTGGGTGCAAGTGAAGAGATTCACCTCATTTTGGCCTCACCGAATGATGCCTAGGACTGGCATCACTGCCGCCGCATGGCAGGCGGTCACACCCAAAGGAAAAAAAAACCAGGAAAAAGGCTCCAGGACTGCTTCCTTGGGTATCGTGTACGCTGACATGCCTTTCCTGGGACTCCCCAGGAAACAAGACACGTTCTGGGTTCATTCAAAATGTACAGTAACACCAGGCTGCCAAAAAGCAGGG
Organism: Steatornis caripensis; assembly: GCA_013398225.1. Classification (NCBI taxonomy): domain Eukaryota; kingdom Metazoa; phylum Chordata; class Aves; order Caprimulgiformes; family Steatornithidae; genus Steatornis; species Steatornis caripensis. The sequence goes on along the minus strand of VZSC01019257.1, from coordinate 11,356 downwards.
CCCAGGTACCACAAAGGTGTTTCTAAGTGGGAAAAGATCCCCCCACAACCTTTCAACCTTGAAAACTTTTATTAACCAAAAGCCAAAGAGCATGGGTACTACTGCATACTAGCCACAATCCCTGAGCAGTATTTTCATTACACGTACAGGAAAATCTTCATACTGTTTAACTTTGCACATGACTAATGCTTAGTATCTCTACAGTCAGTGGAGACAAGCACCAGCTCCTACTGCTTTCTGGAGGAACCCGAATTGGGCTGCACGGATTCCTCACCCGGCTGCAATCTGACTGAGACACTGGGCAGTCAGACAGCTGGCATATTTTCTCCCAGATGTGATTAAAGCAATCATCATTATCTCATCCTGCAAGATAACTAAAACTGTCCAAAAAAATCTCTGATGAAATATACCACTAAAGCACCAAATACTAAGATTTATAGAAAACAGGTGCTGAACACTACCCAAAATCTGTACAAAGAACATTCTTAGTGTAAGAAAAACAGCATGGTGGAGGGAGGAAAAGGAACAAGCATACACGTCTGGAATCAAATCAGTAAAAAATAGCAATACTGTTCACTGCCAAAACTAAGTTATACCAGACTAACAAGACACAGTACAACACAAAAATGAATACATACGGAAAACGCACCAGAACATGTTCCCAATTCTGCATCAGGTAAATATCTGCTTGATCAATTACGAGAATTTCTATTGATGACAGAAAATCAAAATCTCTCTTCTTCTCCCCCTCTGCACCAATAATAGTCCTCATGCCCAGGGGAGAGGCAATGATGATATCCGATGAGTAAAATGGTGCATATAGTCTCATACTCTTTTGAAGAATTGCAACCCCTGTCCAACAACAACCAACAGCGTTGTCTTAGTCAAGGTCAATTATCAACCCTTTTCTTCCAGCAGGCTCTGTAATAGTAACTCCTTGCATTTCCTCTCCCTTAACACATACTAATGATTACAGCTGGACGAAACCAATCTGTCTGAAACTCTTCTTCCCCTAGAAGTGCTTACCCACCCCCATTTGACAAGCATTTGGCAGATTTTCATGAAGTTCAGTAAACTCTTTCAGTAGTATTTTTTCCAGATTTTTCATAGCCTGGACAACATTTTTTAACCGAAACACATTTTTTGTGATTTTCTGCTAAAAAGGGGTAGGAAGGGGCTGAAGAACATAAGGAAAAAAAAAGAAAAAAGCAGAAATTATTAACTATTCCCTTCTCCCTAAATCCTAGACTTTGGTCTCTGCCATTAGGTACTAAAGTAAGTGTTATATTAATCAGTCAGCAAAGATTCAGTGTGGACCTCTTGACTATAAACTGCCTTTATTCACATGGCCACAAGAGCTGCTACCAAAACACAAAGGTTCTTCGTGTGATGACCACTGCAAGCACAGCCAGTCCTGCACTTTCCCTGGCATCACTTCTCACACCACACGTTGTGGTGTGCATGCCCAACTAGCTTATGCATCACCTCTCAAGTTAAAGGAAGAAACAGGAAGGAATCAAAAGTGTTTGTTACCTATGCTGTAACTACATGGCAACAGTGCTAGGACCCACAGTTTTCTGATCTTAAATATTCAGGTAGTCTGGACCATATTCAAACCATCTGCTGCAGTCTGCCCAACAAAGGTGCCTCTTCAACTTCTTCCTCTCTGTCTGAACCCAGCTATCACAGGCAGAGCTGAAGGCACTTGCAAGAATTCCACACAGACATCAACAGGGACCCCTCCTGCTATCTATTTTAACCCAATGATAAAAATGGGCGGGGGGAGGCACAATTTGTTGAATTCCCAAAAAGAAGGTATCACTTGTCACAGCATATACACAGCTAACAAAATCAAGTCTTTTTTCTGTTTAAAAATCTGAAAAGGTGGTTTTACTAAGGCATAACAAATGTGCTTTAAATTAGATCTTTGTGCAGAAGTAACAGGGCATGAGACACAGCAAGAAAGAATCATTCTGCTTCTACGATTTGCTTCTGCAAAGAACAGCAATGAAAGTTTCTTCAAGCATTTCTTCACACCTACTAAGTGGATCAAGCAGACTGTGGTATGGGAAAGGACTGAAAGGAAAATTATTATGCTACTGAAAGTAAGATGCTCTCAACCAGAGAGATATTCACTGGGGAAGGAAGAAAGACTGAGTGGGACCTGCTTGCATCTTCCACTGTATCATTAAATCTCTTGGGACGCCAAGTTATCTTTAAAGGGGCAATAATTTCAAAAGCCTCTCATCTGTCAAGTTAAGTTAGAAAAACTGCCTACTCATAACGGCAGCTCCAGGAACCAAGCCACTAGCTAATTCTCTGCATACTGAGTTATTAAAACAGCATGAGATTACAATATTACGAAATACTCTCAAATTTGCTGCTTGTCCTACTTGCTGGCTACCCCTTTGCTTTCACGAAAGCCATAGGCAGCACAAGAGAAAACTGCTTTGCTCAGTACTGAGCTTCAATTTTGTTCCAACCATTACTGATTACAACTGACATTCTGAATAGGCTAATTAGACCCAAAAGATTTTTTTTTTAATAACATGAAAGACTTTGCTGCATAATCAAGGCAATCCTCTTTAAAATGAAGTGTGGGCAGTCCAACTACAATAGCGCAATCGCTGCATTTTAAGTGATTCTGAACTTGATGTGAAAATCATTACTTTTGTATTTTCTCTTCCATTTTAGGTTCTGGCAAGGAAAGAAAGATTTTTAGAAAAGTTCAAGTTGCCAGTGCAAAACCAGCAGGAATACCATAAAGGCTAGAGTCTCACCAGAACTTCCAGCCCTGATAGCCCCTAGACATTCAGGAAGAATTTGTTACTTCTCAGTTTCTTACAAGCTAAAAGTCACCTGTTCAGTAGGTCATTACCAATTCTGAAGTGGTCGTCAATGTTGCCAGCAAAGACGGCTTCATAATCTTCAGGTCTTTTCAGATTGGGGGGCTTCTCTTCTGGGTCAGAGCCAAACTCCCCTTTGAAGCGCTTTTTATTACTTACATCTATTTTTTTTTTGTCATTCACTTCAAGAAGACTGATGAAAATATGTACAATTCGCAAAGCACATTCCCTGAAGGGCACTATCATCAGTACCTGTGTAGATCAACAGTTACAACAGAATAACCCACAAAATATGAACGCTCACAGTTAACTGTGTATTAAGTGATTGTTTTGAATTAGATCTGCCCCCATGGGTCATCAAAACAATCAAAACAAAACAATTCCGACATGCAGCAAGGAGGGAGGATGCGCTGGGATGCAGTGTGCTAATGAACAGGTACTGGCCAGCAGTTCAGTTTGGTTCCCCGTCTCATACCCAGGGTACCATAACAGGGGAACTGAAAACTAAGCACGTTGTCTTGCTCTCCCCTACACCCCAAGCAAGCAAGAGCTCCCACAATACACAGACAGGGCCAACAGCTGTCTCCTGGATGGGCGGCAATGCTGGCTCTGCACAGCACTCTGAAATCTAAGTATCTAACTCGGCAGTCCACACAGAAACCAAAGGCATTTCCCAGACATGTAGCAAACACTGAAACCCGGCTTTGAAACTGTTCAACGGGTAGTTGGCACCGCCAATAACAGGCTAGCCCTAGCTGAATCCACCTGGTTATCAACGAGCGGATGCTGTGAATTTGGGGAGCCTCGGTTTGAGGCCCGCTCCACCAGCTATGCCGGGTGGCCTTGACGACGGGACCGGGCTTCTCCAAGGTCTCCCAGGCACAGAAAGATCATTCCTTGCAGGCAAGTCCTTAGAAGTGCCTAAGGACAAAAGATTTTCTGGGACATCTCATGCTGGGTGCCATCCTACACTACCTGCACTAACACTTAAGATCAATGTGGAGGCACCTTTCTGTACGGATAGATTCAGAAAAGGAAGCAGGAAAAGGCAACAACTCAGTCTGTACAGATAGGGGGACAAAATAAAACAGAAGTCAGACTCGTGGCTCAGCACAGAAACAGTCTGGCTAACAACCCTGTGCTCACTGCTTCTCACGGGGTATTTGCCCTGGCCACTGCAGACAACCTCCAGGCACAATAAAGGGACGTGGAAAGGCACAGGCCCAGGAACATGTCACCTGAGAGAGCAGCAACAGGAATACTTCTGGATAAACTATGAGGATGTTTATACAGCCTGACCAGGCGGCCAGGGCGGGGATGGGAGAATCACATTATGGAAGCTCTCTTACCTTAGGTCTAGTGAGCCCCTGATCCCTGTAGTCGTCACTGTTGGTCCCTGGCTTTTGGTCTCTTCGTTTGGCATTGTTGCTGAGCACCTGGGCATTTGCTTTAAGAACATGGTTCAAGGCATGCAAGCAGTAAGCATGCCGGATTTCTTCTCCATTTGTTAAAGCATTTCTTTCTGGATAGAACAAGTCCCGGTATGTATTCATGATACAGAAGAGCTCTCTTTGCAACGGGGTGAAAGAGGCATCGCTTGCTTTGTTCACAGAGGACAGAAATTGTTTATTCACTTTTGGCCAAGTGGATTCTAAAGGCTTGTGAAGACAAAGTTGTTTCACATCAACTTGTTTGTCTGCTTTCAAAGTTTTATGTTTCTCCAAAGTGGAATAAAAAGTTAGTTGGCCCAGCCTTGGCCACTGGGAAAAAAAAAAAAAACCAAAAACAAACAAAGAGGAGTCATACGTATCAAACTTAGTACACTTAAAAACACATCACCACAACTGGCAGTTTCATCAAATTCATGAAATTTCAAAAGTATCTTTTCATAATACAAGTTGAAAACTTTTTTTCAATACGCAATCTCTTCCTTAAGAGTCTAGGAGGGTGAATAACAATAAGCTTGAGCTCAACAGATCTGAATGTATTTTGCAGTGATGTGCCTATAACTGTCCTCATTTTACAGACGAGAAAACCGAGGAAGAGGAAGGATGTCACTTCTGCCTAACCCATCCAGCAAATCAGTGGCACAAACCAGGGACAAGACGAGAACCCTGGAGCCTGACTGCGCCGCTGACGTACGTACTTTGTTTAAAGATGAAAACCATGTTACAGACTAAACCCAGAAATTGTGCATCGGTTGCTAAGTGCAATCTTGTTGGGAGTCTGTCTGATTTTGAGGGCAAAAGCTGTCAGTGCACCAGGGGAAAACCCTGCTACTTTAGGCCTTCTGCTATGCAAGGTATCCCTATCTGTATCTGTAAAGTAGCTACACCAAGTTAAGCACTGATATATCATGCATTGCTTCAGGTGGCACTGGTATTTTTGGCCACCATATTCCAAAAAATAAAATTAAAAAAAAATCACAGCTTTCTCTCTGACTTGACTAACCATTGGATATCTTCCAAGGAATGTCACCCAGCATATGGCTGACCAGAATGCAAGGCAACCCTCCAAAACAAAATCAGATGTGAAAAAGTTAGGAAGCAAAGGTTTGTCTAAAAATGAGTATTTTGAAAAATCAATATTCTCTCAAGCAATGAGGTGGTCTTCTGGTACTGTAATTCACCTATTATTTCCAGTATTAACAACGTAAGTATTAAATTCCCCTTTACTACCTTGTAAACGTGTAAAGAGATATAGCCACCCTGAAGCAAGAATGTGGAAGTGCATCACAAGTACTTTTAAGACTGTACGCGGTCACCTCACAAGTTCAGTTGCAGTGCACATCCCTGGCATTGTGCTGTATCACTCAGAAACCAGTCCTGTTTCTACCCGGTGTCAAAGAGTACAAAACCTGTGGTTTTGGGACTACAGAGCAACTCTAAAGCTATGCGTTTCAGATGTGTGGCCATATGCCTACATAACAGCAGGCTTTAGGTTTCAACTCTCGCTCAGCACCAAGTAAAGAAGAAAAAACTTCAGCAACAACACAGTGACAAAATCTTGACAATTCCAGTGCCAACAGCTAATAATAACAATTCTGAATCTACCTCACATGTATAAAAACAAAAAGAAGTCATTCTAATCCAGGCATTTTTAGGAACTCTGGATGGCTACAGAACACTGTTACCTTGGTTTGACTTGAAGTTTTAGGAAGTGTAGACATCTTTTCTACTTCTTTTTCTTCAAGTTCTTTGTCCATGTGCTGTTTAAACGGATCTATTTATAACAACAAAAAATATCCTGAGAACTATTTTAGCTAATATTGGAATCAAGTTTCAGAATGGATTTGCAAATGAGATGAATAGTTTCCATGCTGGCCAACACCACAGTTAAAACTAGTTATTTCAAAGCACTTGGAGATGAGAGAAAGGATGTCAAGTTCTCTCTACAAGAACAGAAAGAACAGATTTGACAGATTGCTTTAAAAAAAAAAAAATAAGCACTTATGGAAGCACTAGAACTTTCAATCATAAAACAAATGTCGGACAGGAAAGCAGTATGTAGTAGAAAACACTGTGGCCATTTTCTGCCTTAAGCTCTGACACGTCCATCCCTTCCAGGTGAAACAGGCTGTCAACAGTAAAGACCCAAGTGAACTTACTGCTGCTCTTAAACAATTCTGCCCAGGGCTTTGCATCTTTGGCCAGTGATATGAATACAGTTTGTGATAAAGCAGAGAAAGATTAGGTGGGTTCTGGGGAAGGGAGATCTGAAGTGAGCAAAAGTCTGATTTATCTAACTAGCATTTCTTTTTGGAAGGGAAAGGAGAGGCAAGGAACTGTAAAATCATATTATATTCAAACACCAGCATGCACAAGTCACATGCAAAGCTTATTTTGAAAACCAAGCTCTGTACACTGCTAGCAGCACAGCAGCACTCACTGCATAAAGAAAGCTAATTAGTGAACACCAGTGCTTGCCAAAGGATATCTAGCCCACATGCAAGTTATCCAGGCAAAAGTCAAGACATTTGCTAATTATGACATTGTTGAGAACATCTTCCCAGCAACACAAACGAACAGGATATCATTTAACTGTAATACGGGTTCTCTCTTCAGTCGAGTTTTACTGATTCCAGCATTTGTCAGATAAAGTAGAGGGAATAATGTGAAGCATTTTCAGGAGTTCTAGTGACCCCAGGGCCAGAGTAGAAATCCATCCCCTTTCTGCTATCTTAGGTGATTCACTTTTGGTAATAGATTATAAAGCCACTCCCAAGCTACAGGAACCCTCTGAAAAGTAGTGCATCATTTATAGGTTGAACAAAGCTGTTAAGATACTTAGCATGCAGTTGGAGAGCTACAGTTCTCATTAAAATGCAATGCCAACAGCCTAAGTAATATTCTCATGGTAACAAGAACGAGCTGTTTTTTCTATCACATGGCCCTTTGATGCTTCCACGCATTTCATGTATCAGCTAGGCTGCCTCCCAGATCTCATGTCAGCTGCTTCTCTGAGATGACAAGCCAGCATCACTAGGGATGCTACAAACATATTTCTCTCTCTCAAACTATGCCATCTATTATTAAAACCACAGAGCATGAAATACCAATAGAGGCTGTGCAAGTGCCAATGTGTGGCATATCACTGAACGATCACACACCCGTGCACACAGTTATTTGTATTACACACGGTGGGACGCCTCCAGCACCGGAGCTCCGATTGCACCCATCAGCGCACTGCGGTGTTGGGATTCTGGGCTACACCCTTAAAAGATGCCACACAGATGCTCCACTGATGCCTCATGCCTTACTGATCCCAGTGCAGTCGGACTCCTCTGCGTAACCTTCAAAATTCAGAGAGCCCTGAGCATTTGTCTAAATTACTGTGTCTGCTCCAAGCTTCCCAGAATCTCACCTCTAACTCCACTGAGTTGTGAAGGATGCCTTCACGGGTCAGCTTTCTGATTATCGCCGGTGCTGTCTGTGCCAAGAATATCTTGCACAGTCAAGTGCGGGCTTGCAGGGCCCTTCATATTACACGAGCTTTTTAAACTTCTATTAAAGCAGCACAACAAGATAATACCCTCCACACACATTTCTAGTTCCTGATCTTTCAAGCTTTATCGGGCATAGCAGAAACTACGCATAGTCCGCAGGGGCTACAGAAAACAAATGGTTCAGCTATGTGTCTGCATTAGCAGTAAGCGTCCCTTATGTAACCAGCTCACACGTGGGCAATACAATGAATAATGTAGCTGAACCACTCAGAAGCTATACAGCCCATCATTAGGGTGTTTCGTAATTCACACATGTTTACAGACACTCCTCTAGAGGCAGATCACTAAACACAAACATACTGTGCTTTACCTTCCGAAAAGGCTCGTGAAGAATTGCCGTCTCTCTGATCTGCATTGCAATCTCCACTCTCCTCTTCCATGAAATTGGTTTCCAAGCTAAATTCAGATTCATGTTTCACGTCAGTAAACTCCTCAATTACTCCGTGATTTGGATCACAAGAGGTATCTGCACCATCAGCCTGCTCCTGGCCAAGCGTCTGTTCTGCTGTGACTTGTTAAGAGAGAAAAATGGGTTATATTCTCCTGGAAAAGTTACTATCTGTAGCTACCTCTTGCTAGCTAAGCTGTTCCCTTTGAGTTACCGTTTTTTCTTCTCCCAATACTCTACCCAAAAAGATAAAAGCAAGCTTTGTACCCTACAGTAAAGAAGACTTTTGGCTAGCATGTCAAATGCTACATAATACACAATGTGTGTTTGCCCAGAGAAAACTAAAGAAATAACCTATCTGGGGAATATAAGTTTTACTTTCCAAAGACCCCAAATAACTGAAAATAATAAAAAGTCACCTCCTCTCTCCCAGAATTTCTTTGCAGACTTCATGAATGAGGATGCCTCGTCATAAAGGAGGAGGTTTCCTTCCAATTTACACTTTCTTCCCTCTGCTATGAGGCAAACCTTTTCCTCCTCTCGGTGGCAGCCGCCAAGCCAGATGCTGTGTGAGAGAGCAGCTTGCATCTCCCATGAGTGGGTGAGAACCCCTGGTATGCTGCTCCATGTGGATTTCCTCTGTGCTGCCGCACAAACAACATCTGAGGAAGCAGCAGTGGGCTGTCTGACGGAAAACCAGCACAGCTACCCTCTCCCCTGCTAAATCCTTCAGCAGCTGCTGTTCCCACCCACATAGAGGCAACAGAGCAATAGAGTCTCCAAGCCAGAAGAGCACCCAGCCAATGAGCCAGTCTACACCAGGATCCTGGCTAAAAAAAAGACATTATACAAACTTTCTAATTGAAACAACATTTACCAAAGCATGGGAAAAGATAAACTACCTTCTTCCTGGTCTGGTACATCATTCTTTTCTTCTTCACCTCCATCTGCTTCTCCAGCCTCCTGGGAACCTTCGCTGTTGCTTTCTGTCTCACTTTCCCCAGCATCTTCTGATTCACTTTCATCTTCTTCTTCCTCACTCTCAGACTCAGGAGAGGTCTTCAGGGTAGCCAGGAGCTTATGGTACACAGAGACCTGTTCCACTTCAGTCTCCGAATCGCTTTCTGAACTCGATTTATCAGAAGTCTCAGACTGGAAGGGAAAACACAAGTGTAAGACCAACAGTAACATTCTATTAGGCAGCAGGCAACATACCCTCACCTCTAGTTCCCACGCGATGATTTCCCTCTCCCATCTTACCACTATGCAGATGCAACGGAATTTTTCAAAAATCACTATTTTATGCAAATAGTTATGCAGGACACCTCCATTTAGATTTTGAAAGCATCTCACTTAGAGCATCGCAACGCTTGTTTTTTTCAGTCTCAGCTGAGCGAGGATATTTGATCTCCACACACAAGGCGTTTACCAAACTGGCACTGGATTTCATTAAGACCACACACTGAGCAAAAATTGTCCCGCATACAAGGGACAGAGCTCACTGAAAATGGTTCTGGCTTTCAAGAGGCGAAGTGAAACAGCTGTCAGCTGACAACAGTCTACCAGGGAGTCGGTCAGGTTTGGCTCAGTGTAAAACTCTAAGCCTCAAAGAAGCCAGACTCAGAGCCAGTTCTGTCCCGGATTAGCAGTAACATATTTCTCATTCAACAGAGAATGAAACATCTCCTAACTCATGCAACACTATGTTTATTAACATTATTAAAAAAACTTAAAGCATGATATACATCTCACTGTGACTAATATGCAAAAAACCCAAGAAGAGCTATGTTACTTCCTGCTGCTTCTGCCCTCTCATGGTATTACAGTTTTAAGTTAGACACCATAGAGAACAGCTCAGAGCCACTCAAATATCACATTCTTTTTTTGCTCCTAAACTCAGGTTTTCTAAAGGGAACAACTTAATCAGCCTGAATAACTTTGTAAAGTGAAACACTAAGCGTTTCACTTCACTGAACTATGCAAAAATGAAAGTAAGGAAGAAATGAAAATATATTACCAGTTCACAGATTTTAGTTTCTTCTGGTCTCGCAGAAACCCTAAAAGAAAGCACTGAAATATCTTACTCTGTCAACGATGTTCTACACAGGATGAAGATGACAATAGGGAGAAGGAACTGATGAGTTACACAAGTCTTTGAGAAGTTAAAAGAAAGCTTAAAACCAAAACATCACACAATTCTCCCTAAGAAAACTTACCTCGAGAGGTCACCTTCTTGGGCAATGCTACACTTTGTATGTGAAGCCTAAGCGCTCAAGCATTATATAGAGGTGAATTGTTTTAAAGCAGAATCTGGCTTTAATCAGAAGACGAGGTGTTAAAAGGAAGCTGAGAAATCTAACTACAAGGGTAGCTCCTATGACAAAGTTAACCAGAGGAAGCGCCTACCTCTAGCACTAAATACTCATCTACAAAGTGTGGCAGAGACACAAACCACAGGAAAAACAGCATTTATTAACCAGTGTGGGGACTGTAATTCTGCAAACAAGACACTGTACAAGCCAGGCTTAAACCAGCCTCAACTATTTCAAAAAGCTGCGGAGCCCTGAGTGGGACGGAGGGTCACTGCTCAGGGTGAGACACAGGACGCTGCTCCCTGGCAGGCCAGGACTCTGCCTCCCATCCCAAGCGACACATGCCAGGAGGGTCCCAGGGCACACACAAATTAACAGATCTTAACACTCCCTCCCTGCTCCTAAAGGCACAGAACATTAAACTGAACACGTGACCTGCCAGCATCTTCCTTGCGGGCTTCTCAGACCATACAGCAGCAGCGCATAACACAGCACTGGGACTAAGCAGCTCATTTCTCATGAAGTTACATGGGGGTCCAAAAGTATGGCACCCTTCTCAACAGGCGGACATCCTGCTAAGGAAGCCAGAGTTCTTGTCACAGCAGACCTTCAGTGCTGTGCTCTTGCAGCCCTTGCGAGATCAGAAAGGGGCAGTGGAAGGCATGGCGGGACAGCTGGAGCCCTGACAAGCCATGGGACCGACCGAGTGCCAAAGCAGGAGCCTAGCTCACAGAATCACAGAATGGTAGGGGGTGGAAGGGCCCTCTGTAGATCATCCACTCCAACCCCCCTGCTAAAGCAGGTA